>CM027120.1:34039159-34149713 GCA_015476505.1 Urochloa ruziziensis | reverse complement strand
TTCTTAAGTGCTCGGTGAACGACTGGAATCCGCCGATCCGACCTCTAGGGCGGGAATCGCTCGGACCCGATCCGTCTGCTGTTCTTGGGGGAGTGCTGTCCCTCCTGTGATCCCGGTCCCTGGGCGGGGAACGGGTCCTCCGATAGTTCCGAGTCCTGGGTGGAGTTCGGTCCCGTCGGTAGGTCCTGCTGCGCGGTGGAGTTCGCTCCCTTGGCGGAGTCGGTCGCCTGGGTGGTGGAAGCGCTCGTCCTCGTGGCGGAGTGCGACCGCCGTTGTTGCCGCGCCTTGGGCTACCGGAGGGGTCAGAGTAGTCTGACTCCGTCGAGTAGCCGCTCCTGTTGGAGTTACGACGGGGATTTCCATGATCCCGATCGTACTCTTCGCGCCGTCGGATTTCCTCACGGTGGCGCTCTTCGGTGCTGTTGCGGATGACGTCCCTCGCATCTCGATCTCTGTTGATCGTGGTGCGGAGGTCTTCATCACGATCCGATCCGCCGCTGGCCCGGTGTCGAGACGGACCGGGCTCAGGAGCGTCCGTGGTCGCTCTGCCCTGCATTGGTGAACCTGGACGGAGGCGGCCTGCACGAGAGCCCTTACCTTTTCCAGGCCCGGAGTGCTAGGTGGCAGCCGATTGATTTCCTCGTTGACAGTAACGAGGTTCTGGACCGGCGTCTCGTAGACGTCGTATCCGTTGAACTCGAACATGCCGTCGCGCATCAAGTTCCGGGTGCTCCTCCGGTCGTGCTGATCCCATTGGCGACGATGATCTTCAGAGTGTGGTTCCTGGAGTCGAGCAGTGCCAGATCCTGACGCGGTGGCTCTGTGCGGTCGTGCGGCTCTGCGAGTCGCCCGACTGGCGTTGCGTCCTCAACGCTGATTCCTGGCTTCAGTCGTCTCCTCAGCTGGAGTGACCTCATCTTCTGAGACAGGATTGGTTGGCGTTGCTGGCGCAACCATGTAACAATATGATCCGACTCATTCTTGCGCGAGGTAGTCTTCCTCGGACTCGGAGAAGTCGGATGTGGGCGTATAACGCTCCAAACTACTCGGAGTCAATTCTCCGAGTGATCCTAGTAGTTCCGGCTCTGTAGAGGCATCGGACACTGTGTATCCTTCCGGCAGATCGTCCAGGATTGAGGGTCCCTGTAGATCTAACTCGTAGGAGTCGCTCCCAGAGAAGTAATCATCCGCCTGGACGATGTCCTTCATCTTCTGCTTCTGAGCAAGCGCGCAAAAGCCAGGGGTCTGGACAGTAATGACCTCAGGGCTCTAGACGCGTGCTGGTTGAGCGTTTACGCTCTATCATGACTCGGCGACGCGACTCTCAGAAGCCGGATCGGAACCGAGTGATTGTAGATCTGTTCCCGACTGGTCTGGCCTCGCGTTTTGCGATGGACTCAGCGGGGTAGAGTCGGCACGATCAGATGCGATCGGACCGGATTGGGCCGTGATGGCCGAAGTCGGCGCCAGAGAGGAGACCTCCGTGGCGACCGTAGCTCCTGCCGCACCGATCATAGCACATCTCTCCGATACTCTCCCTGAACCAACACCCTCGTATGATCATCATCGACCTTTGCTCTATTCTATGTTCGACGAGGATGAATCCATAGCATACGGTGATGCCCCATCATCACCAGGGAAAGAAGATGATGCTTATAGAGAATCTGAGGTAATGACCTCTGACCCCCAAAAAGAATCCTTGTCCAATACTGAGCAACCTAAAAAGGATTCACCATCACATAACCCGGATTTCCAATTCTCAAAGGACAAATTCAGATCCTCTAGAGGGGATTCACCACCCCTTAATCCGGAGACTCAATTCTCGGAAGATGAATTTGAATTTTCCGATGAGGAGTTCAAAGCTTCTGTCTCGTCAAACCCCTCAGAGTTCCAAGAATTACATCAATCTCAAAATCTTTTCTGTGACTCCGAGGAGAATATTTGCCTTCTTGACCCAGAAAAATCAAAGGACTTCCATATCGAAGGAAAGATATGCCTCAAGAGTACTACAAGCTCAATTTCGAAAACGTTTGCTCTGTCGACACTCCTGAGGTAGCAAATTCCATGTTGGGTTTGGAAGGAAACGATGAGTGTGGAGAATTCATCTTTGAAAAATCAAAAGATCCATGTTTTTCTGTGAAAATTCCATCTCCTCCCGCTATTAGTACACACGACGACTCCAACCACTGCCTATCTTATCAAGACGATTTCAAAAGAGTGGTTATGGATGATTTTGTTTATCACAAATATTGCAAATCTCGTCGTGGTTTGTTGCACTAACCTTGCAGCTAAAAGCTCCATGACACATCAAAAATTGGTGATAAGACGGGAACGACATCACCAATGGTGGCTGCAAGAGAATGTTCCCAAGGTCAAGCTTATGACCATAAACAAAGCACTACCGGGAGATAGCCCGGATGATTAGCATTTATTTCCTTTCGAATAAAAGCAAGATCATATCTTTAGGATAAAGTTGTCCTTCGGGTATTCTTGGTTGCTAACCATTTCAGGTAGAGATCAAGAAGAACGATGGACAAGTAAAGCCTAAGAGCATGAGAATTACATCAACTACAACACCTTAGTACGTCTTGGTGAGGGAACATTATGAAAGGAAGCTTGAACTCCACACACTTGATTTGTGTTGCTCAGCAATCCAAACTCCAAGTGTGGGGGAGGTATGTGAGTATCCCAAGTAAAGTTCCTTTCATGCCAAACTTGCTTTGATTTGGAGATGGTGTTTGTTCGTGCATCTTGCTAAAAGAAACAATAAAAACATGAATAAAGGCTCCCTAGTTCTTGAACTAGTAGAGCCCCTCTTTTTGTTTCCACCTTTTGGTTTTGAATAACAGTACCAGTGAAAGTGCATCTAGGCCCCTAAATGTGTTTTGGTAATTAATGACAATCATCATGGACTAACAATTCTATTGAGATGATGAGATTAGGTTAGTCCGGATGAATGGATGAGCTTCAATGATTGATTACGATATATCGCCGTATATTGAAGCAAGAGGATGCTAAAGGAAAAGGTAAAAGATAGGTCGTTTTCTTTTACCGGTCCTAAGGAGTTTTAGAGAAGAAATTTGACCGGATTGATAGGCTAGATAGCCGTACTATTAAGAGGGGTCAATTCTGGTTGCTTGTTATGATTCTAGTGCCAACTCGCTCAAATAGTATAAGTGCATGCATGAGAGCTAACTTCGTTTTAGAAAGTTGAAGGGAATTCAACCTTGCTGATTTTGGTCAGGCGGACGGTCCGCCCATGGGGTGGCGGACGGTCTGCCTCACATTTGATTGAAGGAAAATCGGCTAAGTGTTGGATAAAGGGGCCCTGCCGTTTTTCTTAGGCGGACAGTCCGCCGGGCACAGCGGACGGTCCGCAGGCTATTTTTTGCATGAGGCGGACCCTTTCGCGGACCGTTCACGCAAAGACGATTTCTGGAGGTTCCAGGACACTTTTATAAGGCGGACGGTCTGCCTTTGTGAAACGTGGTCCTTAGTCGTGTGGTGATCGTTTTCTAACTAAGAGGCGGACGGTCCGCCCCTGTTTGGCGGACGGTCCGCCAACCCCGTAACGGTCACTTCTGACACGTTTGACTTTTTGAAATAGTAGCCGTTGGGCTCGGGCGGACGGTCCGCCCCCTCTTAGGCCGACGGTCCGTCAGTGCTCTGTTTTCACGAGTTTTACACACAACGGCTAGTTGGAAAGGTGGGGAGTATATATACTTATCCCACAGGTTTGGGGACCTTCTCTTGGCCATTCTGAAAGCTCACTTGACCCAAGAGTCCCCTCTCTCATTCCTCTCTCACTCATTTGCTAAGGGATTGCATTCTTGTGAGTGTGAGGCGTTCTAGTGCCTTGCCTTGGATTGCATTGAGCATTGAGGCACTAGGAGAACATCAAGCAAGCGTCATTGGCTTGTTACTCTTGGAGGTTGCCGCCTCCTAGACGGCTTGGTGTGTGATTTCCATTGAGCTCTTCAAGAAGATTGTGAAGAAGCCTTGGAAGATTGTGAGAGGTCTTGTGCTCACCTCACCGGAGCAGTAAAGGGCAACTCTAGTGGAATCGAGGTTTGGAGAGGTTCATTGCATTCAAGCCGGCTTATACATCAAGTGTGACTTGATAGAGAAGCGGTTAAAGCTTTGAATCCACCTCAACGTGGATTAGGGGTGACCGGCAAGTCATCGACACCACGGGAAAATTTCGGTCTCTCGTGTGATTGATCATTCCTTTACTCATTTACATTTGGCTATTTATCTTGATCATTTACATTCATAGAGATTGAATCATACTTGTCACCCTAGGTTGCAAACCTTGACCTAGTATAGAATCGAGTAGAAATAGGATTTCTCTTAGTTTATTAATAATTTTTATTAGTGCTTTGATTTTAGTTAAAACCGCCTATTCACCCCCCTCTAGTCGTTATCCTAGATCCTACAAGTGGTATCAGAGCCGTGGTCTCCAATTTGCAAGGATTTAATCATCCTGGAGTAGGATAAATGGCTAGTGATAGCAAGAATCATGCGGGGAAACCACCCTTCTTTGATGGAAGCAATTATGACTATTGGAAGACTAGAATGATGGTCTATATCAAGTCAACTAGCAAGAAGGTGTGGGAAATCATAGAGGAAGGATATGTCATACTTGATCCCAAAGATCCTTCCCCATCGGATAGTGAAAAAGAAAATCTAAATGATCAAGCATTGAATTTGCTCTATAGTTGTCTTAGTGTGAATGAGTTCAATCGGATCAAGAACCTCAAGACAGCCTTTGAAGTTTGGGAAAGATTCAAGGAAATTTATGAGGGAACCACCACCGTGAAGGGAGCAAAACTCTTTGTATACAAAGGAAAATTTAGTGAGTTTGCTATGAAGAAAGATGAAAGTGTTGATGAAATGTTTGATCGATTGAACAACATTGTCAATGAGCTCAAGTCTCTCAACTTTGATGTGCCGGATCAAGATTTCTCTCACAAGTTTCTTAGGTGTATCCCGGAGAAGTATGAAACTATTGTGACTCTCTTGGTGAGGGAGGACTTGAGCAAGATTACCCCAAGTGAAGTTCTCAGTGAAGTGCAAACACATGACATATTCAAGAAGTCACAACGAGAAGCTCGTGGTTTGGCAAATGATGATGAGAAGAAAAGCATAGCCCTCAAGGCAAAGTCTACCAAGGAAGACAATTGTGATGAGGGAAATGAAATTGGTGAAGGCTCAATGGAAGAAATGGCCCTCATTGTCAAAAAGCTAAACCGAATCATGAAGAACAAGAACTATGGCAAGAAAGGGCAATCATCAAGCAAGAATCCATTTGAAGACAAGAAATGCTATGAGTGTGGTGAAATGGGTCACATCATCATAAATTGTCCAAACAAGAAAGACAAGTACAAGAAGAATGATGACAAGAAGAAGAAAAGAAAGAAGTTCTTCAAGAAGAAGAAGAATGGTCAAGCTTACTATGTTGAGTGGGATTCCGATGCTAGCTCCGACTCCGATGATGATGATGAGGAGGAGGATGACAAGCCATCAAAGGGAGTAGCGGGCATCGCCATCAAGAAGGCTCCATCACTCTTCTCTTCTCCTTTCTGTCTTATGTCAAATGGTTGAAGCCAAGGTATCATATGATGATGATGATGATGATTTATTTGATGATGATGATGAACTAGATGATATTCCTTCATATGATGATCTTGTTAGAATGCTTAACAAGTCTAATGACCTACATGTGCAATGAGAAGAAAAAGTTGATGGATTTGGAGAGAAAATACTCATCTCTTCAAAGTTCCTATGAGGAGATAAAGACCACTCATGAGAATCTAAAAGAAACTCATGAGAAGCTTAAGGAAGCTCACAACATCTCTTTTGCACAAGAAGTCAAAAGTCATGTGAGCATAGGTGTTGGTTGTGATATCTTGAATGATAGATCATGTGCTCCTAGTTCATCTAACCCATCTTGTAGCTCAAGCAATACATCTTTCATGAATGATGGATTCACATGTGATGCCTCTCTTATGATTGAGAATGAATTGCTTAAGGAGGAAGTTGATAAGTTGACCACGAAATTCACCAAATGGTTTGAGAGTCATTTGGATTTCACTAAGTGTGTGGAAACCCAAAAGGTTCCAATCAACAAGAATGGGATTGATTACACTCCTAAGAAAGGGAAAAAGGCTTTCATTCCCAATAACTCTACCTTTGGCAAAGCTCATGTACAATATGAAGAGGAGAGTTCATTCAAGTTTTGTCAAATTTGCAAGACTAGAGTTGAGCCATCTCACAAGTGCAAGGGCAAGAAAGATGTATCCTTTGATGCTTCATATGTGCTTAAGAGAAATGTTAAGGGTAAAGTATTTGCTAAGTTTGTTGGTAATCCTAAGAACAACACTAGAAAGATAGCTATATGGGTACCTAAGGTCTTGGTTACTAACATGCAAGGACCTAAGCAAGTTTGGGTACCTAAAAACTAGTAATCTTCTTATGTAGGTGGATTACAAGTCCGGAGGAAGACATTGGGTACTTGATAGAGGCTGCTCTCAACATATGACCGGAGAGGCTAAAATGTTTACTTCTATTGATGATGAAGCCGCCGGTTATGATAATATCATATTTGGTGATAATGGTAAAGGTGAAGTGAAAGGGTTAGGCAAAATTGCTATTTCAAATGATTACACTCTCTCTAAATGTCTTGTTGGTCAACTCTCTCAAGTATGATCTCTTGTCTATTACTCAACTTTGTGATCTTGGCTACAAATGCACCTTTACTAGTGATGGTGTTGAGTTGACCACTCTTGATGGAAAGAATTGCATTTTTAAGGGATTTAGGCATGAAAACTTATATCTTGTGGATTTCTCATCAAGTCATGCAAATTTAGTTTCTTGTCTTTTTACTAAGTCATCAAAAGGTTGGTTGTGGCATAGAAGGCTTGCTCATGTTGGCATGAAACAACTCAACCGATTATTGAAATATGATCTAGTTGTTGGATTGAAAGATGTGAAGTTTGAGAAGGATAAACTTTGTAGTGCTTGTCAAGCCGGAAAGCAAGTTGCTAGCCCTCACTCATCCAAAAGTATCATGTCTACTTCGAGAGCTTTGGAATTATTGCATATGGATTTGTTTGGACCAACCACATATAGAAGTATTGGTGGAAATTGCTATTGTCTTGTGATCGTTGATGATTTTACAAGATACACTTGGGTATTCTTTCTTCGTGACAAGGCCGACACATGCGACATCTTCAAGAAATTTGTGACAAGGGCCGAAAATGAATTTGAGCTCAAATTGAAGAAAGTGAGGAGTGACAATGGTAGTGAATTTACAAACACAAGAATTGATGAATATTGTGATGAAAAGCGTGTCAAACATGAGTTCTCATCCAAGTACACTCCGGAACAAAATGGTCTTGTGGAGAGAAAGAATAGAACTTTGATTGATATGGCAAGGTCAATGCTCTCGGAATACAATGTGTCGGATTCTTTTTGGGCCGAAGCCATCAACACCGCTTGTCATGCATCAAATAGACTCTATTGCCATCGATTCTTGAATAAGACTCCATATGAGCTACTCATTGGAAGAAAGCCAAATATTTCATATTTTCGGGTCTTTGGGTGCAAGTGCTATATTCTTAGGAAAGGCTCACGGTTATCAAAATTTCAAAGTAAATGTGATGAAGGATTTCTTCTTGGGTATTCATCTTGTAGCAACGCTTATAGAGTATACAACAAGACTCGTGGCATAGTAGAGGAAACATGTGATGTAAACTTTGATGAATCAAGTGAGTGTCAAGATGAACTAGATAAATCAAGTGATGTAAGAGATGCTATCAAGAATATATCAATTGGTGATGTGAGACCAAGAGAGGAAGATGAGGATGAGGATATGGATCCGAATATTTCTATTAGAGTGAACCCATCAACCTCTATACAAAATGATCAAGTTGAACAATCAATTGAGCCTAGCCATGAAGATGCTACAAATGATATTGCTCAACCGGAACCAATTACATCTCCATCTACATCAACTCAAGAGCCGGTTGTTGAAACAAGGGTCCCACACGCCATTGCAAAGGATCACCCCATTGATCAAATTGTTGGAGATATAAGAAAAGGTGTTCAAACTCGATCTCGTGTTGCTTCATTTTGTGAACACTATTCATTTGTGTCTTTTCTTGAGCCAAATAAGATAGATGAAGCACTTCTAGATCCGGATTGGGTAAATGCTATGCATGAAGAATTAAACAATTTCACCCGGAATGAAGTTTGGGAATTAGTTGAAAGGCCCAAGAATTACAATGTGATAGACACTAAATGGGTGTTTAGAAACAAACAAAATGAGGATGGCATAGTGGTGAGAAACAAGGCTAGATTGGTTGCACAAGGATATACTCAAGTTGAAGGGTTGGACTTTGGTGAAACATTTGCTCCGATAGCTAGATTGGAAGCTATTAGAATTCTATTAGCATATGCTTGCTCTCACAACATCAAGCTCTATCAAATGGATGTGAAGAGTGCTTTCTTGAATGGCAAAATTAGTGAACTTATCTATGTTGAGCAACCTCCCGGTTTTGAGGACCCAATGAAGCCAAATCATGTGTACAAGCTCTCCAAGGCTCTCTATGGACTTAAACAAGCCCCTAGGGCATGGTATGAGAGGCTAAGGGATTTTCTCATCTCACAAGGCTTCAAGATTGGGAAAGTTGATACTACCTTGTTCACTAAATGCATTGGCAAGGACTTATTTGTATGCCAAATTTATGTGGATGATATCATCTTTGGGTCAACCAATCAAGACTTTTGTGAAGAATTTGGAGAAATGATGTCTAATGAGTTCGAAATGTCTATGATTGGGGAATTGAATTACTTTCTTGGTCTTCAAATCAAGCAACTTAAGGAAGGCACATTTGTTTGCCAATCAAAATATGTGAAGGACTTATTGAAGAAATTTGGTATGGATGATGCTAAGCCAATCAAGACACCCATGGCTACAAATGGACATCTAGATCTTGATGAGGGAGGTAAACCGGTAGATTTAAAGCTTTATAGATCTATGATAGGTAGCTTGCTTTATCTTACCGCATCTAGGCCCGATATCATGTTTAGTGTATGCATGTGTGCAAGGTTTCAAGCCTCACCTAGAGAATGTCATTTGACCGCCGTCAAACGTATATTGAGGTATTTGAAGTTCTCACCCAATATTGGTCTTTGGTATCCCAAGGGTGCTCAATTTGAGTTAGTTGGATATTCGGACTCGGATTATGCCGGTTGCAAGGTTGATAGGAAGAGCACTTCCGGTGGCTGTCAATTTCTTGGAAGGTCACTTGTTTCATGGTCTTCAAAGAAACAAAATTCCGTGGCTCTTTCTACCGCCGAAGCGGAATATATTTCGGCCGGAAGTTGTTGTGCTCAATTGTTATGGATGAAGCAAACTCTTCTTGATTATGGTGTGAATTTCAAAGAAGTGCCTCTCTTATGTGATAATGAAAGTGCCGTGAAGATTGCAAATAACCCGGTTCAACATTCAAGAACAAAACATATTGATATTCGGCATCATTTTCTTAGAGATCATGTGAGCAAGGGAGATATTAAGATTGATGGAATTAGTACAAATGATCAATTGGCGGATATATTCACCAAGCCATTAGATGAGCAACGGTTTTGCAAGCTAAGGAATGAACTAAATGTCATTGACTTATCTAATGTGGCTTGAAACATAGCTTTCTTATCATATCTAATTTTTTATGCATTTACTTGCTCATTTTCATAAGTACATTCATATCATTGCATTCATTCCATGAATTTTGGTTCTATGATCACTCAAGGACAATTGAAAAGTCTCAAAATTCCTAGAAGAATCAGTGCTAAAAGATACATGAAGAAATCAAAGAAAGAAGTTCAGAAAAACAGAAATGCAAGGAAATATTTTATGGTACGGCGGACCGTCCGCGTGTGCAGAGCCGGACCGTCCGCGGGTGCCTGACCGTCCGCGGATGCAGTGGCAGACCGTCCGCGCGACCTGAGACGAAATTGGAACCGAGAAATTGGCTAAGTCTTAGGCGGACCGTCCGCGGGTAAGAGGCGGACCGTCCGCGTCAGGCGAGAAAAGGCAGGCCCACGTGGTTTTTGGATCTAATCTTAAAGGGCACCAGCCCCCTCACCCTAGCCCGACCAGAAGTGCCGCCACCCTCTCTCTCTCACGGTCTCTCTCAAGGGAAGAAGGAAGAAGAAGCCATTCATCTAGGGGGAGGACTTGGTGACTCCCGGACCGTCCGTGATCAACCCCAGACTGCTCAAGAAATCCTCCACCATGTCCTCTCGGTATTTCATTGATTCATCCATTGGTTTTCTTGGATTTCACACATGAACTAGATTAGGGTTTGAGATGGGGATTTTAATTTCAACCATGGATTCTTGCAAATGCTTATGGGATTGAGTTGGTGGAGTCATGG
This sequence comes from Urochloa ruziziensis, assembly GCA_015476505.1. Classification (NCBI taxonomy): domain Eukaryota; kingdom Viridiplantae; phylum Streptophyta; class Magnoliopsida; order Poales; family Poaceae; genus Urochloa; species Urochloa ruziziensis. Next base: position 34,139,274 of record CM027120.1, on the reverse strand, counting down.
GCAACATATTGTAGTGATTTGACGCAGTTTGGTGGGGTAGAAACTGAGATCGATCGATGGATTTGAGGGAAGTTACTGTTCCTATTCGTGGGCACAGTGTAACGGCGGCCCTACTGGCGGACCGTCCGCCGTTCACTATCGACTGTGGACAGGACAGTAGCCTATTTTTGGTTGGATTAATCTCAGTTTTATCAATGATTATTGCTTATATATATATCATTTATTCATGACAGCAACACTCGCATCAAGAAGGGCATGTCAAAGCCTAGCTCATCGAAGAGGGCACGAGTTGTAGAGTCGGATGAGGATTTTGAGCTCAGTGACTCAATGGTAGCACCAAGTGACACTGAGGTTGAGGAAGAGGAAAGTGAAGATGAACTCATTGATGTAACCATAAATCACCAGGGAAGAAGGTGGAATAGCTCCAACTTTGCATCTCTCAGGGCACCCTATCAGTACTCATTGCCTCGTGACACCGCAAACCTTTTCTTTCATACTCGTGTGCAAGAAGATGCATTCTTTGGCCACCTACTCAAGAAAAATGTATTCAAGCACCAGAAGATTGACTTCAATTATATGGCCACACAACCCGTGATGGTTGGAGTTGTGAACAACTTTGTGAACATAGAACTAAGGGATTTCCTTGAGAATCATTGTGATTGGAATGAAACCATCATTCGTCAGTTCTATGCCACAGTTGAAATTGATATGACTGAGAAGTCTCTGAATGGATGACTGGCAAGAGGAGGTACCAAGCCACATTTGCTGAGTTTGCAGCCGCAAATGAGATCAACTATGAGTCTATCATCGATGACACGAGCTATGATGTGGTTGAGGAAAATTTCTTTGAGCTTCATGACATCACCGGTTTCTATGAGCCAAATAGAACTGGGATTGCTAGAGTCTACACCACTATCACAGGATTGAGGCACCATCCCGCTCTCATCAACAAGATCATCCGTGCCACTATTCTCCCAAAGAGTGGATACAAAGAAAAGTTCATTAGATGGGCTCCAAACATTGTGCATCATGTCATGAGCAATGAGAAGATGGATGTAGTTAATCTTATAATGTGGCAGATCTTGGAGAAGAAGACCAACATTGAATATAACTTGTACTTTGCTCCATACATAATGGCTCTCATTCTCACAAAGACCAAGTTCAAAGGGCAATGCAATGAACGTCATCTTGTGTACAAGCCTTTTCGGAATGACTCAATCTTCCTCGCACGGCCATTGACCCCTTACCTTCCAGGAGATGACAATGAGGCATATGTTAATACCGAAGTTGGAGCAGCAGCAGCAGGGGGAGCAGCCCCGGAGGGTGCAGTGCATGCACAGGCAGAGGATGCAGATGCTCAAGCCATGCCACCACCACCCCCTCCTGAGTCTCAGTAGTATCAGTGGGCACCTCCTGCCAGGTATTTTGACCCATACTTTGCTTCATTGCAGCAGTCTATGACTTCTCAGTTTCAGGAGATGCAGCTTGGTTACACATCTCACTTTGAAGCTTTTGGGCAGCAGATGCATAACTCCCTTCAGACCATGCAGCAGGGCTTTCAGAGGCAGCTCGACGATCGTCTCACTCAGTTTGGCACTCATCTTCAGCAAAATGTATACACTCCTATGATGAACAGGATGACTACCATGAGCAATAATCTCGATAGTGCGTTGGATGCACTCAACGAGAGGTTTGATGGGATTACAACTCATGAAGAGTTTCAGACTGTGATTGAGAGGCAGGAGCATCTTCAGCAGGATTTTGACGCTTTTCGGGGTCACTTCCACTCCTACTTCCCGGCACTTGCACCGTCGCCAGAGTTCTACCCCCACCAGCCGTATTTTCCTCCTCCACCGCCGCCCGAGCAGTAGCTCCCCTCTTTCGGTTCTTGATGACAAAGGGGGAGAGATCAATTGGAGGAGTGATCATGGAACTTTGCATTGTTTATTAGCATGGCATGCATGTGTGGTTTATTCTTGCATTTATGATAAGAACTATGTTGGCTTGTAATAACTCTAGTACTTGTGTGGCTTGTGGTTGTGGAACTAGAACCCGGTTGAACTTGTTATGCTCTAGTTAAAAATCCTTTGTGTTATTTGTTCTACTTCCTATGTTTTCTTGAGGCTAATCTTCAAATGTTATCTTTCTATGAGCATAAACATATATATCTTGTGTAGCCTCGGTTGCTTTTTGTAGGGGAGACTCCATCCAAATTTCTACCTATACATATATGAGAAGAGAAAATTCAATATTATATGCATATCTGTAGGGGGAGTCATTTCCTACAATGAATTTTGAGATCACTTATTAAATCTTCTATCATGATTCTATTGAGATAAGTAAGTGTCTTCAAAACTCAAAAATCTATCATATCACTCCTTTAAAATGGTCGTCATCAATTACCAAAAAGGGGGAGGTTGAAAGTGCATCTAGGCCCCTAAATGTGTTTTGGTAATTAATGACAATCATCATGGACTAACAATTCTATTGAGATGATGAGATTAGGTTAGTCCGGATGAATGGATGAGCTTCAATGATTGATTACGATATATCGCCGTATATTGAAGCAAGAGGATGCTAAAGGAAAAGGTAAAAGATAGGTCGTTTTCTTTTACCGGTCCTAAGGAGTTTTAGAGAAGAAATTTGACCGGATTGATAGGCTAGATAGCCGTATTATTAAGAGGCGTCAATTCTGGTTGCTTGTTATGATTCTAGTGCCAACTTGCTCAAATAGTATAAGTGCATGCATGAGAGCTAACTTCATTTTAGAAAGTTGAAGGGAATTCAACCTTGCTGATTTTGGTGAGGCGGACGGTCCGCCCATGGGGTGGCGGACGGTCTGCCTCACATTTGATTGAAGGAAAATTGGCTAAGTGTTGGATAAAGGGGCCCTGCCGTTTTTCTTAGGCGGACGGTCCGCCGGGCACAGGCGGACGGTCCGCAGGCTATTTTTTGCATGAGGCGGACCCTTTCGCGGACCGTTCATGCAGAGACGATTTCTGGAGGTTCCAGGACACTTTTAGAAGGTGGACGGTTTGCCTTTGTGAAACGTGGTCCTTAGTCGTGTGGTGATCGTTTTCTAACTAAGAGGCAGACGGTCCGCCCCTGTTGGGCGGACGGTCCGCCAACCCAGTAACGGTCACTTCTGACACGTTTGACTTTTTGAAATAGTAGCCGTTGGGCTCGGGCGGACGGTCCGCCCCCTCTTAGGCGCACGGTCCGCCAGTGCTCTGTTTTCACGAGTTTTACACACAACGGCTAGTTGGAAAGGTGGGGAGTATATATACTTATCCCATAGGTTTGGGGACCTTCTCTTGGCCATTCTAAAAGCTCACTTGACCCAAGAGTCCCCTCTCTCATTCCTCTCTCACTCATTTGCTAAGGGATTGCATTCTTGTGAGTGTGAGGAGTTCTAGTGCATTGCTTTGGATTGTATTGAGCATTGAGGCACTAGGAGAACATCAAGCAAGCGTCATTGGCTTGTTACTCTTGGAGGTTGCCGCCTCCTAGACGGCTTGGTGTGTGATTTCCATTGGGCTCTTCAAGAAGATTGTGAAGAAGCCTTGGAAGATTGTGAGAGGTCTTGTGCTCACCTCACCGGAGCGGTAAAGGGCAACTCTAGTGGAATCGAGGTTTGGAGAGGTTCATTGCATTCAAGCCAGCTTGTACATCAAGTGTGACTTGATAGAGAAGCGGTTGAAGCTTTGAATCCACCTCAACGTGGATTAGGGGTGACCGGCAAGTCATCGACACCACGGGAAAATTTCGGTCTCTCGTGTGATTGATCATTCCTTTACTCATTTGCATTTGGCTATTTATCTTGATCATTTACATTCATAGAGATTGAATCATACTTGTCACCCTAGGTTGCAAACCTTGACCTAGTATAGAATCGAGTAGAAATAGGATTTCTCTTGTGTTACTAATAATTTTTATTAGTGCTTTGATTTTAGTTAAAACCGCCTATTCACCCCCCTCTAGTCGGTATCCTAGATGCTACAACCAGCACAAGTACAAGTGTGGGGGAGATCTCTCAAGCTCATCATCAACATACACATTCGAGGCCCCCCATGAAGGTGTCGCACAACATCGACTGCGCTAACATGACAAGAAAAAAAAAGATGGTATGTGCACTCCACCTCTCACTTCTTAATTCATGAGTTTGATTGAATTTCAATTCCTATCATTTAAATCAATCTCAAGATAAAATAAATCAGGGTGCTATGCCTACCCTCCATGCTCCCATGTTTGGCTTGCATATGTTTTATTCCTCGCTTCATCTTGCCACTTGTGAATAAATATTTTTAGGGAACCATGTTCATCTAAGTAGTTGATGTTTGAGATATGTTTTGAGGATATGATCTTCACTCTTAATGTTTGAGTGCTTGGGAAATTTATTTGAAAATTTGAAAACCCTTTGCAAAGCCCCTCTTTGATATGCCAAAGTCCTACCAAAGACATATGTTGAGTTATCTTGAAAACCATGTACACATATGTTACTTGTCATTGCATTGAGCTTTGTCAAATTGTTGCGACCCTTATGAGATTTCTTTTCATGCTTTCATGATCAAGATCACGTACACGTTTATCCCCCTTGCTATACTTCTACACTAGAAGTTAGCATTGTATCATTCATCCATCCATTCCACAAAATAAATGCTCCATCATGTATGTGCAAATCTCACTCCTCAGTATTGTTACAAAAGAGACATGGCTATCGAAGAAAAAAAATATATATGGACACATGAAGGTCCACGCAAAAAAAAAGAAAATAAAGGAAAAAAGAAAAAAAAGTTGGACACATGAAGGTCCAAGAAAGAAAAAAAATTCTGATAGCCATGTTCTCAAAAGATTTTATTTAAAGGAGAGAGACCACACACAAAGGAGTTGTTTATTCCATCCACCCCCCATCATACCCATACACGTGCACATCTTGATCCGATTGTATGATTTGATTTCTTCTTGGATCCACTCTTTGACTTTGCAATACATGTGATGCAAGTATGCCTCATCTTCATACCCTACCTTGAGCTCCACATATAGCCATCTTTAGAAGTAGGATGAAGAAAGGCAAGTTAATGCCTTGGTGAGGATATATACACATTGAGAGATCCGAGAGAATCAAATGAGGAGCAATGCAAAGGTTTGTTTTTGAAAACTTATTGAAAAATCCCAAGCTACTTGACACATGGAGTTAAAGTGATTTGATTCACGACCGTTCCATTCCTCAACTACTCAAGATGGCATGATACACACTACAAAATTCACAAGTACAAGGTATGGCTTGGAATATTTCGTATGCTTGTTCCATTTCCTTGGATATCATGTCTCGTCTTAGTCCCTACTCCTCGCTCGAGGATGAGCAAGGGTCTAAGTGTGGGGGTGTGTTGACGGCCGTTATATGCCATTATTGGCCGTCAACCCTGGCATGAAACAAACACCAAACTAGACATAGGGGTTAAATTCTAACTATTTCCACTAGCTTTGGTGAATTGTTGATTTCAGGAGGCCACATCTGGATACAATGATAAAAACATGCAAATACATATAAAAGTGGCACCATTGGAATGCACCATTGCGAAGGCCTCGTCGAGACGATCGAAATGGATATTTGGATGACCCAATTCGGAGTCCGGACGAGAAAGTTACGCCTCCGGGAAAATCGCCGGCGAAACCTGCCAGGCCGGTCGGCCTGACTTAGGCCGATCGGCCTGGACAAGGCCGGCCGGCCAGCAATCATCCCCAAAATGTTCCAAACTTTGCACAAGGACCTTAGGGAGTCACCAATGGACCCCCAAGCAAGAATTGACAAGAATAAATGAAGTAAAGACCGAAAGGCCTAGGCCATGGATTGGAAGGTCCACCTACCTAGGATTCTCGGACAACTTCAACTCAACGCAACCAAAACCGCCTCAAGGGACAACATGCAACCGTTGATGAGTGAGTCAGTGCAACGGAGGGCCGAGAGGGGCCAGTGCCAGGCCGAACGGCCTCCCCTAGGCCGGCCGGCCCCCAATTGTCAAGCTTCAGGTGAACGCCACCACAACCGTCATCAGGACATCATCAGGAGCGTCCACAAGAAAGACGGTGCCGAACGGACGACATCCCAGGCCGAACGGCCTCCTTCAGGCCGGCCGGCCTACTTCCGTGGCTGTTACGCCTCCACATTCGCGTGGAAGCTAAGCAAGATGGTGGCGTGACAATTACGCAGGATTCCATCCTTGGGAAGCTATAAAAGGCGCCCTTCACCCTCACTCAAGAGGACACAACAAAATAGAGGAGAAGTGCTACCACTTCCATACTTAGAAAATAGGGAGAGAGGTGAGGTGAGACTCCAGGAGAGAAGCCGGAGCTGTCGGCTTCTCTTCCACTTTGTACCTCGGCGGATGCGGCTCAACTTCGAGTAACATCCGGGTCTTGTCTGGTAACTCTGGCTTCCTTCTAATTTATTAAGCATTCAGTCTTGCTAGCTTGTTCTCTGGTTCCTCGTTCACTACTTAGTAGTGGGTGCTTTGCTCTGAATTCAAGTGAAGTAGTAATTATTAGTATAGGCGTGGTGCCTAGACTAGTCGTTACCTTGGTTTGCACCCAGTTCAACGGAATAGTTGTGGTAGCCGGCAGGTGGTGACAGCCCTGTCCGGCCGACGTAATCCACCACGTTAGTTCTGGTCTGTAGGACTTAGGGGTAGGCGGTACCACTCCCCTTCTCATCCCTTTCTGTGAGTGGTGGTGTCTCAGGCGCCCGAAGTGAACTCTCTTGAACAAGTCTGACTTGCTTGATTTATCGAAATATCCAGTATTGCTACACAAGTACCCTCTCTACCCTCAGCCTTTTTATCTCTTCTTTTCTTTTTGTTGTCATCCATATCCCCCATATTACCCTTTCGGACGAATTAATTAAAGGATTAGTACACTTCTCGTTCCCCTGTGGAAATCGATCCCTAGAATACTCCCGGGTCAAAGCTACATCGGTATCCGTACGCTTGCGGATTTATCTGTAGGTCATAAGAAATACCAACAACCTCAAGGAGAGGCTATGCCCCAAAGATCTTGGCCTCAAACCTCCTAGAACTCCTGGAATCACAGATCTCGTGAAGAACACCAAGAACTCGAGTTCATCCCTAAAACTTCAAATCCAAAGTGATTCCGGCGTTTGGGGGCAAGAGATCACCAGCAAAAGAGGCACAAGGCACTCATACGTGAATTCCCCAAAGAAATCCGAGAGAAAACGCCCAAGGAAGTGAAGAACGAAAATCACCCAAAAATAGCTCCGAAAATACCTCCAAAAATAAGAAAAAGAAAAGGAGCTCGTGGATTCAAATCATGGCACAAAGATGAGCAGCACAAACTCAATCAACCAACCATGAATTCACCTATACAAACTACGAATGATTCGAAATAGTTCTAGGTGGAAGGGATGAAAGGGAAATACAAGTCCAAAGGAAAACCAAAGAGATAACAAGAGAGGATGCAAAGAGATCGCAGCCACCAACCCCTAGGGGGTCTATTATATAGTCCAAGTGGTGGTGCTCTAAAGACTAAACTACTCCTAAGTGATACATACCCCTCAGGGGCAAATTTAACATTTGGTTTCAGATATTTTCCGGCTGGGACACCTTCCACTGCAAGCTAGCTTCCCTCCGACGCAAGCCTTGTGGTCACGCCGCGTGTCCTCCGGATTGAAGCTCCTCGACGCCGAACTTGGGCCTGGCTGGTCACCTCGGCCCAGCTGCCCAAACTTCGCCTCGTCAGGTCCTCGTCCTTGGTTTTGAGGCCCAAACCAAGGGTAACCGTCCACCGATGATTTTGTGGCCAAATCACCAAACCCCGCATGCAAGCTTTGGTTGTGAGCCGCTACCTTGCACCGGCTTCTCGTCCGCGTACGAGCTTCGGTTGTAAGCCGCTACCTCGCACCGGAACCACGTCCCCTCGCTCGTTCTTGCACCATGTGAACCGCACTTGATCCATCTGGCCACCGGGTCCCTCGAACCAAGCCTACTTGTCTCTCCGCTCCTCGGAGGCTGCCATGGCTAAGACCTTTCGCGCCTGTTCTTCACCTGCACCAATGCAATCAAGCCGCATTCTACACCTGCAATACTTGAGCTAAGGGAAACGTCAATCCACACCACGTTGTCAATCACTCATCACACCAAGAAGCGACCATCCACCGGTCCTCGGACACACCGGGTCCTCAATCTCCCCCTTGATGAGTGCATTGACAACACACACATAGTAACCATAGAGATTAAAAGAAAAAGAAAAGAAATTGAAAACAAGACTCAAGCAAGTGACTAAAAGCAAGAACAAGCAAAGAACAAAGTCACTTCGCAAGAGAAAGCTCCAGAAACGCCGACCCATCAAGAAGAAGCGAAAGGGCTCAACACCATCGGCAAAAGAGCAAAAGCACAAATCACAAATCACAAATCTCCAATTCACTTTTCAGAATACTCATAGCACTCCCCCTGCAAAGATGCAACTCCCCCTGAACAAGTGAACTTGTGCGTGCGAAAAACACTCGAAAATGCTCAAAAACTTTCTCCCAAATTTAGCAACTTCTCTCCCTTACAAAATGCTCCAGAAATTCTCCCCCTTGTTGACAATGCACAAATCAATGGAAAAAATATACAAAATGCAACTACAAACTTCTCAAATATACAATGAGCAATACAAAATGCTACAAGTTAGAGAAGCGGCAAACAAGATAGTTCATCGTGTGACACGGGCATTGCCATCAAGAAGGTAAAGACATATAGTCAGTTGACAAAGCCATGATCAATTTGTGTAGTTTTATCAACAATGTCACCACATGAGCAAAGTCCTAACCATGGGTTGTGCAAGCAAAAATGAACTTCATCTCACCAAAAACATGAAAGAACAAGCATTCTTGACAAAAGATCATCATAAACGCCCAAGTTCTATCTCATGTCATGTCAAAGCACGGAGCCATGTGTTCACTTCTCATGGGAGACTTCTCCGGCAAACAACATGCAGCCGCTTAGCACCCATGTGTGCAACTGTGTGCAATGGTGAAGGCATAGAGACAGGAGCATAATTTTTAGCAAGTATATCTTTTTCTCATCTTTCTTCTTTCATGCATAGACATCTCATTTTTCAAGTTTTTCAAATTAAGCATGGTACATGAAATGTCTTTGTGACAAAAAGAAGCTTATGCTCCTCCACAAGATAAATCATGGGCTAAACAATTACAATGACAAAGGTCTTTGACCCAATTGAAAAGAATATCATATGCTAGCATGATCTTAAGCAAGATATAGTCATTTCGGCTCAAACAAGACATGCAAAGGCATTTACTCATGGCTGAAAGAGTTTAAGTTCAGTTTGTCATTTTAATTCAAAAAGGAGATGTAACACCCTAAAAATGCCTTTATGAAATTTCTAGTAATTTAATTGTTTTTATATAAGTGCTCATAATAAATATAGGGGGAATAAAACTTTTTCGAGAAATTAAAATCAAATATAAGGTTTAGGAACATGTATGTTACATTCATGCGGCTGCATAACTTTTGGTTGCTTGAGTTGGCTTGTCTTTCCTTTTGTTTTTTTCCCTTCTTCCCCAAAGTCTGGTTTTGCCCCCTGTCCTTTCTTCCCCCCCCCCCTCCCTTCTTCCCCAGCCAGCAGCCCGGCCCAACCTCCTCCCCTTTCCCTTCCCTGCACGCGCAGCCCGCCAGCGCGGCCCAGCCGCTCGCCCTCCGCCCGCGCGCGCCCCATGTTTTCCCTGGGCCAGCCCACCAAGCCGCCGCGCGCGCCTCCCACGGCCCAGCACGCGCCCGCTCCGCTCCCCGCCGCCAACGGCCACCGACAAGTGGGCCCCGCCTGTCAGCCCCGTCTTCGCCCGCGGCCGCCGCCCGCAATCACCGCTGCCGCCGCCGCTGCTCACCTGCCATTGAAGGCAGGGGCGTTACCCCCGCGGCAGCCACGCCCCCTTTCCCTACACAAACTCGACGCCCGCGAGCCCTGCCCCTTTTTCCACCCCTCTGTGCATGCCCTAGCCCCCTCGCCCGCTCTCCGCGCTAGCGCCGCCAACCTGCCGCTGAAACCCTAAAGCGCCGCCGCTCACCGCCGTCGCCCCCGGTCCCCGAAGCTCGACGCCGACGCCTCCATCGACGCCGTGGTAAGCTCCGCGTCGTCACGGTGAGCTCCGCACCCTTCCCCGCACCCCTCAGCACTCGAACGGGCCCCATGGCGTCGCCGGCCATGGCGCCGCCGCGCCACCCACCGCCCGCCGCCGTCCCGGCGCGCCGGAGCGCCGCCCGCCGCTGGATCCGATCCGGACGGCCCAGATCAAATCGCGCGGAGGGGTACGCGCCCCGGTCCACCGTGGACCATGGACCGCGGCCGTCGCGCGGTCCACGCGCCGGTCCACGGCACAGTGCGCCCGCGCCGCTGCCCCCGCTGACGCCAGCAGACATCGTTGCGCTGGCATCAGCGTTGCGCCAGCCGCCGTCACCCCGCCGTCAGCTACACCCGCGCCGCCGACGTCAGCAGACGGCGTCATGCTGACGCCAGCCGTGCGTCATCCGGCCGTCAGCCGCCCCGCCGCCGTCAGGCCCTTTTGCGGAAAGGCCCCCGCCTTTTCTCTGTTTTGCTAATAGATCCAGCGCAGTTATAGTTTTCCCGCAGATAGGTCCTTTTTCTTTTGTTTAGGGCCCTGTTAGTTTCAGATCTTTGCCAGCGAGTCCCTGTGACTTGTTTTTAGCGTAGTTTTCGCGTTTTAGCTCCGATTAGAGTGATTCTTGCGCTCACGTGCTCGTAGCGAAGCGTAAAGTAGTTTTATAGCCTTCTTTTGTTCTTTTGCTACTGTTTGGTGTACTGTTCTAATAGTCTACCATTGTTTGCATGTACCGGCTTGTATGGATGCTTGTGTGGTGATTCGTGTGACAGCCGGTGACCCGATCGAGTTCATGTACGACCAGGGCTACGAGGAGCAGGACCCGCAGCAGCAGCACCTCGAGGAAGGCAAGTATAGTATGGATGATCCTTGTTTCCCATTCACATTAATTAAATTGCTCATGTATGCATGTGTCTAAATTGTTAAACCCTAAGGTTGTACCTAGTCTTTACCTTATACCTTGTATACCCGAGGTTATGCATTGATGGTAGTTTTTGCTAGGTGCCGCAACTGTCACTCCTCCAAATAAATGTTAATACTGAGTAATGGTTCACCTCAACTTAAGCGTTAAAAGATGCTTTTAGCAACATGGCTCAGGGAGCAAGAGCAAGTGTTGTGTGCTTTGTTCTAGTGTCTCTCCGTAAGGTCCGGTTCGGAAAGCGGCAACCCAGAAACCAGTCGCCACCGCCGGAACTATTATGGCTCTGGTCTTGGTCAAGTAGCTCGTACGTCTCTAGCTTGCTAGTAGTTACCAAAAGGCGTACAGTGGGGAGCTTGCGGTGCAAGCATGGACTTGATCCATCGAGGACGGACTCACCTGCGCTCTGAGATCCGTAGGCTATGTCTCGTTAGGCACAGTCCCGTGCTGGGAGTCTCAGCGATTGAGAACTCCACACGTTGCGCCGAAAGGGCGATGCCCGCACTCTGGACGCCATTGACCCCCTATGGTGCGGTTATCCATAGGAGTAAGTCAATCTCGACTGCCTTGGGGTCATGCGCTGCAAGTTGGACCAAAGCGGCTACTGTGCTTGTTAGGGTGTCTTGTGAAAAACCTTGTAGCGTCCCTATGCACTCACACCTCGGAAGTGTGGTACGTGCGTGGTTGGGTTGAAAGCTCTCTGAGCTTTTACGCTAACGGTTGGGTAAAGGGCGAAACCTCTGCAGAGTGTAAATCTATCATGATAGCCGTGCTCATGGTCACGAGCGGTCTGGATCCTTTCTGATTAGTGGTTCCTTTTTATTAATCTGATGTTATTTCTGTAATTGTACTTACACTATACTAATGGGGTTCACAACTGGGTTGACACTGATATTGTAGTAATCTAGTGCACATTAAAACAAATCAACTAAAAGTGCTAATGCAGTAAACCCGAGTCAACCCTTTCAGCCTTTCATATAACCGTGCTATGCTTGCTGAGTATGTGGGATACTTACACTTGTGATCAACCAACAAAATCCCGGACGGGTAACAGATGGAGGAGCAGTGAATGACGCCGCCCTTGCGGACTTCCCTGAGTATCTTCCGTACTTCTGAGCTGGGGTCAACCAGTCGGCGTCCCTATGGAACGAGGCGCCATTAGTTCCTTTTCGTGAGAGAGTCGAATAAATATACTTCCACTGGGTTATTTGTGTAAGACTATGTCTTTGCGTTATACTCTGATGTAAAACCTTTTATTCGAGCATTGTGTTCTCTGTTTATACCATATTTGTACGCTATGTGTGTTGTGTGGACTTCCTGGGCACACATATGGCGACACTCGGATTTTGTGTAAATCTGGGTGTGACAGGAGACTATCTCCACAGAATATATATCAAAACCATCAAGAGCATAGCCATCCATACAATCAATCCCTAGCCAGCCTGCCTAAACTCTAAAATATAGCAAATTGTAGTAATCACTGCATATAGGAGAAGCTCATCCTAAGATATGAAACAAATGCAACATGATATATCACAAGATGCAAAGATGAAAACTATACATCAAGATAAAAAAAGCAGAAAAATGTACATCAAGAGACAAAGATGGTACAATAGTATACATATGCTACAAGAGAAGCCTCCAAAACTCAGCTCAGAAAACTGCACACACACCAAGTTCTCCTCGCAAGCGGGTGAAGGTAACTTGGTCAAGTGGCTTAGTGAAAATGTCTGCAAGCTGGTTTTGGGTAGAAACATGGGCAAGCTCGATATCTCCTTTCTCCACATGATCTCTCAGGAAATGGTACCTCACTTCTATGTGTTTGGTTTTGGAATGAAGCACAAGATTTTTGGCTACGCTTATGGCACTGGTGCTATCACAAAGAAGTGGTACATGGGACATGTCTAAGCCAAAGTCTCTCAAGGTGTAGGTGATCCAAAGCAACTGGGAACAACAGCTAGCAGCAGCAACATACTCGGCTTCTGTGGTGGATTGGGCTACACTAGACTGCTTGCGAGAAGACCAAGACACAAGAGACGAACCAAGAAACTGACACTGACCAGAAGTAGACTTACGATCAACATGACACCCAGCAAAATCAGCATCAGAAAAACCATGGAGTGCAAGTGTGGAATCAGCAGGATACCAAAGACCCAGCTCAGGAGTAAACTTGAGATACCTGAAAATCCGCTTGACGGCCTGACGATGTGAAGTCCTCGGTGAAGCCTAAAAACGAGCGCACAGACACACGCTGAATTGTATGTCCGGCCTCGTTGCCGTCAAGTAGAGAAGGGAGCCAATCATGCTCCAGTACTCCTTCTGGTCCACTGGTTCCCCGTCCTCATCTGCATCCAAAGCTGTAGTGGTACTCATCAGTGTAGTCATCGGCTTGGAGTCGCTCATGTCGAATTTCTTGAGAATGTCCTTCGTGTACTTGCTTTGGTGCACGAACGTCCCGTCCTTGGTCTGCTTGATCTGTAGCCCGAGAAAGAACTGCAACTCTCCCATCATCGACATCTCAAATTCCCTGCTCATATCCTCTGCAAACTTGGCAACAAGACTATGAGAAGAGCCACCAAAAATGATATCATCCACGTAAATCTGAACGATTAAGAGATCATTGCCATTTCTTAACGAGAAGAGCGTCTTATCAACCTTCCCCGTCACAAACCCCTTGCTAAGCAAGAACCCCCTCAACCTACCATACCACGCTCTGGGTGCTTGCTTTAGGCCATATAAAGCTCGGTGGAGTTTGTACACTCGGTGTGGGTATCTCTCACTCTCAAAACCCGGGGGCTGCCTCACATACACTTCTTCCTCGATCACCCCATTCAGAAAGGCACTCTTCACGTCCATTTGGTACAATTTGAATCCTTTAGCAACAGAGAATGCTAGAAGAATTCAAAGTGCCTCCAAACGGGCAACAGGAGCAAAGGTCTCCTCATAATCTATCCCCTCCTGCTGCGAAAACGCCTGAGCAACCAACCTCGCTTTGTTTCTCACAATCTCACCACCCTCATCCCTCTTGTTTTTGAACACCCACTTGGTTCCTATAGGATGGCAATTTGGAGGTGGTTCTACTAACTCCCACACTTGGTTTCTCTCAAAGTTTTCAAGCTCTTCATGCATGACATTGACCCAATCAGAATCAGATAAAGTGTGTCCAACATTTTTGGGCTTGAAATATGCAACAAAAGCAGAATGAGCGAAATGAGATATGATCTGTGACCTCGGCCGTGTAGTGCGTTCATCCAAGTTCCTGATGATCTTCGATGTAGGATGATTCTTCTGTACCAGCCGGGGAGCTTCTCGTCTCGAGATTGCTCCCCCTCAACATCAGCTTCCACTTGAACTCGATCATGTGCGCGACTCGACGAAGGTGTAGCAGAAGGACCGTCGTCGAACGTCGTGGTAGTAGTGGAAGTAGAAGGTACAAGCTCTCCACACGATGCATGATTCTCCTCATCATCCTCTTCATCAAGAGCAACCCGCTTCAACATGAAAGTGTCGCTCACCTGAATAGCACCCTCGGACAACACTCTACCTCTACCCTTATCCCCGAAAGTGATGTACTGCCTGGACACCACCGGGGTGAGACTGGAGAACCACTTACCATTACCTGTCATACCACGCTCTGGGTTCTTGCTTAGCAAGCGGTTTGTATTGGGAAAGGTTGATAAGACACTCTTCTTGCTGAGAAATGGCAATGATCTTTTAATCGTTCAGATTTACGTGGATGATATCATTTTTGGTGGCTCTTCTCATGATCTTGTTGCCAAGTTTGCAGACGATATGAGCAGGGAATTTGAGATGTCGATGATGGGAGAGTTGCAGTTCTTTCTCGGGCTGCAGATCAAGCAAACCACGGATGAGGACGGAGAACCAGTGGACCAGAAAGAGTACCGGAGCATGATCGGCTCCCTCCTCTACTTGACGGCGACGAGGCCAGACATACAGTTCAGCACCTTGAGAGATTTTGGCTTAGACATGTCCCATGTTCCACTTCTTTGTGATAGCACCAGTGCCATAAGCGTAGCCAAAAATCCCGTGCTCCATTCCAAAACCAAACACATAGAAGTGAGGTACCACTTTCTGAGAGATCATGTGGAGAAAGGAGATATTGAGCTTGCCCACGTTTCTACCCAAAACTAGCTTGCAGACATTTTCACTAAGCCACTTGACCAAGTTACCTTCACCCGCTTGCGAGGAGAACTTGGTGTGTGTGCGGTTTTCTGAGCTGAGTTTTGGAGGCTTCTCTTGTAGCATATGTATACTTTTGTACCATCTTTGTATCTTGATGTATATTTTTCTTGCTTTTGTATCTTGATATCATCTTTTGTGTCATATCTTAGGATGAGCTTCTCCTATATGCAGTGACTGGTACAACTTGCTACATTTTAGGGTTTAGGCAGGCTGGCTAGGGATTGATTGTATGGATGGCTATGCTCTTGATGGTTTTGATATATATTCTTTTGAGATAGTCTCTTTTCGAAATTAAAATGACAAACTGAACTTAAACTTCTTCACCCATGAGTAAATGCCTCTGCATGTTTTGTTTGAGCCGAAATGGCTATATCTTGCTTAAGATCATGCTAGGGTGTGATATTCTTTTCAATTGGGTCAAAGATCTTTGTCATTGTAAATGTTTAGCCCATGATTTATCTTGTGGAGGAGCATAAGCTTCTTTCTGTCGCAAAGACATTTCATGTACCATGCTTAACTTGAAAAATTTGAAAAATGAGATGTCTATGCATGAAAGAAGAAAGGATGAGAAAAAGATATATTTGCTGAAATTTATGCTCATGTCTCTATGCTTTCACCATTGCACACACTTTCACACATGGGTGCTAAGCGGTTGCATGTTGTTTGCCGGAGAAGTCTCCCATGAGAAGTGAACACATGGCTCCGTGCTTTGACATGAAATGAGGTAGAACTTGGGCGTTTATGATGATCTTTTGTCAAGAATGCTTGTCCTTTCATGATTTTGGTGAGATGAAGTTCATTTTTGCTTGAACAATCCATGGTTAGGATTTTGCTCATGTGGTGACATTTTTGATAAAAATCCACAATTTGCTCATGGCTTTGACAATTGGATATATGTCTTCACCTTCTTGATGGCAATGCCCGTGTAACATGATGAACTATCTTGTTTGCCTTTTCTCTAACTTGTAGCACTTTGTATTGCTCATTGTATATTTGAGAAGCTTGTAGTTGCATTTTGTACACTTTGCCTTGATGTGTGCATTGTCAACAAGGGGGAGAATTTCTGGAGCATTTTGCAAGGGGGAGACTTTGCAGAATTTGTAGGAAAGTTTGTGCTCTAGATTTTGCCGAATTTGTGTGAGAGATTGAAAGTTTTGCCCAAATGTGGTTTTCTGAAAATTTGTGAAGTTTTTGAGAGTTTGATCATTGGAAAATTTTGCTGGACACATGTGGAAGGTTTTCAAGTTGGAACGGCATCGTTGCGAGTTGGTTTGTAAAATTTTGGCTCTTTTCACCTTGGTCATCTGCCAGGGGTGGTTTAACCGCCCCCCTGGGCGGTTTAACTGCCCCTGTGCTGAGTGCACAAAGTTTGTGATGATTTGAGCCATTTTCGAGTGATTTTCGCACGCACAAGTTCACTTGTTCGGGGGAGTTGCATCTTTGCAGGGGGAGTGCTTTGAATGTCCTGAAAAGTGATTTGGAGGTTTTGAGATTTGTGATTGATGCGTTGTGCTTTTGCTCTTTTGCTGATGGTGTTGAGCCCTTTCGCTTCTTCTTGAAGGGTCGGCGTTTCTGGAGCTTTCTCTTGCAGAGTGACCTTGTTTTCGGCTTGTTCTTGCTTTTAGTCACTTGCTTGAGTCTTGTTTTCGATTTCTTTTATATTTTCTTTATATCATTGGTTACTATGTGTGTGTTGTCAATGCACTCATCAAGGGGGAGATTGAGGACCTGGTGTGTCCGAGGACCGGTGGATGGTCGCTTCCTGGTGTGATGAGTGATTGACAACGTGGTGTGGATTGACGTTTCCCTTGGCTCAAGTATTGCAGGTGTAGAATGCGACTTGGTTGCATTGGTGCAGGTGAAGAACAGGCGCGAAAGGTCTTAGCCATGGCGGCCTCCGAGGAGCGGAGAGACAAGTAGGCTTGGTTCGAGGGACCCGGTGGCCGGTGGATCAAGTGCGGTTCACATGCTGGCAAGAACGAGCAAGGGGACATGGTTCCGATGCGAGGTAGCGGCTCACAACCGAAGCTCGTACACGGACGAGAAGCCGACGCAAGGTGGCGGCTAACAACCAAAGTTTGCGCGCGGGGTTTGGTGATTTGGCCACAAAATCATCGGTGGACGGTTTTCCTTGGTTTGGGCCTCAAAACCAAGGACCGAGGACTCGACGAGGCGAACTTGGGCAGCTGGGCCGAGTGGGCTGACAGGGGCGGTTTAACCGCCCCCCAGGGCCGGTTTAACCGCCCCCCTGGGCTGGCCCAAGAACGGCGTCGAGGAGCTTCGATCCGGAGGACACGCGGCGTGACAGCAAGGCTTGCGTCGGAGGGAAGCTAGCTTGCAGTGGAAGGTGCCCGAGCCGGAAAATATCTGAGATCAAAATGTCAAATTTGCCCCTGAGGGGTATGTATCACTTAGGGGTAGTTTAGTCTTTAGAGCACCACCACTTGGACTACTAATAGGCCCCTTCAGGGCTGGTGGCTGCCATCTCTTTAGTTTCTCTTTAGGTTTTCCTTTGAACTAGTTTTCCCTTCATCCCCTCCACCTAGAACTACTTTGAATCTTTCTTAGTTTTGTATAGGTGAATTCATGGTTATGTGATGGAGTTTGTGCTGCTCATCTTTGTGCCATGATTTGATTTCCCGAGCTCCCTTTCCTTTTTCTATTTTCGTGGGTATTTTCGGAGCTATTTTTGGGGGATTTTCGTTCTTCTTGTTCTAGGGCGTTTTCTCTTGGACTTCTTTGGGGGATTCATGTATGAGTGCATTGTGCCTCTTTTGCTGGTGATCCTTTGCCCCCAAACACTGAGAATCGCTCTGGATTTGAGATTTTCGGGATGAACTCGAGGTCATGGTGTTCTTCGCGAGATCTGCGATTCCGGGAGTTGTACTGAGTTAGAGGCCGAGATCTTTTGGGAAAACACTCCACTGGAGGTCTAGATCATCTGACCAAAATCTCGCCTCAAGAGCTCAAGCGGTTTGGGAGATCCACTTTTGTTTTGACTTTTTCCCGAGGCTCCCAGGCCCGGGCGGTTTAACCGCCCCCCTGGGTGTATTAGATCGAGCCGTGTTTTGGGTCGTTTTGGTGTTCGTTTCGATTGGTTCGAGTTCCGCTGCTTGTTTCTTGTTCCTAGGGTCAGTAGCTTGACAGTGGCTACGTGATCTTGGCAAGATTGTTCTCGGAGGTTTCGGAGTTGTTTTGGGAGAATAGCCGGATCGATTGGAAATAATTTTTATCGGCTCCCATTCACTCCCCCCCTCTCTAGTCGCCGTTTCGGTCCTTCATCCTAGCCATCTCACAAAGCGTCCGATTCTTCCTTTCAACAACTCCATTTTGGCAAGCAACATATGGCGAAGAATATTGATGTTCGAGACCAAGATCACGACAAAAGGCATCAAAACGAGTGTTCTTAAATTCTGTACCATTGTCACTGCGTATAGCTCTCATGGCACCACCATTACTCTCATTTTTCAACCTCAAAATCAGATCTCGAACAAAATCAAATGTCTCATCCTTCGACGCGAAAAAGAACACCCAAGCATACCAAGAGAAGTCATCCACAACCACAAGAACATACCACTTCCCACCAACTGAACGAACGCGAGCAGGACCAACCACGTCCATATGCAAAAGCTCCCCTGGACGTTCAGTCATAACATCTGTCAAAGGTGGATGGGAAGCAGCAACCATCTTACCATGCCGGCAAGGTGCACAAACCAAGTCTTTCTCAAACTTGAGCTTGGGCAATCCTCGGATAAGGTCAAGAGCACTCAAGCGTGTGAGTAAATCAAAGCTCACATGACCCAATCTCCTATGCCACTTCCAAAGCTCAGAAGAAGTACCAGCGATCAAGAAAAATCAGCACGAAAAAGCTGTCCCTCGGGAATGATCATACATGTGACACCCCGTGTCACTTTTGAGAATTTATCATGCACATCTACTCATTGTACAAAGTTCATGGTGCTCATCATGTTTTTGAACTGAGTATCAAGTTTGAATGGACTCCCAAAATTCAAATTTCATTTTTTTAAACTCCTTTGAAATTCAAATTTGGTTAAGTTAGAACCTTTTCCTTTTAACCCTTTTGGGGGCTTGTTTAAAATTAAAAATGTTTAAACAAGTGGCTTTTGGCCAATTTGAAAATTCATTAGTGAACTATCTACTTTCAGCTAGAAGTTTTGGTTTTGAGCAAAAACATCTTTTGCTTGCTCAAACTCTTGGTCAAATAGTGGTCAAACTGCTGATTTCAGCACTTCTGAAATTTGGCTAAGTCCAATTTCTGACAGCAGCTTTTAGCCAACTTTAGAGCTCCATATCTTTTATTTTTCAATCTATCCCAACCAAATCAAGTTCAAGGTTTGAAAGCTGGTAGTTTGAACTCTTCAAAAATCATGAACAATTCCAGGATCTCACACTCTAGCTATTTCTTTTTCATGCTCAAAGTCAGCTAAATCTAATTCAGTTCTGGGACTTAGAAAATTTTTCTGAGTTCAAGTTTTTGGCCGAAGTTTGATCGAGTTTATCTCCCAAACCAAATCTTTTTGAACCCGGTGACTTTAACCAAAGTTGTTCCCCTTGGTGTCCTCTACAACTTTTGTATTGGAGTTTTGGAAAGTTTATACATGAAATCGCGAGTTCGATTCAAGTTTTTAGGAGGGTTTTGGTCGCTACTGTAGTGTCTGAATCGACCAAGTCGATTCAGACTGCAGACAGCGAGGGGCTCGGTCGAGCCGGCCGTCGGTGGCCGCTCGTGCCACGCGCCGCGCTCTACTATCCTTTGCCACGCGCCGTCGCCTCGCACTGCCAGTCGCGCTCCAAGTCATGCGAGTTGCCTCGGTGTCGAGCTCGGCCGGCGACACCAAATTTGGCGGTGAGCGGTGAGCTCTGTACGCCGCCCGTGATGGACACGCGGATTCACCGTGGTTAACCCGCCATCGTCCAATTCACCGCGCCAGTAAACTCTCCTCGTTGCCCTCGTCGTCCTCATCCACTCCGCCAGCTTCGCCACCCTCTCCAGAGCCGTCGCCGGCCAATTTTCCGGCCGCCATTGCCGCCCATCCACCTCACAGAGCAAATCACTCCTCCGCCATCTCTCTGACCCCCAAAGCCCCGCAAATGGTGTACACTTGAACCGCTGGTGCCTCCCATACCTTTTTCCCCATCGTTTGAGCCTTGGTACGCCCTAGCTCCGGCGAGCTTTTGGAACCTTTCGGTCCGCTCGTGGAGAGCTCTTTTGCGCCCTCTAATCCTGGAGTTTTTCTTGGCCAGGGGGTGCGGCGTGAGGTCCTGAGGGGAAGGAGCCACTCCGGCGCGACTCCGGCCTCTTCTCCGGCGATCCCCGGCGAGCCCACGGCGGCGACTTCTTGCTGTCTGTGAAGAAGAAGGCCAGGGGTGTTCGTTTAGAAGGAGATATCTTCTCGGGGGGTTATGTGAAAGAGAGTTGGATTTATGTGAGAAGGTGGAAAAGTTCTGGGGGGTTATCTGGAAAATCTAGGGGCTTATCTGTGAAGAAAGGACTGGTTGGTAATAGATCTTTTAGATCCAGGGGCCTAAGCGTAAAAGTGTTTTCGGTTTTTCTTTTGTTTTTCATTTCAGCATACATGTATTTCTTGTTTAATGCATAGAAAATCATAGGAGTGTGAGAAAATTGTGAAACCAATTTTGTTGTACTTGTTGCATCTTTGGTTACAGCAGAAAAATATAAAATCATGTTGTTTTTATGCTGTTTTCTGTGTAGAAGTTTTAGTTAGTTTATTAGCTTTCTGTCAAAATAAATAGTTCTGCATGTCCAAAAATTTTGAGAAAATCACAGTAGCTCTAAAATGTGTTTTTGTGAGCACAGTAAATTTTTGGGTTGCATACTGTCTGTGTAGTTTAAGTTAAGCTTTTTCTCCATGTTTAGCTTGTTTGTGCTGTTAAAAATAGTTGTGAATATGTTTTTGAGCTCAGTAAATCATGGTAAATCTGTGTTAGTGTGTAGATAGTGTTTCTGTGAAGTTTTACTTTTTTGTGCATAATCTTGTTGCTGTTTGTTGTTTTGGTAGATTTATAGCCTTTTTGTCTTTTTCCAAAATAATTAGTTTCTGTTAGAATAAAGTGTTGAAAAATTTTCAGTGGTAATCTTGAGTTAAAAGCTTCTCAGAGAAGTTTTTGTGCTGTTAGATAACCTGTGTAGGTTTGTTTGTTTAATTAGTTGCTAAATAACCCTTTATATGTGTGTTTAAATGGTTTTATATATATCTTTATGCTAATAAAATGTTTTCTAAAAGTTTTGGTGAACTCAGTTAAGTTTGAATCTGTTGTTATATTTCTTTCTTAGTGATAAGTTAATCTTGCTTAAAGAGATATGCACTTACTCTATAAAATGCTAAAAATGGTTTTAGCAACATTTCATGTGATTTCATGTGCATATCTTGTTTTGTATTTAAGTTGTATAATTGAATTGCTGCATTTAAGATTTTGTATCTTTTCCAACTGTTATTCCAAACTCACACATATGCATTTTCATGTAGAGCACGTGCTAGCTGACAGGGTTTACAACTTGGTGCCTGAGTCAGAAGCTGAGCAGCCAGAGCCCGAGGTCGTTGCTGTTGAAACAGATCAAGACCCGAGCCAAGACTCGGAAGGGCCCAAGGCCAGCGAAGGCAAGCACCGGAGTGCATCCATCCTTTTTAACGCGGCCACACTTTAATTTATTTACTTTACAAAGTATTTACCTTATGCATTTAAGTTTTCATAGGAGTTGACTGAAAACCTAGTTGCATGATCCTTAGGAAAACCCAGAGTTTTCTAGTATGTGTAGGTCGATAGAATTGCTAGGCTGGTTAAACGGTAGAAGTCGAGTAATTGCCTGTTACTCGCGAGATGTTAAGTTGGTTCTTTCAAAGTTTTATTAACATATCATCTAGACTGGAAAAGAAAGTTAGGCCGGGCGGAGAATGTTGGTAGGGAAAGGAAGGGAATGTTGTAGCTCCGCCTGTGTCAGTTAAGGCCCGTTCGTTGTTGGCTCTGGGATCAAGATTGAATTGTACTACCTCACATGCTGGGAGTAAGAGGTAGTTGAAACTGGTAACTTATGTACTTTAGCTCGCACTGGTATGTTGAACTACGCCTGACTGCCTATTCATGTACCGGTTAGAGTAACTCATGGCTGACCCGTCGTTGGTATCGGTGGGGACTGGTACTTGAGGGTAGCAGGGTAGGTCAAGTATTTAGTATTGGCTGAAGGAACGGCTGGCATGAGCAGCTCGACGGGGCTCGTTTGTGCCGTGTGGATAGGTTAACCTTGCAAGGGATAAAACCGAATCGATTCGCCGTACTCACGGTATTGAGCTCTTGATCACTGGGCAGCATCGCTAGTTAAGAACTTGAATATTGTTGATGATCATATGCTGTATGAGTTAATTAATCAAGTTCTTGCTCTCATTTGTAAAAGTTTTTATAAATGCTAATCTAGATCAAATAGCTCAACTAAAATCTGATTGCTAAAACTTGAAAGTAAGGATCTATTTTAGTTGCTCTTTTTGGCAAAACAAAAACCCAGCCAAAAGCCTTGCATACTAGGGGTCTTAGATTTCTTCAGTCGGTTAAGTCTTGCTGAGTATTAAATTACTCAACCTGCTTGTGTTAACCCTTTTTCAGAGTCTGAGTATAGCTTAGCAGAGCAGGCCGATGAAGCTTTCCCGTTCGGTGTTCCCGAAGGTTTTCAGCTGTAGTTCGTTCCGGCTTCGCAGGGTGTGGAGCCGAGGGATTGATAGTGCCAGCTGGGCTACCTGTGCATTATTATGTTTTTATCGTCGTAGAATCGTACTGTTTTAAACTTCCGCTGTGCTTTAAAAACTCTGTGTTGTAATAACTATTTACAATGTCCTGTTTTGTAAATTAAATCCACGTGTACTGTGTTGTACAATTTGTGACTCGTTAATCATCTGTGCTCATTGTAGAGTGAGACTTGCCTCGTATTGGTTTCGACAATGTGATCAGTGGTGTAATCGGGAGTTACCCGACAGCAACTACACGGTTATGTCAGTTGAAGTGCGAGTGTGCTGTACTGCTTGCATTAGCTAAGGGACAATGCACTTGAGCTGACATAATTTGTGGTGGTTCTGCCACAGCTGGTACCAGAGCCAAAAATACTTGGCAGATGATTTAACCTGTCTTAAAAATGTGTTTTCGGAAATAAAAGTTAATCTGGTTTGCGAAAATGTGTTGGTCACGTTAAGGAATTTTTTTTAGAATGTAAGCCCTAGGGAATTATGGGTATGTGAATCAGGTGGCTATCTAACTTTGCAGCTAACTCCCAGCACATTACTTTCTGTCAAAACTTACTTTATTGCACAATCAACCTTTATTTATGCATCGACAGAGGGTGAGGATCTCCGGCCAATGGGGACACCTTGACACCTCGGTCGGTACGGTGAAATCTGAACGCCGTGCTCAAGCGGTGGCCTCCTTGAGCTGCAGCCAATATACCCATGCACTGTTGTGGATTATATTGGGTGTAAAGTTGCCTCTATGTGTTGTCCATACGACACGGGATGTATGGATACCGTTACTATAGAGAACGGTAATGTATGGGGACGCTTTCATGAGTGCTGGCATGAAAGGTTCATTTTATGCACTGTGTTTTCTGCAGGTACACTAACATGCGTTATGTAAGTTAAGACGTGTACAATACGATTAGTTATTATAGAGAGAGCCGTATGGTTTGCCACCGATCCTAACCACGTAAGACCAAGAATACTTGGCAATTATTTTCTTTTGTGAGGGCGGTTAGGACGAGCATGCATCATGAGTTCTAAAATCTGTCAAAAAATTCTTAAAATTTTGTTAGGGTACCCTGGGATCTACACCACCATCCACTTTGCATTGCACCTAAGGTTGATCTAGTTGGAGTTTTTGGACGTCTGCTGCTGGTCGAAATTTTTTCGGCTAGAAAATGATGTTTTCTGCAGGGAAGAGTTAAAGGAAAGTTGCTCAGAATTTGGTTAGCTTACGGCTGTAAAAATTTCACATTTTTATCTTCAGTATAGCTCGAGTTATGCATGTTTTAGTAAGCCCCTGTTTCCTGGAATTTTTCTGAAGGACAGCAATGAGTCTTTGAATTTTTTACTCCCTCTTAACATCAGAATCAAGTCTTCCACTTCATAAGAAAGTTGTAGAGAAATATCTAACAGATTTTCTGGCAAAGTTTGAGCATTTTTGCATACACCAGTTGAGAGTTATGAATTTTTCTTTGCTTGCCAGGAATCTGTCCAATTCTAAATTCAGCAATATCTTTTCCAAATCAAGTGCTAAGCTTCATTTGCTTTTCATTTCAGATGAGTTTCCCAAATAACAACCCCCACATCACCACAGACATCGATGGTCGTCTTTTCTCCAACGGTTTGTACCGAGAGGGTTTTCCTTCTCAGCTGTGGGAGACCATGCAGACTTTGGGATACGTGGTCGCTCCTCAGTACGTTGGAAGATATATCACTGAAACCGGAATAAACCGTTGCGAGGTCTCGTTGGTTATTCCCAGTTTACAGCTAGGAGTGGGTGAAGATATTCGCATCGTTGTTACCGGGGGAAATTATGAGGAGGCTTGTGATACTGCCGCATGGAGAGCCTTGCAGCAGCTAAGTTTTAAGCATCAGATAAAAACTTTCGGAGCTCCGGCAGGTGTTTTCATGTCCTCTACAAATGAAGTGGGTGAGTCTAGCTCCAGTGTTAAGAAGGAAAACGCTACTGATGTGCAGAGCATGACTCGCTATATGGATAATGTTAACCGTCTGATTGAGAGCATGGCTTTCAGTTATGGCGCTATGTTGAATGCTGCTAACTCACAGGCCCAGGAAAGAGCAGCAATGCAGGGACAAGTTGACCAACACATGGCGGTAATTGGAAGCTTGGAGGAACGTGTGTATGACTTAGAGGTGGAAAATGACAACCTTATGCAAGAGCAGGTGGGAGTCTGGGCTGAAGGGCCCCAAGCTAATCATCCACCAGGAGAGCTGCCTGACCAAGGTGATTCTGGCTTGGATGACTCACCTGGACCACCCGTGGAACCACCGTTATCTGATCAGGAGCAGGAAGAGCCAGTTGCCCCCGTTCCACAGCCACAAGTTCCTGGTCCTGCATATGGGTGGATCAGTGAGGAGGAAGATACAGAAGAAGAGCTTGATGAGATGAATGGGGAGGAAGAAGTAGGGGATGAAGAAGAAACTGAAGAAGAAGAGGAAGAACCGGAAGAACGTGTCTTTTTCACTGATAACGAGGAATCCGATTGATTCATGTTTACCTTCGGAAAATTCCCGTTATCATGTGTTGTATCTTACTTTCCAGTTTGTAATGAGTTGTTTGGTGAAGTACTCTGCAGTTAAACTCTTTTCTTGGGGTTGTAATAATTATGATGTATGGATGTAAGCGGAACCCAATTTCTTTTTCTATGCAGCACTTTGTTTTCTCTGAAATTTTCGCAGCAGATTTGTATTGGAATTTTTACGCCTTGATAACTATTTTTTTTAGGCAGACTGATGAACACCAAAGTTGTTGCAAATTTCATGAGGAAGCTGCTGGAAAAATTTCAAGTCCATTGGATCAGTAGTTTGGGAGAAACAGCCGAAACAAGTCGACTCTGTTTGCTGAAAAACAGATTTAACAGAGAGGCAAAGGACGAATTTTTGACCCCTGTTAACGTGAGATTTAGTTCGGGAGTTGAATACGAACGTTGTGGACTATCAAATTCTGCATCTACTGGAAAAATTTGAGCATTTTTGGTTTAGTAGTTTGCGAGATACGAATTTTACGCTAAACCCGTGCGATCTGTCCACAAGCTGAAAAGTGGAAAAGTGGTAGAATTACGTTCAAAGAACGATTGGATCTAACTTCCGAGGGCTAACTCTATATTGGATTTTTATGTCATACACTATGCTATAATATTTTCATTTCTGAGTATTGATTTTATTCATCATTGCTCACTGAGAAATTATTGCAATGTTGTATGACTAATCTGCACTTGGTGGCTTATGCAGAATGCCTCACACTCCGGATAATGTTGGGGGTGGGAATGAAGGAAATCTGCCAGGACCTCCGGATCTTCGGGAGTTTATGGCCCATCAGATGGCTCAGCATACCGAGCTTATGCGGGTGATTGTTCAGATGCAGCAAAATCAGCCCCGCCACGAGCCACAATATGAGGTGCCACGTGAAGCCTCATACCCGGATTTCTTCGGCACGCAACCACCGCAATTTTTCAAGGCGAAGGAACCTCTGGATGCTGATGTCTGGCTCAATATCATTGAGTCAAAATTTGCTTTATTGATATATCCATGTTCAGAAGCCAACAAAGCTAGATTTGCAGCTCAACAGCTTAGGGAGGATGCCCGCATGTGGTGGGATAATTATCGGGCTACACTTCCTGCGGATCATATTGTCACTTGGAATGAGTTCAAGGCTGCTTTTCGCTCCCACCATATCCCTGATGGTCTCTTAGAGAGAAAACTTAATGAGTTCTTGGCAGTCACTCAGGGTAATCAGGGCGTGGTGCAGTATTCACAGGCATTTAATCATTTATCGCAATATGCTGGACATCATGTGGATACGGATGCTAAAAAGCCAGACCGTTTTCGTCGTGGGCTTAATACTAAATTGAAGAAAAGTTTGGTTCTTATCAAGCCTGCCAGCTTTAATGAATTAGTGAATATGGCCATCACTCAAGACGATAGTAATTTGGCTCATCAGGCGGACAAAAAGAGGAAAGCCCCAGCTGCTTCGTCTAGTGTTTCCGGACAGAGATTCCGTGTGGAACAAAAGACTCCACAGAGAGCTCCTCAGAATGCTCAGCAGAGGCAAGGGCAGCAAGGTTACTGGGTTCTTCGTCCAAATCAAGCTCAGGGACAGTCCCATGGACAAGGATCGAGTGCGCCTCCTCCTCAACAGCAGGGGCGTACCCATAATTTTCTGTGTTACAATTGCGGGAAGCCGGGACACTTTGCTAAGGAATGCAGAGCACCACCCAAAGGTGGAAATAATGTACCCAGGCAGCAGCCCAATAATCGTCAGAGCAAGAAGCAAATGGTGGTTAAGCAAGGCCGTGTGAATTTCACTACCATTGATGCTATTCCAGAGGGTACTCCAGTTATGGCAGGTACGTTTCAAGTTCGAAATAAACCTGTTGTTGTTTTATTTGATTCTGGAGCATCACATAGTTTTGTCAGTATGGCATGCATAGAAAAATGTGGATTTCAAATGGCACAGTTAAATTGTAATTATATGATATCCAGTCCTGGTGGGAAGATATCTACCAACCGGGTGACTAAACCAATTCCTCTCCAGATTGGAAGTAAAGTGTTTGACACTGAGCTTATCTGTCTGGATAACCAGGGGATAGATATTATTTTGGGTATGAACTGGATGCAAAAGCACGGAGTTGTTTTAGATTTATCAGCCTGGGGTGTTGAAATAAATTCCCCTAGTCATGGTGTTTCCACACTTTATCTGCCATCCACACCTTCTCCAGATAATTGCACCTTTGCTATGATCCAAGTTGAGTTAGAAGATATTCCAGTCGTAAATGAATTTCCAGATGTTTTTCCTGATGATCTTCCGGGGTTGCCACCCGATCGGGATATTGAATTTGTAATTGAGTTGCAGCCCGGTACTGCACCCATTTCAAAAAGGTCGTACCGTATGCCGCCCAATGAATTAGCAGAGCTGAAGATCCAACTACAAGAACTTCTTGACAAGGGCTATATCAGGCCAAGTTCATCTCCCTGGGGTTGTCCTGCACTCTTTGTGAAAAAGAAGGATCATACTTTGAGATTGTGCGTGGACTACCGAACCCTTAATGCAGTTACCATCAGGAATAAATACCCTCTTCCACGTATCGATCTTCTCTTTGATCAATTGGCTGGAGCAAAAGTGTTCTCAAAAATTGACCTTCGTTCGGGTTATCATCAGATCAAGATTCGACCTTGTGATATTCCCAAGACAGCTTTTTCCACCCGATATGGCTTATATGAATATTTAGTCATGTCTTTTGGACTCACCAATGCTCCTGCCTATTTTATGTATCTCATGAACTCAGTCTTTATGCCAGAGCTGGACAAGTTTGTCGTGGTGTTTATTGATGACATTCTTATTTATTCCAAGGATGAGGAAGAGCATGCTGAACACCTCAGAATTGTTCTTCAACGATTAAGGGATCATAAACTTTATGCTAAGTTCAGCAAATGCGAGTTTTGGTTGAAGACTGTAAAATTTTTGGGTCACACCGTATCCGGTGATGGTATTGCCGTTGATCCGGTAAATGTGCAGAAAGTTCTAGATTGGGAACCTCCGAAGTCTGTGCATCAAATCCGAAATTTTCTTGGAATGGCAGGGTATTACCGTCGTTTTATTCCAGATTTTTCCAAGATTGCCAAACCTATCACTGAACTTCTGAAGAAGGGGGAGAAATTTAAATGGAGTGACAAGTGTGATGAAGCATTCCATACTTTGAAAAGACTCCTGACATCTGCCCCAGTTCTTGCTCAACCTGACACTTCCAAGGCTTTGATGTTTATTGTGATGCATCGGGCATTGGACTTGGTTGTGTTCTTATGCAGGATAATCGAGTTATTGCTTATGCTTCTCGAGCTCTTCGACCTCATGAGAAGATATACACATGATCTTGAACTTGCTGCAGTGGTACATGCCTTAAAAATCTGGAGGCACCATCTTATGGGTACTCATTGCAATATCTATACAGATCACAAGAGTCTCAAGTATATTTTTACTCAAGCTGATCTCAATATGAGGCAAAGAAGATGGTTGGAATTGATTAAGGATTATGAAATTGAAGTTCATTATCATCCAGGCAAAGCAAATGTAGTTGCAGATGCACTCAGCCGCAGGGGTAATTGTCAGTTCATATCTCTGAGACCCCAAAATGCCACTCTTGCTAAAGAGTTGGACAAATTGAGTTTGGAAATTATTCCACAGGGTACTTTGAATCATCTTTTAATTCAACCTACTTTGCAAGATCAGATTGTCGCGGCTCAGTCTAAATCTAAAGGGGTACAGATCATTATGCAAAAGCTAGCTGAAAATGATGGAAAGTATAAATGTTTTTGTCAAGACGATGAAGGAGTTCTAAGGTTTAATAATCGGCTAGTGGTTCCTAAAGATCATGAGCTTAGGAAGAAAATTCTTGATGAGGCACATCTTTCTAAATTCTCTATTCATCCAGGGAGCAGCAAAATGTATCAAGATTTGAGAGAAAATTTTTGGTGGACCCGAATGAAAAGGGAGATTGCTAAATATGTAGCAGAGTGTGATACCTGTCAAAGGGTGAAAGCTAGTCATTTGAAAGCCGGTGGAACTTTGCAACCATTGCCCATACCTTCATGGAAATGGGAAGATATAAGTATGGATTTTATTGTGGGTTTGCCATTGACTCCTCAGAAACATGACTCTATCTGGGTTATTGTTGATAGACTCACCAAGTCAGCACATTTTATTCCTGTCAACAATGCTTTTTCAGCAACTCAATATGCTGAGATCTATTTAGATCAAATTGTGCGTTTACATGGAGTTCCAAAGACTATCATTTCAGATAGAGGTTCACCATTTATAGCTCGCTTTTGGAAACAATTGCATGAGCTGTTAGGCACTAAACTTATTCGAAGTTCAACTTATCATCCTCAGACCGATGGGCAAACTGAAAGAGTGAATCAAATTTTGGAGGACATGCTCAGAGCTTGTGTCATCCATTATGACAAGAGTTGGGATAAAAACTTATCGTTAGCTGAGTTTTCCTACAATAACAGTTACCAATCCAGTTTGAAAATGGCACCATTTGAAACTCTTTATGGTCGAAGGTGTCGAACCCCGTTAAATTGGTCGGGAACTGGCGAGAGAAAAATCTTCGGTCCAGACTTGGTTAAGGAGGCTGAAGATAAAGTCAAAATTATTCAGCAAAATCTTAAGACCGCGCAATCGCGGCAAAAGAGCTATTCTGACAAAAGAAGAAGACCTTTAGTTTTCAAGGTTGGGGATCATGTTTATCTTCGAGTATCGCCAACTAAAGGTATTCAGAGATTTGGAGTCAAAGGAAAATTAGCTCCTCGTTTTATTGGACCTTTTGAAATCATTAGCCAATGTGGTCCAGTTGCTTATGAGATACAACTGCCGTCCAAGCTTGCAGCTATTCATAATGTCTTTCATGTATCTCAACTCAAGAAATGTCTTAGGGTTCCTATTGAAGGAATTGCTCATGAAGAAATTGAGTTTGAACCCGACTTATCATATGAGGAACAACCTTTCAAAATTCTGGATATTTCTGAAAGAGTTACTCGAAGACGGTCCATTAAATTTTATAAAGTTCAGTGGACTCATCACTCTGACAAAGAAGCAACATGGGAACAAGAATCTTATCTCAAATCCAAGTATCCAGAGTTTTAGATGCTGCATTAAGGTATGCTACACTCTCTCTTTACACCGGAATCTCGGGACGAGATTCTTTTAAGGGGGGAGGGCTGTGACACCCCGTGTCACTTTTGAGAATTTATCATGCACATCTACTCATTGTACAAAGTTCATGGTGCTCATCATGTTTTTGAACTGAGTATCAAGTTTGAATGGACTCCCAAAAGTCAAATTTCATTTTTTTAAACTCCTTTGAAATTCAAATTTGGTTAAGTTAGAACCTTTTCCTTTTAACCCTTTTGGGGGCTTGTTTAAAATTAAAAATGTTTAAACAAGTGGCTTTTGGCCAATTTGAAAATTCATTAGTGAACTATCTACTTTCAGCTAGAAGTTTTGGTTTTGAGCA
This sequence comes from Urochloa ruziziensis, assembly GCA_015476505.1. Lineage (NCBI taxonomy): Eukaryota > Viridiplantae > Streptophyta > Magnoliopsida > Poales > Poaceae > Urochloa > Urochloa ruziziensis. The sequence goes on along the minus strand of CM027120.1, from coordinate 34,108,230 downwards.
AAAACATCTTTTGCTTGCTCAAACTCTTGGTCAAATAGTGGTCAAACTGCTGATTTCAGCACTTCTGAAATTTGGCTAAGTCCAATTTCTGACAGCAGCTTTTAGCCAACTTTAGAGCTCCATATCTTTTATTTTTCAATCTATCCCAACCAAATCAAGTTCATGGTTTGAAAGCTGGTAGTTTGAACTCTTCAAAAATCATGAACAATTCCAGGATCTCACACTCTAGCTATTTCTTTTTCATGCTCAAAGTCAGCTAAATCTAATTCAGTTCTGGGACTTAGAAAATTTTTCTGAGTTCAAGTTTTTGGCCGAAGTTTGATCGAGTTTATCTCCCAAACCAAATCTTTTTGAACCTGGTGACTTTAACCAAAGTTGTTCCCCTTGGTGTCCTCTACAACTTTTGTATTGGAGTTTTGGAAAGTTTATACACGAAATCGCGAGTTCGATTCAAGTTTTTGGGAGGGTTTTGGTCGCTACTGTAGCGTCTGAATCGACCAAGTCGATTCAGACTGCAGACAGCGAGGGGCTCGGTCGAGCCGGCCGTCGGTGGCCGCTCGTGCCACGCGCCGCGCTCTACTATCCTTTGCCACGCGCCGTCGCCTCGCACTGCCAGTCGCGCTCCAAGTCATGCGAGTTGCCTCGGTGTCGAGCTCGGCCGGCGACACCAAATTTGGCGGTGAGCGGTGAGCTCTGTACGCCGCCCGTGATGGACACGCGGATTCACCGTGGTTAACCCGCCATCGTCCAATTCACCGCGCCAGTAAACTCTCCTCGTTGCCCGCGTCGTCCTCATCCACTCCGCCAGCTTCGCCACCCTCTCCAGAGCCGTCGCTGGCCAATTTTCCGGCCGCCATTGCCGCCCATCCACCTCACAGAGCAAATCACTCCTCCGCCATCTCTCTGATCCCCAAAGCCCCGCAAATGGTGTACACTTGAACCGCTGGTGCCTCCCATACCTTTTTCCCCATCGTTTGAGCCTTGGTACGCCCTAGCTCCGACGAGCTTTTGGAACCTTTCGGTCCGCTCGTGGAGAGCTCTTTTGCGCCCTCTAATCCTGGAGTTTTTCTTGGCCAGGGGGTGCGGCGTGAGGTCCTGAGGGGAAGGAGCCACTCCGGCGCGACTCCGACCTCTTCTCCGGCGATCCCCGGCGAGCCCACGGCGGCGACTTCTTGCTGTCTGTGAAGAAGAAGGCCAGGGGTGTTCGTTTAGAAGGAGATATCTTCTTGGGGGGTTATGTGAAAGAGAGTTGGATTTATGTGAGAAGGTGGAAAAGTTCTGGGGGGTTATCTGGAAAATCTAGGGGCTTATCTGTGAAGAAAGGACTGGTTGGTAATAGATCTTTTAGATCCAGGGGCCTAAGCGTAAAAGTGTTTTCGGTTTTTCTTTTGTTTTTCATTTCAGCATACATGTATTTCTTGTTTAATGCATAGAAAATCATAGGAGTGTGAGAAAATTGTGAAACCAATTTTGTTGTACTTGTTGCATCTTTGGTTACAGCAGAAAAATATAAAATCATGTTGTTTTTATGCTGTTTTCTGTGTAGAAGTTTTAGTTAGTTTATTAGCTTTCTGTCAAAATAAATAGTTCTGCATGTCCAAAAATTTTGAGAAAATCACAGTAGCTCTAAAATGTGTTTTTGTGAGCACAGTAAATTTTTGGGTTGCATGCTGTCTGTGTAGTTGAAGTTAAGCTTTTTCTCCATGTTTAGCTTGTTTGTGCTGTTAAAAATAGTTGTGAATATGTTTTTGAGCTCAGTAAATCATGGTAAATCTGTGTTAGTGTGTAGATAGTGTTTCTGTGAAGTTTTACTTTTTTGTGCATAATATTGTTGCTGTTTGTTGTTTTGGTAGATTTATAGCCTTTTTGTCTTTTTCCAAAATAATTAGTTTCTGTTAGAATAAAGTGTTGAAAAATTTTCAGTGGTAATCTTGAGTTAAAAGCTTCTCAGAGAAGTTTTTGTGCTGTTAGATAACCTGTGTAGGTTTGTTTGTTTAATTAGTTGCTAAATAACCCTTTATATGTGTGTTTAAATGGTTTTATATATATCTTTATGCTAATAAAATGTTTTCTAAAAAGTTTTGGTCAACTCAGTTAAGTTTGAATCTGTTGTTATATTCTTTCTTAGTGATAAGTTAATCTTGCTTAAAGAGATATGCACTTACTCTATAAAATGCTAAAAATGGTTTTAGCAACATTTCATGTGATTTCATGTGCATATCTTGTTTTGTATTTAAGCTGTATAATTGAATTGCTGCATTTAAGATTTTGTATCTTTTCCAACTGTTATTCCAAACTCACACATATGCATTTTCATGTAGAGCACGTGCTAGCTGACGGGGTTTACAACTTGGTGCCTGAGTCAGAAGCTGAGCAGCCAGAGCCCGAGGTCGTTGCTGTTGAAACAGATCAAGACCCGAGCCAAGACTCGGAAGGGCCCAAGGCCAGCGAAGGCAAGCACCGGAGTGCATCCATCCTTTTTAACGCGGCCACACTTTAATTTATTTACTTTACAAAGTATTTACCTTATGCATTTAAGTTTTCATAGGAGTTGACTGAAAACCTAGTTGCATGATCCTTAGGAAAACCCAGAGTTTTCTAGTATGTGTAGGTCGATAGAATTGCTAGGCTGGTTAAACGGTAGAAGTCGAGTAATTGCCTGTTACTCGCGAGATGTTAAGTTGGTTCTTTCAAAGTTTTATTAACATATCATCTAGACTGGAAAAGAAAGTTAGGCCGGGCGGAGAATGTTGGTAGGGAAAGGAAGGGAATGTTGTAGCTCCGCCTGTGTCAGTTAAGGCCCGTTCGTTGTTGGCTCTGGGATCAAGATTGAATTGTACTACCTCACATGCTGGGAGTAAGAGGTAGTTGAAACTGGTAACTTATGTACTTTAGCTCGCACTGGTATGTTGAACTACGCCTGACTGCCTATTCATGTACCGGTTAGAGTAACTCATGGCTGACCCATCGTTGGTATCGGTGGGGACTGGTACTTGAGGGTAGCAGGGTAGGTCAAGTATTTAATGTTGGCTGAAGGAACGGCTGGCATGAGCAGCTCGACGGGGCTCGTTTGTGCCGTGTGGGTAGGTTAACCTTGCAAGGGATAAAACCGAATCGATTCGCCGTACTCACGGTATTGAGCTCTTGATCACTGGGCAGCATCGCTAGTTAAGAACTTGAATATTGTTGATGATCATATGCTGTATGAGTTAATTAATCAAGTTCTTGCTCTCATTTGTAAAAGTTTTTATAAATGCTAATCTAGATCAAATAGCTCAACTAAAATCTGATTGCTAAAACTTGAAAGTAAGGATCTATTTTAGTTGCTCTTTTTGGCAAAACGAAAACCCAGCCAAAAGCCTTGCATACTAGGGGTCTTAGATTTCTTCAGTCGGTTAAGTCTTGCTGAGTATTAAATTACTCAACCTGCTTGTGTTAACCCTTTTTCAGAGTCTGAGTCTAGCTTAGCAGAGCAGGCCGCTGAAGCTTTCCCGTTCGGTGTTCCCGAAGGTTTTCAGTTGCAGTTCGTTCCGGCTTCGCAGGGTGTGGAGCCGAGGGATTGATAATGCCAGCTGGGCTACCTATGCATTATTATGTTTTTATCGTCGTAGAATCGTACTGTTTTAAACTTCCGCTGTGCTTTAAAAACTCTGTGTTGTAATAACTATTTACAATGTCCTGTTTTGTAAATTAAATCCACGTGTACTGTGTTGTAAAATTTGTGACTCGTTAATCATCTGTGCTCATTGTGGAGTGAGACTTGCCTCGTATTGGTTTTGACAATGTGATCAGTGGTGTAATCGGGAGTTACCCGACAGCAACTACACGGTTATGTTAGTTGAAGTGCGAGTGTGCTGTACTGCTTGCATTAGCTAAGGGACAATGCACTTGAGCTGACATAATTTGTGGTGGTTCTGCCACAATACACACAAGGTCACCTCGAGAATCAAGAATTCGAGAATCACCACTCTTAAACCGAACCTCATAACCCTCATCAAGAAGCTGAGAAACTGAAAGCAAATTAAATCCAAGATTCTTGACAAGAGCAACCCGCTTCAACATAAAACTGTCACTCACCTGAATAGCACCCTCAGACAGCACTCTACCTCTAACCTTATCCCCGAAAGTGATGTACTGCCTCGACACCACTGGGGTGAGAGTGGAGAACCACTTTCTATTACCTGTCATATGTCTCGAACAGCCAGAATCCATTAACCAAAAGTTCTCCAAGCCTCCCACTTGCACGATCAAAAATGAGAACGAGAATGAGCGAATGACTCGACACTGGGGTTAGCACAAAATGAGTCAAACCAGTGTCGGGCCATCTGCTCAAAAGAGGGGTTAGCAAAATCAACTCTACCACGTGAAACCCTCTCGTCTCTCACCATCGGACCTCTAGCACCACGCGGGGGAAAACGTGGCCTAGACTCTCTCCTAGCCTCAAAGCTACGGTCAAACCTCCCTGAACTAAACTGACCACGAGCAGGAGGTTGCCTAGCAAAACCACTACGAGCTGGAACACCACGACTACCCAACGAAAGAACTGTACGCACAAAGGCCTCTCCTCTAGGCAAGGGTGAACGAGACACAGGCACACTACGGGAAGAGTAGTACATATCCCTGTTCCCCATCTCCTTCTCTCGTCTCACCTCCCTCTTCCTCCTCCAGCAAAACTCCTCAAGGCGTCCATCCCTTCCACAATGCTCACAATGGAAGCAGACTGGCTTTGGCTTTGGGGTTTCTCTCGGCTCTCTCTTATGGTAAACCCCACTCCTCACAAAGGTCACTCTCTTTTGGAAGTTGTTTGTCTTTGGGGGAAACTTGGGAGGATCTGGAGTGGTGTCAAGCTTGTTCAATAGGTGGTTGGGTTTAGGTGTGCTTTAGTGGAGTTTTCTCTGGTGGTGTTGGGGTGTTTGTGGTGGAACTAGTTTGCTCTCTCTCTTTCTCACCACTACACTCACCTGCTTTCTCACAACCCAGACCATGACCATCAGCTCTCTTAAAAACCAGCAATAAACATCTTAAGCTGAGGCTCGCGACCCGATAACCAACCCAAACACTATTGCAACTCATCATTCTCATCTTGCAGACGATCAACACATTGTTCTAGCTCAACATTCTTCAAAGCAACAACATCACAAGCAGAACAGGAATTTGCAATAGGAGATTTCAATTGAGCTTCAAGCGAACTGATCATGGTACGAGATTCAGGCAACTGAGCATGTAAAGCAGGACAAGAAGTACAAGCACCTAGCAAAGAAGATCTAGACTTCAACTCAGCAAGCTCAACCCTAGCACTTTCTAGTTCATCAAGGCATGTCATGTGTTTGTCCTTAAGAGCTACCAGATCAGCTAGATGCACATCACAAAACGAGCATTCAATTTCATCAGACACAAGAGGAGCATCTTTCAGCACACCAATCTCAGACTCAAGCTCAACTATTCTCTTTCTAGACTCACCAAGCAAAGACTCAAAATCCATCGCCTTCTTTCCAGTCTCAAAAGTAAGGCCTCAAGCTCAGCTACTCTTTCCTTGGACTCTCCTAACAAAGACCTAAACTCTCTCTTCTCCTTGTTGGTCTTCCTAAGCACATCATCCCGATTATCGACCAACTACTCTAGCCTAGCAATCTCCTTACGCAAAGAGGTGGGATCGGTCAATACCTCATCCTTGGAGTCGGAGTCGGAGTCGTCCTTGCTCTTCACGGAGTCGTGCGCCATGGTGCAGTAGTCGACGGCGGCGAAGGAGATGCCGTTGAAGTTGCGGTTCACGTTCCTCTTCTCCTTGCGGTGGCCGCGGTCTTCATCTTCGCTACTCGAGCTTGACGACGTGTTGGTGGAGCTTGTGTCGATGTCGCTCACATCTGCCACCATCGCTCGAGATCGGTTCTTCTTGTGTCCACCGTGCTTGTTCTTCGACCTTCTCTCTTCCTTGTTCTTGTGCTTGGAGTGGTACTCGTCCTTGGGGCGGTGCTTGTGGTCATCTCGCGGGCGGTGCTTGCGGTTGTAGTCGTTCTTGATCTCCTCGGGGCACTCGGCGATGAAGTGACCCATCTTCCCACATCTGTAACACGTACTCCCGGCACGCCTCGAACCCTTCTGGTTCTGGTACATCCACTCGAACCTCCTCGTGAGCAACGCGAGATCCTCCTCGCTCAGCACCTCATATTCCTCATCTGGAAGAGACACAAGAGAAGACGAAGCAAAGTGTCTAGAAGTATTAGCATGTCCATAACCAGAGCCACCGACTAGAGCCAGACTATGGGGATCAGTCGGACTCTTAGCCTTGGCAAGCAGTTGTCTATCAACCTCAGAAGACTTCAACTTCGAGAAAAGCTCATCAACCAACAAAGTTTCATAGTTAGCTGACTCCATGATCGCCTCAACCTTGGCACCCCACACGGATCTATCAAGTGTCTGTAAGAGCTTGATAGCTCTGTCATGATCCGAGTATGGGAGTACGGTAATGTTGGCTTTCATGTTGTTGACTATGGAAGTGAAGCGCTGAAACAAAGCATCAACAGACTCTCCAGGCAAGTGAGCGAAATTCTCATACTCTCTGCGCTACATCGAGAAAAGCCTAGCCTTCACATGGCTATCACCACCGTGGGCTACCTTGAGCTTCTGCCAGATCTGGCTAGCTAGATCCTCGCCCAAAACTCGCTCAAACTCCTCAGTGGACAAAGCACAGAACAAGTAGTCGATAGCTATAGCGTTTGCCTCGAACTTATCTTTCGCATCCTGGGCATCTAAGTTGGTCGTATTGACATAGTGTTCATCTTTGGTCACATCCCACAACAACTTTCCTTTGCCTCGCAAGAAAGCGCCCATACGCGCGACCCAATTCGGATAGTTCTTCCCATCGAAGTGCGGAGGCCCGGAACCCGGATCTTGGTACGCCATCTTTGGATCTTAGACTGGTTAGAGTCGCAAAGACCCGTAACCGGCTCTGATACCAATTGAAGGACCGATTAGGCGACCAGAGAGGGGGAGGAGTGAATGGGAGCCGATAAAATTTCTTTCCCAAATCTGGCCATTCCCAAATCAACTCCAAGCCAACCAAACGATCTAGCCAAGATCACTAGCTACTGAGAAGCTACTGACCCTAGGAACTACATCAAAGCAGCAGAAAAAGAATCGAACAAATCGAGCACAAGACGCGGCCTCAACAAGAAGAGTTCAGTGAAATTTACACGGGTCATTTGATCCGACCGCACATGAAAAGCACCGGTCGGATTGATCGCCTATGCTCTGACCGCTACCGTGAGAAAACAACAGATTCGAATCAGCGAAAAATACACAGGTCGATTGATCCGACCGCTCATGAAAAGCACCGGTCGGATTGATCGCCTATGCTCCGACCGTTGTTGAGTGAAAACCACCGGTTGATTGATTCGACCAGTACAAGTGCCTCCGGTCGGATCGATAGGTCAACAGTCGAGTCACTGACCTAACCTTTCCCTCAGTGTGATCGGATGATCCGACCGAGAGTCGATTGGAGCATTCAATCGAAATATCGACCTTCTACCAGAGAGTTTGCAAGGCTGCGAATGCTAGCGGTCGATTGATCCGACCGAGCCAGGAAGAACCGATCGGATCGATAGATCGACACAGAGAAAACTGTCAACTCGAGATTGCAAGGCTGCAAAGTCCTAGCGATCAATTGATCCGACCAAGCCAAGGAAAAGCGATCGGATCAATAGATCGACGCAGCAAAAAGGTCTACTCGAGAATGGATCTCCCAAACGACTTGGAGTCTTGAGACAAGATTTTGGGTAGATGATATACACCTCAAGGAGAGGCTATGCCCCAAAGATCTTGGCCTCAAACCTCCTAGAACTCCTGGAATCACAGATCTCGTGAAGAACACCAAGAACTCAAGTTCATCCCTAAAACTTCAAATCCAAAGAAATTCCCGGCGTTTGGGGGCAAGAGATCACCAGCAAAAGAGGCACAAGGCACTCATACAGTGAATCCCCAAAGAAATCCGAGAGAAAATGCCCAAGGAAGTGAAGAACGAAAATCACCCAAAAATAGCTCCGAAAATACCTCCGAAAAATAAGAAAAAGAAAAGGAGCTCGTGGATTCAAATCATGGCACAAAGATGAGCAGCACAAACTCAATCAACCAACCATGAATTCACCTATACAAACTACGAATGATTCGAAATAGTTCTAGGTGGAAGGGTTGAAAGGGAAATACAAGTCCAAAGGAAAACCAAAGAGATAACTAGAGAGGATGCAAAGAGATCGCAGCCACCAACCCCTAGGGGGTCTATTATATAGTCCAAGTGGTGGTGCTCTAAAGACTAAACTACCCCTAAGTGATACATACCCCTCAGGGGCAAATTTGACATTTGGTTTCAGATATTTTCCGGCTGGGACACCTTCCACCGCAAGCTAGCTTCCCTCCGACGCAAGCCTTGCGGTCACGCCGCGTGTCCTCCGGATCGAAGCTCCTCGACGCCGAACTTGGGCTTGGCTGGTCACCTCGGCCCAGCTGCCCAAACTTCGCCTCGTCGAGTCCTCGGCCTTGGTTTTGAGGCCCAAACCAAGGGAAACCGTCCACCGATGATTTTGTGGCCAAATCACCAAACCTCGCGTGCAAGCTTCGGTTGTGAGCCGCTACCTTGCACCGGGTTCTCGTCCGCGTACGAGCTTCGGTTGTAAGCCGCTACCTCACACCGGAATCACGTCCCCTCGCTCATTCTTGCACCATTTGAACCGCACTTGATCCATCTGGCCACCGGGTCCCTCGAACCAAGCCTACTTGTCTCTCCGCTCCTCGGAGGCCGCCATGGATAAGACCTTTCGCGCCTTGTCTTCACCTGCACCAATGCAATCAAGCCGCATTCTACACCTGCAATACTTGAGCTAAGGGAAACGTCAATCCACACCACCTTGTCAATCACTCATCACACCAGGAAGCGACCATCCACAGGTCCTCGGACACACCGGGTCCTCAGCCTGCATGGGGCCGTTCGGCCTGGTGTGCTGCCCATTTTCCTCCATCCTTTTGTGTCGTGCCCATTCACATGTGCTTGTTCCTTGCTACTTTGATCTGGCCATAGAAAATGACAAGTGGGGCCGGGCGGCCTAGGTGGGGCCGGCCGGCCTGAAATTTGGCCGAAATATATTTTTTTATATGCTAAGTGATGCATAAATAAAATATGTAATGCAAGTTTCGAAAATTAAACATGCTGATTTGAAAGAAAGATTTCGAAAAGGAAACCTATTCTATATACCTTATGGCGAGGGCACGAGTTTTACGTCCTGAGCGAAACTCTCCGATTCTTCGTTCGGGGGCTGATTTCACCCATCATTCCTTTCGGTTTGGATGGGGCTTGGTTTCAACTTCCTTGTCGCACTTTGCTTGCTCTTTCAGTACTTTGGCTCTTGATATCCTTCGCCGCGCATGATAGCGGTCATGTCTTTTCTTTTCTTTGGCGGCGAGGGCTTCCACCATCTTCATGAGTGTTTCTATGGTTGGCATCCTGGGATTTCTGGGTGTGATTTCTCAAACCATATTGACTTGTTCAGGGGTCTCCTTAGGACGGAAGGAGAAATTCTCGGTTTCTCCATTGATCCTCAGTTGAATAGTCCCTTTTCCCACATCGATGTTTGCATTCGCGGTACTCAAGAATGGTCTCCCAAGAATGAGAGAATTCTTGGCTTCAGCTTCCATGTCAAGGACGATGAAATCCACAGGGACGAAGAAATCCCTGATCTTGACTGGGACATTTTCCGTGACTCCGTGTGGGTAGCGGATCGATTGATCCGCTAGCTGCAAACACATGGGTGTAGAGACAAGCGAAATATGCTTAAGGTGGTCAAAAACTACCTTCGGTATTACGCTGACGCTCACCCCCAAGTCACATAGGGCATTGTCGAAATCAAGGCCTCCAATTGAGCATGAGATTGTGGGGCAACCAGGATCTTTCTTCTTCTTGAGGCGGGGACCGAGTATGGCAGAGCTGCATTCCTCAGTCAGCTGTACCGTCTCCCTTGTGGGTAAAGTCCTCTTGTTGCTAAGTATGTCTTTGATATACTTGGCATACGTCGGGACCTACAAAGCCTCAAGAAGTGGCATATTGATGTATACCTTCTTGATTACCTTCACGAACTTGTCAAATTGTTCGTCGGTCACGGGTCTTCTCCTCCGTTTCGGGAACGGGAGGAAAGTGGGATCTCGGCTGTCGCTTGGGGCCTTCGGTGCCTCGTTTCCCTCCTTCGAGACAGGGATGGATTCCTTGTCGTCTTCCTCTTCGGCGGCTGGCTCGGTGTTGCTGGCTTCCTTCTGTCGGGTACCTGCATCTTGAGGATTGTGTGGATCCCGCATGGACTTGCCAGTCCGTGTAGTCACCGCACTAACATTTTCCATAAAAGGAACCTCCGGTTGCCCGGGTAGTTTTCCCGCATTTGGGTTAGGATAGGATGCAGCCAGCTGAGCCACTTGAGTTTCAATCATTTTGTTGAAGCTCGGCTGGTTCTTAACGACAGAATTGAAAGCTTCTATCTGGGAGGCCATCGACTCCATAACTTTATCATTAGCAAGAAATTTCTTGCTAATGCTATCGTTAATTTGTTTTTGGCCGTACCAGATGTCCTTTAACGACGGTTGAAAACCGTTGTTAGAGCCATTACCTTGTTGTTGGCCGAAGGGGAAATTAGGCTTGGAATTCCAACCTTGCTGAGGATGGAAGCCTGAATTATTGTTGTTTCCAATGAAGTAGGCTTCCTCTTGTGTCATCGGGCAGCTGGTGCCCGAGTGTCCTGTTTCTCCACATGTTTCACATGTGATTCGGTCTTCCACAATCTGACTCATCTCCTTTCCGGGAGATTCAATCTTCTTCAAGAGAAGGTAATGAGTCCGGCCCAGCACACCTCTCGAGGAAAGGCCCAATCGCCCCAAAAGACTAGTCCAATAGGGGAAGGGTGGCTCTCGCTTTTAGGGTGGCTTGGTCCTCCCAAGCTAAGCAAGGTGGGATAATTCGGACGTGCACGGCTTTGCTGCCTACACCGTCGTGCGCCTACACTATTCTGCGCCTAGCCCATGGGCCGCCTACACCGTCGTGCGCCTGCACTGTTCTGCGCCTGGCTAATCCGTACTCCCGTTGGACACGACTGCCGCCTACACTGTCGTGCGCCTGGCCAAACCATGATCCACGGCTGCCGCCTACACTGTTGTGCGCCTGGCCAAATCATGCCCTGAGATGTCCTCATCATCCTCCCCTTCTTAACAAGGGCCCAGCTCTGATACCAAATAATGAGTCCGGCCCAGCACACCTCTCGAGGAAAGGCCCAATCGCCCCAAAAGACTAGTCCAATAGGGGAAGGGTGGCTCTCCCTTTTAAGGTGGCTTGGTCCTCCCAAGCTAAGCAAGGTGGGATAATTCGGACGTGCACGGCTTTGCTGCCTACACCGTCGTGCGCCTACACTGTTCTGCGCCTAGCCCATGGGCCGCCTACACCGTCGTGCGCCTGCACTGTTCTGCGCCTGGCTAATCCGTACTCCCGTTGGACACGATTGCCGCCTACACTGTCGTGCGCCTGGCCAAACCGTGATCCACGGCTGCCGCCTACACTGTTGTGCGCCTGGCCAAATCATGCCCTGAGATGTCCTCATCAGAAGGTCCATCTTAGCGGTCAGCATGTCGACGGAGTTAATCTGGTGTACTCCCTTGGTGCGGGGAGCTTGTCTCTCTCCCACCCAACTTTGGTGATAGGATATTTTCTCAATGAGTGCCTTCGCAGCGTCTTCATCCAGCGAGAGGAAAGCTTCTCCCACAGCTGCATCCAAGTGCTCTTGCGATCGGCGGCTCGGGCTGTGGAAGAAGTTTTGAGTGATCAACCACTCTTCCACACCATGGTGGGGGCAGGCTGCAATGTACTCTTGCAGTCGCTCCCAAGCTTCTGGGACTGATTCTCCGTCTAGCTACTGAAAGCTAGTGATTTTTCCTCGGAGGGCGTTGGTCTTGCCCACCGGAAAATACTTGGTCAGAAATGCGTCGGTGCATGTCTGCCAGTTTCCTTCAAAGGATGCTTTGTTGGCATAGAACCACTCATTGGCTTTCCGAAGTAAAGAAAATGGGAAGAGCTATAGACGAATGTTGTTGATCGGCGTGCCATTGGGATTGATAGTGCTACACACCTCCAGAAAATTCCGAAGGTGGGCGTTGGCATCCTCAACTGCCTTTCCGCAGAAAGGACTGGCCTGGACCATGTTGATTAGGCCAGACCTTAGCTCAAATCCCCCTTCATGTGCGTTCGACAGTCCCGGAAAGTTGCTGCTTGACGGGGCTGAGAACTCATGGAGTGTCTTCTTCAGCTAAGCCATCTCTAGTGATTCTGGAGCCGAAGAATACAACGAACCTGTGTCTAGTTTGGACTCGGAGTCGGATGACGACTTGAGAATGTTGCTTGAGCTGAGTCAAATCTGAGGAGGTACGACTCTTTTATGCACTACTCTTCCAATGCATTCTGGATTCGGATCAAAGTTTGACGGTAGGTTGAAACCGGTCATGCACTACCCTGCAAACACATCAAAAATAGACGAATGTTGCAGTGGTGAGGTCACTAGGGTTAGTGGTTTGGTAAATCTGTAAAGACTATCAAATAATTCAGCAATAACTTAGCCAATTGCTTCCCAAGCAATGGCGCCTGAAATGCTTCTTGGCACTCCTCAGCGTCACGTTTTTTAGAAACGCTCAAGAGCGCGAAGATATATGTCGTTGTATGCAAAATGGATTCTGCAAGCACACAGAATATATCTCGTTGTAGCACTTCACCTCGGGAGTTATCCCAGGGTATCGTATTTATATTTTCGTAGAGAAGCAGATGGTTAAAGTGTATTGAAGAATGATATGATAAATCTTGCCAGAAATATCAAGCCAAAACTCCAAGGGTACAAACTCTAGGTTTGAGGGATAATAGTCAAGTGATTGACCGGATAGAAGGTCTGAAAGACCAGCGACACACAAAAGCTCCTAAGTCTATAGAAAAGGAATGATGTTGGGAGAGACCAGACTTAGATACTTCCTAACTCAGAGCAAAAGACACTCTAGCCTTAGCCTAAACTCTAGCTTAGATGCCGGGAACAGAGCTCGCTTCGACGGCTAGAACGGGAGAACCACAGAACGGGGTGAGAGAGGGGGTTCTCCGGGCTCAGCACTACTGTTATCAATACACTCGAACGTGGTGGACTACGAAGGACGGACAGGGCTGTCACCACCTTCCGCCTACCACTGCAGTTCCGTGGGGTGCAACACACTTCCTAGTTAATCAACAAGCCAGACACCACGTCTGCACTCGAAGATTAAGATTTCTCTTGAGGCCTGTCAAGAGAAATCCCTGTCTTCCCTAAGGTGTCTTACGGCCCGGTCATGGCGAGCAAACCCGCGAGATAAAACCCGGTAGAGCTAAAACTAAACTCTACACTAAAACTAAATGGAGACAAAACTTAACTCTAAAAAGAGCTAAGGACTTTACTCTAAGAAAGAGCAAGAAATAAATATGAAAGATAACTTAAGCTCTGAATAAGATAGTATTGTTATGATAAACTCTTCAAAAGAAGAAAAGGATACAAGAGCTTTACCAGAACTCCGAAGACTCCGAAGACCCGAGCGAAGCTCGACTCGACTCTACTCGCAACTCTAATCCTAATCTAAGAAATGGAAAAGATACAAGAGCTCCCTTCAAGTAAAGACTTGAGAAGTGTGGTGTGTGTCTTGGGGTGAAGAGGAGGTGGCCTTTTATAGCCTCCCAAGGTCGGTAGCCAGCTTAACTGTCACGCCAACCACCTGCTTAAGCTCCACGCTGAAGCTAGTAGTGTGGAGTTGCAGCGGGAGGTCGGCCGGCCTGGTGTAGGTCGATCAGCCTACACCTGGCGCCCCTGGCCACCACCTTCATCGTGGACGCTCCTGATTGCTTCCTGAGGTCGGTAACGGTTGCGTTCAGTTGAGGTTGTCCAAGAATCTGATGTTGTGGGCCCTCTAATCCATGTGTCTTGCACTCTAGGCCTTTCGGGTCCTTGGATCAAACCGACGTTGATTGCACGGTGCTTGATCATCTTGGGTATTTGCTTGAGCATGTGGATCAGTGACATGGCTAGACCTGGCTAGGGGAGGCCGGTCGGCCTAGGCTAGGCCGGCCGGCCTAGCTCTATGCCAGGTTTGGCCCTTGTTTCACCTGTTTCATCCTGCAACCATAACTCATCCAAAACTTATGGAATTTGTTAGTATAAACACATTTATGCATGGAACATGGTATGATCGTCCTCATTTCACCGAATTGTTAACGGTCAAAACTAGGTTGTAATGGCCGTCAACGGTAGCGTCCTTAGTTTCAACCCTCGTTGTTCTCTTGAGATAAAAAAGGCTTGCCGCGATTATTTTCGACGTGGTTTTTGGGAAGAGATCTCTGGTTTGGTCGCCGTTGGCAAACTTACACTCGGTGTAACGGTATTCAGAATCCGACTCTTTGCTTGATGCACAAGTGGATCGCCGTCACTTCTCTTTCCAAGAGAGGACGTTCGACCCGTGCGCAATGATGAGCTGATGATCTTATATGCCATGGTGAACAAAATCAAGATTGCTCCCGTTGCCGCTATGGTTAGACAGTGGTTGGAGAATTTCCGGATAACGGGACCCATTGAGTGTACTTCCTTGAGCACACGGATCATCATGAGGAACGGAGTTACCATAGGGGGTGATATCCCCTACATTGCTACACCTCGTTCTCTCATCGATGAGAAGTACTTGATCCAGGGTCATACACTCAGGAAAGGCCCGGATGACTCCTTAGTTTTCTTTTACCTGGCTATACGAATGAGATTCCATTACCTAACCCGGAGTCTTGTTTGTATAATGACCATGCCTCTTGTACCACAAGAGGAAGCTCGCAGGCAGAGCATTTCTGGCAGGTCTGCCAGGAGCGCGACGAGGAGAGCCACCGCACAGCAGCCGACACCGACACCCTAGCCTCAGCCTCCACCACAGACCCTGTTCACTGGACCCGCTACGGGATACGGAGGCTACGTCACGCCCGGCTACATGCCCGGAGTAGCATCTGGGCATGTGTCCGGATGGGACCAGCCACCTCACCCGCACGAGGCCGGGAGTTCGCCTTGGCAGGGCGCTTCGACTGAGGCTTGGAGATAGGCGAGTCGTAGGGAGAGGATCACCAGCTCCAACTCTGGTGCTCCTCCAACGACGAGGTCTCGCCGCTCTACTTCCACTCGGGACCACGTCGCCCTCGCCCAGCAGTTGGGTGAGCTCACCGTGCGCACCGATGACTTGTTGGAGGTCGTCCACCAGCACGCACAGTCTACTCTGGACTGGCAACGGATGATCGGTGAGAGGATCCTCGCCATGCAGGAGGAGCAGCAGCGTTACCACAAGCAGACGATGGCCTACTGACACTCTTAGGGATACTACCCTGACCAGCAGCAGTAGCCAGATTCTAGCTTGGGGAGGATATCGACGGAGGAGGTAACTTGTATCTTTATCGCTTTCAGAATCTTGCATGATGAAAAAAACTAAAAAAACTTAAAAAGACCAAAAAAATTTACTGCTTTCCTATGCGCGGTTAGAATGTTTATCCTTCATGGCTAAGATGATGTGAGGACCCAGTGTGTCCGAGGACCGGTGGATGGTCGCTTCCTGGTGTGATGAGTGATTGACAACGTGGTGTGGATTGACGTTTCCCTTGGCTCAAGTATTGCAGGTGTAGAATGCGGCTTGGTTGCATTGGTGCAGGTGAAGAACAGGCGCGAAAGGTCTTAGCCATGGCGGCCTCCGAGGAGCGGAGAGACAAGTAGGCTTGGTTCGAGGGACCCGATGGCCGGTGGATCAAGTGCGGTTCACATGCTGGCAAGAACGAGCAAGGGGACGTGGTTCCGGTGCGAGGTAGCGGCTCACAACCGAAGCTCGTACGCGGACGAGAAGCCGGCGCAAGGTGGCGGCTAACAACCGAAGTTTGCGCGCGGGGTTTGGTGATTTGGCCACAAAATCATCGGTGGACGGTTTCCCTTGGTTTGGGCCTCAAAACCAAGGACCGAGGACTCGACGAGGCGAACTTGGGCAGCTGGGCCGTGTGGGCTGACAGGGGCGGTTTAACCGCCCCCCAGGGCCGGTTTAACCGCCCCCCTGGGCTGGCCCAAGAACGGCGTCGAGGAGCTTCGATCCGGAGGACACGCGGCGTGACTGCAAGGCTTGCGTCGGAGGGAAGCTAGCTTGCAGTGGAAGGTGCCCGAGCCGGAAAATATCTGAAGATCAAATGTCAAATTTGCCCCTGAGGGGTATGTATCACTTAGGGGTAGTTTAGTCTTTAGAGCACCACCACTTGGACTACTAATAGGCCCCTTCAGGGCTGGTGGCTGCCATCTCTCTAGTTATCTCTTTAGGTTTTACTTTGAACTTGTTTTCCCCTTCATCCCCTCCACCTAGAACTACTTCGAATCATTCCTAGTTTGTATAGGTGAATTCATGGTTATGTGATTGAGTTTGTGCTGCTCATCTTTGTGCCATGATTTGATTTCCCGAGCTCCCTTTCCTTTTTCTATTTTCGTGGGTATTTTCGGAGCTATTTTTGGGGGATTTTCGTTCTTCTTGTTCTAGGGCGTTTTCTCTCGGATTTCTTTGGGGGATTCACGTATGAGTGCCTTGTGCCTCTTTTGCTGGTGATCCTTTGCCCCCAAACGCCGAGAATCGCTCTGGATTTGAGATTTTCGGGATGAACTCGAGGTCATGGTGTTCTTCGCGAGATCTGCGATTCCGGGAGTTGTACTGAGTTAGAGGCCGAGATCTTTTGGGAAAACACTCCACTGGAGGTCTAGATCATCTGACCAAAATCTCGCCTCAAGAGCTCAAGCGGTTTGGGAGATCCACTTTTGTTTTGACTTTTTCCCGAGCCACCCAGGCCCGGGCGGTTTAACCGCCCCCCCTGGCCGGTTTAACCGCCCCCCTCTGGGTGTGTTAGATCGAGCCGCGTTTCGGGTCGTTTTGGTGTTCGTTTCGATTGGTTCGAGTTCCGCTGCTCGTTTCTTGTTCCTAGGGTCAGTAGCTTGACAGTGGCTACGTGATCTTGGCAAGATTGCTTCTCGGAGGTTTCGGAGTTGTTTTGGGAGAATAGCCGGATCGGTTGGAAAGAATTTTTATCGGCTCCCATTCACTCCCCCCCTCTCTGGTCGCCGTTTCGGTCCTTCAATTGGTATCAAGCCGGTTACGGGTCTTTGCGACTCTAACCAGTCTAAGATCCAAAGATGGCGTACCAAGATCGGGGTTCCGGGCCTCCGCACTTCGATGGGAAGAACTACCCGAACTGGGTCGCGCGTATGGGCGCTTTCTTGCGAGGCAAAGGAAAGTTGCTGTGGGATGTGACGAAAGATGAAAACTATGTCAATCCCACCAACTTAGATGCCCAGGATGCAAAGGATAGATTTGAGGCGAATGCCCGAGCTGTTGACTACTTGTTCCGTGCTTTGTCTGCCGAGGAGTTTGAGCGTGTTTTGGGCGAGGACCTAGCTTGCCAGATCTGGCAGAAGCTCAAGGTAGCCCACGGTGGTGATAGCCATGTCAAGGCTAGGCTTTTCTCGATGTACAGGAGAGAGTATGAGAATTTTGCTCATTTGCCTGGAGAGTCTGTTGATGCTTTGTTTCAGCGTTTCACTTCTATTGTCAACAACATGAAAGCCAACATTACCGTGCTCCCATACTCGGATCATGACCGAGCTATCAAGCTCCTGCAAGCACTTGATAGATCCGTATGGGGTGCCAAGGTTGAGGCGATCATGGAGTCGGCAAACTATGAGACTCTGTCTGTTGATGAGCTTTTCTCGAAGTTGAAGTCTTCCGAGGTGGACAGACAGTTGCTTGCCAAGGCTAAGAGTCCGACTGATCCCCATAGTCTGGCTCT
This sequence comes from Urochloa ruziziensis, assembly GCA_015476505.1. Lineage (NCBI taxonomy): Eukaryota > Viridiplantae > Streptophyta > Magnoliopsida > Poales > Poaceae > Urochloa > Urochloa ruziziensis. The sequence continues at coordinate 34,090,319 of CM027120.1, read as the reverse complement.
AGTCGGTGGCTCTGGATATGGACATGCTAACACTCCTAGACACTTTGCTTTGTCTTCTCTTGTGTCCCTTCCAGATGAAGAATATGAGGTGCTGAGCGAGGAGGATCTCGCGTTGCTCACGAGGAGGTTCGAGCGGATGTACCAGAACCGCAAGGGTTCGAGGCGTGCGGGGAGTACGTGCTACAGATGCGGGAAGATGGGCCACTTCATCGCCGAGTGCCCCGAGGAGATCAAGAACGACTACAACCGCAAGCACCGCCCGCGAGACGACCACAAGCATCGTCCCAAGGACGAGTACCGCTCCAAGCAGAAGAACAAGGACGAGAGAAGATCCAAGAACAAGCACGGTGGACACAAGAAGCACAGATCTCGAGCGATGGTGGCTGATGCGAGCGACATCGACACAAGCTCCACCAACACGTCGTCAAGCTCAAGCAGTGAAGATGAGGACCGCGGCCACCGCAAGGAGAAGAAGAGCTTGAACCGCAACTTCAACGGCATCTCCTTCGCCGCCGTCGACTACTGCACCATGGCGCACGACTCCGTGAAGAGCAAGGACGACTCCGACTCCGACTCCGAGGATGAGGTATTGACAGATCCCACCTCTTTGCGTCAGGAGATTGCTAGGCTAGAGCAGTTGGTCGATAACCGCGATGATGTGCTTAGAAAGACCAACAAGGAAAAGAGGGAGTTTAGGTCCTTGCTAGGAGAGTCCAAGGATAGAGTGGCTGAGCTTGAGACCTTGCTTTCTGAGACTGGAAAGAAGGCCATGGAGTTTGAGTCTTTGCTTTGCGAGTCTAGGGAGAGAGCAGCTTCGCTTGAGTCTGAGATTGCTGTATTGAAAGATGCTCCTCTTGTGTCTGATGAGGTTGAATGCTCGTTCTGTGATGTGCATATTGCTGATCTTGTTGTGCTTAAGGAGAAACACATGACTTGCTTGGATGAACTAGAGGGTGCTAGGGTTGAGCTTGCTGAGTTGAAGTCTAGGTCATCTTTGCTAGGAGCTTGTACTTCTTGTCCTGCTTTGCATGCTCAGTTGCTTGAATCACGCACCATGATTAGTTCACTTGAAGCACAACTTAAATCTCCTATTGCAAATTCCTGTTCTGCTTGTGATGTTGTTGCATTGAAAAATGTTGAGCTAGAACAGTGTGTGAATCGATTGCAAGATGAGAATGATGAGCTGAGACAGTGTTTGGGTTGGTTGTCTGGTCGTGAGCCTCAGCTCAAGATGTTGATTGCTAGTTTCAAGAGAGCTGATGGTTGTGGTCTTGGTTCTGAGAAGGTTGGTGAGAGTAGTGGTGAGAGAGAGAGAGATCCAGAGAGCTCCACCGCAAACATTCCCACAAACCCACCAAAAACCATTCTCAAGAACACCTTCACACCCAAACCAAACCACCTGCTGAACAAGCTTGACACCACTCCAGATCCTCCCAAGTTTCCACCTAAGTCAGAGAACTTTCAGAGGAGAGTGACCTTTGTGAGGAGTGGGGTTTACCAGCCGAGAGAGAGGGCACAGCCGAGAGAAACCCCAAAGCCAAAGCCAGTCCGCTTCCATTGTGAGCATTGTGGAAGGGATGGACACCTTGAGGAGTTCTGTTGGAGGAAGAAGAGGGAGGTGAGAAGAGAGAAGGAGGTGGGGAACAGGGACAGGTACTACTCTTCTCGTAGTGTGCCTGTGTCTCGTTCACCCTGGCCGAGAGGCGACGCCTTTGTGCGTACAGTTCCTGTGGTTGCTAGTCGTGGTGTTCCAGCTGTTCGTGAGTTTGCTAGGCGGCCTCCGTTTCGCGGTCAGTTTGGTTCAGGGAGGTTCGACCGTAGCTTTGAGGCTAGGAGAGAGTCTAGGCCACGTTTTCCCCCGCGTGGTGCTAGAGGTCCGATGGTGAGAGACGAGAGGGTTTCACGCGGTAGAGTTGATTTTGCTAACCCCTCTTTTGAGCAGATGGCCCGACACTGGTTTGACTCGTTTTGTGCTAACCCCAGTGTCGAGTCATTCGCTCATTCTCGTTCTCGCTTTTGATTGTGCAGGTGGGAGGCTTGGAGAACTTTTGGTTGATGGATTCTGGCTGCTCGAGACACATGACAGGTAATGGTAAGTGGTTCTCCAGTCTCACCCCGGTGGTGTCCAGGCAGTACATCACTTTCGGGGATAAGGGTAGAGGTAGAGTGTTGTCTGAGGGTGCTATTCAGGTGAGCGATACTTTCATGTTGAAGCGGGTTGCTCTTGTCAAGAATCTTGGTTTCAATTTGCTCTCAGTTTCTCAGCTTCTTGATGAGGGTTATGAGGTTCGTTTTAAGCGTGGTGATTCGAAAATTCTTGATTCTCGAGGTGACCTTGTGTGTATGATCATTCCTGAGGGACAGATTTTTCGTGCTGATTTTTCTCGATCTTTTGGTCCTTCACGGTGTTTGATCGCTGGTACTTCTTCTGAGCTTTGGAAGTGGCATAGGAGATTGGGTCATGTGAGCTTTGATTTACTCACACGCTTGAGTGCTCTTGACCTTATCCGAGGATTGCCCAAGCTCAAGTTCGAGAAAGATTTGGTTTGTGCACCTTGTAGGCATGGAAAAATGGTTGCTGCTTCTCACCCACCTTTGACAGATGTTATGACTGAGCGTCCAGGGGAGCTTTTGCACATGGATTTGGTTGGCCCCGCTCGAGTTCGTTCAGTTGGTGGGAAGTGGTATGTTCTTGTGGTTGTTGATGACTTTTCTCGGTATGCTTGGGTGTTCTTTCTGGCGTCGAAGGATGAGACTTTTGATTTTGTTCGAGATCTGATTTTGAGGTTGAAAAACGAGAGTAATGGTGGTGCCATGAGAGCTATACGTAGCGACAATGGTACGGAATTTAAGAACACTCGTTTTGATGCTTTCTGTCGTGATCTTGGTCTCGAACATCAATACTCTTCGCCATATGTTGCTTGTCAGAATGGTGTTGTTGAAAGAAAGAATAGAACACTTTGTGAGATGGCTAGGACGATGCTAGATGAGCATAGGACTCCTAGGAAGTATTGGGCAGAAGCAGTGAACACAGCTTGCTATGTTTCGAATCGGATTTTCCTTCGTGCTTTCAAGAAGAAAACTTGCTATGAGCTTTTCCATGGTCGTTCCCCCCGTGTGAGTCACTTTCGGGTTTTTGGTTGCAAGTGTTTCATCTTGAAGAAAGGAAATTTGGACAAGTTTGAGTCTCGTTCGATGGATGGAATTTTTCTTGGTTATGCTAATCATTCTCGAGCATATCGTGTGCTCAATCTTGAAACTAACCAAATCATGGAGACTTGCGAAGTCACTTTCGACGAGACCATTCCGTGTAGCTCTTCTGCTTTTGAGTGTGCAGGTGATGATGACTTGGGACAGCCCATCTTTGAGGAAGAACAGCTTGATGATGAAGACGATGAGGAGATCCAGGCACCGTGTGGAGATCGTGTACCTTCTACTTCCACGACGTTCGACGACGGTCCCTCTGCTACACCTTCGTCGAGTCGCGCTCCAGATCGAGTTCAAGTGGAAGCTGATGTTGAGGGGGAGGCAATCTCGAGGCGAGAAGCTCCCCGGCTGATACAGAGGGATCATCCACCTTCGAAGATCATCGGGAACATGGATGAACGCACTACACGGTCGAGGTCACAGAACATCTCTCATTATGCTCATTCTGCTTTTGTCGCGTCTTTTGAGCCCAAAAATGTTGGACACGCTTTATCTGATTCTGATTGGGTCAATGCCATGCATGAAGAGCTTGAAAACTTTGAGAGAAATCAGGTGTGGAAGTTAGTAGAACCACCTCCAAATTGCCATCCCATAGGAACCAAGTGGGTGTTCAAAAACAAGAGGGATGAGAGTGGTGAGATTGTGAGAAACAAAGCGAGGTTGGTTGCTCAGGGGTTTTCGCAGCAGGAGGGGATAGATTATGAGGAGACTTTTGCTCCTGTTGCCCGTTTGGAGGCAATTCGGATCCTTCTAGCATTTGCAGTTGCTAAAGGGTTCAAATTGTACCAAATGGATGTGAAGAGTGCCTTCTTGAATGGGGTGATCGAGGAAGAAGTGTATGTGAGGCAGCCCCCGGGTTTTGAGAGTGAGAGATACCCCCACCGAGTGTACAAACTCCACCGAGCTTTATATGGCCTAAAGCAAGCACCCAGAGCGTGGTATGGCAGGTTGAGAGGGTTCTTGCTGAGCAAGGGGTTTGTGATGGGGAAGGTCGATAAGACGCTCTTCTTGCTGAGAAATGGCGATGATCTTTTAATCGTTCAGATTTACGTGGATGATATCATTTTTGGTGGCTCTTCTCATGATCTTGTTGCCAAGTTTGCAGATGATATGAGCAGGGAATTTGAGATGTCAATGATGGGAGAGTTGCAGTTCTTTCTCGGGCTGCAGATCAAGCAAACCAAGGATGGGACGTTTGTGCACCAAAGCAAGTACACCAAGGACATTCTCAAGAAATTCGACATGAGCGATGCCAAGCCGATGACTACGCCGATGAGTACGACTACAGCTTTGGATGCAGATGAGGACGGAGAACCAGTGGACCAGAAGGAGTACCGGAGCATGATCGGCTCCCTCCTCTACTTGACGGCGACGAGGCCGGACATACAGTTCAGCGTGTGTCTGTGCGCTCGTTTTCAGGCCTCACCGAGGACTTCACATCGTCAGGCCGTCAAGAGGATTTTCAGGTATCTCAAGTTTACTCCTGAGCTGGGTCTTTGGTATTCTGCCGATTCCACTCTTGCACTTCATGGTTTTTCTGATGCGGATTTTGCTGGATGTCGTGTTGATCGCAAGTCTACTTCTGGTCAGTGTCAGTTTCTTGGATCGTCTCTTGTGTCTTGGTCTTCTCGCAAGCAGTCTAGCTGTAGCCCAATCCACCACAGAGGCCGAGTATGTTGCTGCTGCTAGCTGCTGTTCTCAGTTGCTTTGGATCACATACACCTTGAGAGACTTTGGCTTAGACATGTCCCATGTTCCACTTCTTTGTGATAGCACCAGTGCCATAAGCGTAGCCAAAAATCCCGTGCTTCATTCCAAAACCAAACACATAGAAGTGAGGTACCACTTTCTGAGAGATCATGTAGAGAAAGGTGATATTGAGCTTGCCCACGTTTCTACCCAAAACCAGCTTGCAGACATTTTCACTAAGCCACTTGACCAAGTTACCTTCACCCGCTTGCGAGGAGAACTTGGTGTGTGTGCGGTTTTCTGAGCTGAGTTTTGGAGGCTTCTCTTGTAGCATATGTATATTTTGTACCATCTTTGTATCTTGATGTACATTTTTCTTGCTTTTGTATCTTGATTTCATCTTTTGTATCATATCTTAGGATGAGCTTCTCCTATATGCAGTGATTGGTACAACTTGCTACATTTTAGAGTTTAGGCAGGCTGGCTAGGGATTACTTGTATGGATGGCTATGCTCTTGATGGTTTTGATATATATTCTTTTGAGATAGTCTCTTTTCGAATTAAAATGACAAACTGAACTTAAATCCTTCACCCATGAGTAAATGCCTTTGCATGTCTTGTTTGAGCCGAAATGGCTATATCTGGCTTAAGATCATGTTAGGGTGTGATATTCTTTTCAATTGGGTCAAAGACCTTTGTCATTGTAAATGTTTAGCCCATGCTTTATCTTGTGGAGGAGCATAAGCTTCTTTCTGTCGCAAAGACATTTCATGTACCATGCTTAACTTGAAAAATTTGAAAAATGAGATGTCTATGCATGAAAGAAGAAAGGATGAGAAAAAGATAATATTGATGAAAATTATGCTCATGTCTCTATGCTTTCACCATTGCACACACTTGCACACATGGGTGCTAAGCGGTTGCATGTTGTTTGCCGGAGAAGTCTCCCATGAGAAGTGAACACATGGCTCCGTGCTTTGACATGACATGAGGTAGAACTTGGGCGTTTATAATGATCTTTTGTCAAGAATGCTTGTCCTTTCATGATTTTGGTGAGATGAAGTTTATTTTTGCTTAAACAATCCATGGTTAGGACTTTGCTCATGTGGTGACATTTTTGATAAAAATCCACGATTTGCTCATGGCTCTGTCAATTGGATATATGTCTTCACCTTCTTGATGGCAATGCCCGTGTGACATGATGAACTAGCTTGTATGCCTCTTCTCTAACTTGTAGCATTTTGTATTGCTCATTGTATATTTGAGAAGCTTGTAGTTGCATTTTGTACATTTTTGCCTTGATGTGTGCATTGTCAACAAGGGGGAGAATTTCTGGAGCATTTGGCAAGGGGGAGTTGTTGCTGAATTTAGAAGAAAGCTTTTGCTCTAGATTTTGCCGGATTTGTGTAAGAGATTGAAAGTTTTGCCCAAATGTGGTTTTCTGAAAATTTGTGAAGTTTCTGAGAGTTTGATCATTGGAAAATCTTGCTGGGCACATGTGGAAGGTTTTCAAGTTGGAACGGCATCGTTGCGAGTTGGTTTGTGAAATTTTGGCTCTTTTCACTTTGGTCATCTGCCAGGGGCGGTTTAACCACCCCCCCTGGGCGGTTTAACCGCCCCTGTGCTGAGAGCACACAATTTGTGGAGATTTGAGCCATTTTCGAGTGTTTTTCGCACGCACAAGTTCACTTGTTCAGGGGGAGTTACATCTTTGCAGGGGGAGTGCTTTGAGAGTCCTGAAAAGTGAGTTGGAGGATTTGAAGTTTGTGATTTGTGCTTTGTGCTTTTGCTCTTTTGCTGATGGTGTTGAGCCCTTTCGCTTCTTCTTGAAGGGTCGGCGTTTCTGGAGTTTTCTCTTGCAGAGTGACTTTGTTCTCGGCTTGTTCTTGCTTTTAGTCACTTGCTTGAGTCTTGTTTTCGATTTCTTTTATATTTTCTTCATATCAATTGGTTACTATGTGTGTGTTGTCAATGCACTCATCAAGGGGGAGATTGAGGACCCAGTGTGTCCGAGGACCGGTGGATGGTCGCTTCCTGGTGTGATGAGTGATTGACAACGTGGTGTGGATTGACGTTTCCCTTGGCTCAAGTATTGCAGGTGTAGAATGCGGCTTGGTTGCATTGGTGCAGGTGAAGAACAGGCGCGAAAGGTCTTAGCCATGGCGGCCTCCGAGGAGCGGAGAGACAAGTAGGCTTGGTTCGAGGGACCCGATGGCCGGTGGATCAAGTGCGGTTCACATGCTGGCAAGAACGAGCAAGGGGACGTGGTTCCGGTGCGAGGTAGCGGCTCACAACCGAAGCTCGTACGCGGACGAGAAGCCGGCGCAAGGTGGCGGCTAACAACCGAAGTTTGCGCGCGGGGTTTGGTGATTTGGCCACAAAATCATCGGTGGACGGTTTCCCTTGGTTTGGGCCTCAAAACCAAGGACCGAGGACTCGACGAGGCGAACTTGGGCAGCTAGGGCCGTGTGGGCTGACAGGGGCGGTTTAACCGCCCCCCAGGGCCGGTTTAACCGCCCCCCTGGGCTGGCCCAAGAACGGCGTCGAGGAGCTTCGATCCGGAGGACACGCGGCGTGACTGCAAGGCTTGCGTCGGAGGGAAGCTAGCTTGCAGTGGAAGGTGCCCGAGCCGGAAAATATCTGAAGATCAAATGTCAAATTTGCCCCTGAGGGGTATGTATCACTTAGGGGTAGTTTAGTCTTTAGAGCACCACCACTTGGACTACTAATAGGCCCCTTCAGGGCTGGTGGCTGCCATCTCTCTAGTTATCTCTTTAGGTTTTACTTTGAACTTGTTTTCCCCTTCATCCCCTCCACCTAGAACTACTTCGAATCATTCCTAGTTTGTATAGGTGAATTCATGGTTATGTGATTGAGTTTGTGCTGCTCATCTTTGTGCCATGATTTGATTTCCCGAGCTCCCTTTCCTTTTTCTATTTTCGTGGGTATTTTCGGAGCCATTTTTGGGGGATTTTCGTTCTTCTTGTTCTAGGGCGTTTTCTCTCGGATTTCTTTGGGGGATTCACGTATGAGTGCCTTGTGCCTCTTTTGCTGGTGATCCTTTGCCCCCAAACGCCGAGAATCGCTCTGGATTTGAGATTTTCGGGATGAACTCGAGGTCATGGTGTTCTTCGCGAGATCTGCGATTCCGGGAGTTGTACTGAGTTAGAGGCCGAGATCTTTTGGGAAAACACTCCACTGGAGGTCTAGATCATCTGACCAAAATCTCGCCTCAAGAGCTCAAGCGGTTTGGGAGATCCACTTTTGTTTTGACTTTTTCCCGAGCCACCCAGGCCCGGGCGGTTTAACCGCCCCCCTGGCCGGTTTAACCGCCCCCCTCTGGGTGTGTTAGATCGAGCCGCGTTTCGGGTCGTTTTGGTGTTCGTTTCGATTGGTTCGAGTTCCGCTGCTCGTTTCTTGTTCCTAGGGTCAGTAGCTTGACAGTGGCTACGTGATCTTGAGAAGATTGTTCTCGGAGGTTTCGGAGTTGTTTTGGGAGAATAGCCGGATCGGTTGGAAAGAATTTTTATCGGCTCCCATTCACTCCCCCCCCTCTCTGGTCGCCGTTTCGGTCCTTCATGATGAATAGTTGCTCTGTTTATTCTTTCCATATGCCTTTATACAACTCAGTAGCCTACCTAAGTCTTAAGTTTGTTGGCTTGTTCGATCAAACCTTAGCTTGAAGCTTGTGGGTAGAGATAGCATGATCCATGCCTAGGTTGTTGTAAGGTGTGATATGGTAGAATAGAGCACTAAGACCTTGTTTATGTGAAACTTGATATCCGGAGTTTTTCTTTTCAAAAACTTAAAACCGCTAAGTTCCTCAATGATGATGAAATTCCTATCTAAGGCCATATGTTGATCCTATGTTACATAGCCTCCACATATGCTACCTGTTATCTCATTGAGCTTTGTCAAATTGTTGTGACCCTTAGTGAGAAGTTTGTCATACTCCCATGATCAAGAATCACGTAGACACACATCCACCATATGCAAAACTTCCACACTAGAAGTCAGCAACCATACCATCCATTCATTCCACCGCCAGAGAAAGCTCCTCAATATTTCATTACATCTCTCTCTCTCTCCCAAATACTTGAAATAAGAGTATTGGGCTATAAAGAGAGAGAGAGAGAGAGAGAGAAAGATGCATGCCCAAAGAAGGTATGCCACATGCCTTAAACAAGCATGTCAAAAAAATGATGAATAAAGAGATAGCCCAAGTCTCTAAAAGGAAAGGTGCAAGGAGAGAGAAGAATCATTCACAAAGGAGTTCCACATATATCCATCCATATTCATCCATCCACCATCCACACACTTGCACATTCTTGATCAAAGTGTATGACTTACTTCTCCAAAGGATCCGAGAGAATCATTTGAGGAACTAGTTTTTTTTTTCAAAAATTTGCAAAACCCTCTGGATTGATTGTTGATCATGAATGAGTGAGTTGTGTTCTATAAAACTGTTCCACCTCTCAACCGCCCAAGGCAGGTGAAGCTACATGCCCCACAGCCAAGCAAAGGTAAGATCAACGCCGACTTATTTAATCCTTCATAGATTACTTTGTTGTAGAAGAGGTATAAGTTAAGAATACAACATCGTAGCAACTCCTGATTAGTCATAAACCTAAGTCCAAGTGCTTGCTCGGGACGGCAAGAGGCTAGCTTGTAGGAGTTGTTGGCGGCTGTTAAGTACCAAAATAACTACCAACATTCTCTACTAAAGTGAGGGATTTACAATGCTAACACGCATATTTCCCTTCGAATAATGTAGTTCCACATGTCCTTGGAGAATATTTGGTTGTAGGTATTTTGCTGCATAAACAAAGGAAAATGAAGGAGAATCGACCTCATGGATCCAAGTGACAACCTCTTGATAAATCAGACGTCGCCACGTGTGCATCACATGGATTGAGGGGCCCATCAGCGACCAAACCGCCTCAACTCAGTGTACACACGTGCATACAACACTTGGGATCCACCTGTCAGCCACCCTGAAGAAGCACAATATGTGGGAGGCCATGGCTAGGTCGGCCGAACCGCCATTGGCCCCTCTCATCTGTTGCTTCCACGTGTCAGCTCCTGGTGCTCTCCCAAGGTCGGTTCTGAGGTGCTCCAGGGAATATTCACTCGAGATGTTGCTGCTTGGAGCCTATAAATAAGGGGGAGGGGTCTCCAAATGAGACACACAACTCTTGGGCAAATTCACTCTCTTCCATAGGCTTTAGGCTTAGTGGAGTAATGACTTGTCACGATCCATTGGTTCATATAGAATCCATGTCCTAGGTCTATCAAAAAACATTCTTTTCGCTAAGCATATATAATAAAATAGAGTGAAAGGGTCCACCCCGAAACCAAGGGGGTACTAACTAACAGCTGAGTCCTCTCCGAACCGCAGGAGATAGTTGCCCATCATACGGCTCACCAACTTCACTTGCCTCTAAGGGGGGCTCGCTCCGGGCAGGTTCGGGCTAGAGTAGCTCTATTCAGGTTCTAGGTCTCCTTTGAGCTTAGGTAAGTTATTGTATCTCTTAGTTCTAGGATGACTTTGATCTACTTTGATCATATATCTTTTCCATACAATGTTTGTCTTAGTTATGATATGATTAAGCTGTGTTCATGTTCTTGCTATCATGATATGCTTGGCTTATATGCTAGATTAGTCCTATACCCTTGCACAGGTAGTAGAGATATGAGTGCCCTCTCTTGTATTAGACTTTGCTCTAGTTTAGTTAGAATAAAGTTGCATGTCTTGCATGATCTTCATGTTCATAGCCACGGTATAGGTTTGCCGGCTGTTCTTATAATAGCGGCATTGATACAAGTCTCAATAGTCCGGAACGGTCGATGTCTTGTGAACAACGCGAGCATGGGGCTCGGGTTGGAATCAACGAGTGATTATGAGTGTTCCCCACGGTTTGGCCGGGGTAGGCCGCGGGTAGTGACGGCCCCATTGGACCCTCTGAAATCCCCCACATTCGGGTTCCTCTAGGAGTTCTGAAATGAGTAACAACCTGGCTGTGCTTAAGCAGCGAGGGAGGTTATCTCCCCTTACCGGAGTGCTTTGATCTATTTCATGATGATGTCTAACTTGTATCTCTAATGTGACATGTGCATGTATGCGTTTAGTTTAGAATCTAGATGCTATCTCTTAGTCCTTTCCCTTTTCTAGATGTCCTAGAGGTGAACCCCAGTATGTGTCACACTACCCATATCATATCCTTATTATTCTTACCCCTGTTCTTGTATGTGATTCTGTCCATGCTATCGCTATATTCATGACTGCAATAGTACTCTTTTACCAACCACGCCTTCCTTTGGGAAATACGATACCCTTAGGAATACTCGTGGGTGAAATGCTATAATGGTATATCTGTGCGCTTGCAGGACCCCTTTCACAAATGTTAGATTACCAATTGGTCAATAAGCATTTTGGTGTCGTTGTCGGGAAACTGGTAACGTCGTTAAGAAATGCCAACAGAACCTAATCTCGACCATGCTCTGATGTCTAGAATGCTCCATGCTCAGCCACCAATATCAAAACAACATGCTACTGCTGCAAGAGCCTGAGCCAAATACCTTGCTCCTAGGTTAGGAACTACAAATGTAGAGGTTCCAAAACCATGGGCTGGCCTCTTCACAGCTTTGCTTCTACGCCCTGGAAACTACACTTGGGCCAAAAACCTTTTAACCTCTTCTGCTTGGGAATTGTTTGGAGATGCAAACCAGCCTTCAGTGTCATTTGCTCTGCCTAAAAAATGTACAGGATTAGGATCAACAACATGTCTAGAGAAGGTTCCATTCTCTAAGACAAATGACATTGAGTTGGAGCCAGATTGCACACCACCTAAGAAGGGGAAGAATTAGCTCCTGAGTCAGAGCCACTCTCCCCCTGCACTCCACCTGAAAATCAAGGCATACACATATCCCCTTCAACTGGACCCTGGTCAAAAGCTCTTCTGGATAAAGCTATCTCCTCTAAGAATCCTAGCTCAGCTGTTGTGGTAGACACTGAACTCAGAAGAAGTGACAGGAAAATGCAGCAATTAAAGGGATACAAACACTCCACTTGTCTTGACAAAGAGTGCTTAGGCTTGTTGGCAGTGCAAACGCACACCAAGATCCATCGCAAGCGCACGGATCAGTTGTAGCTCTTCCCTCAAGAGAGTATTCCCCAAGGTTTATCAATCTGTGGAACTAAAGATACAAGATCCGATCTAACTAGCAAAGAAACACTTTTAGCTTGATTCAACCTAATCTACTAAAGATCAATCCGATAAACGTCAGAGGTAGCAAGAGAGAGCATAGAGATAACCAATCTAGATCGCCTAGATCATGCAAACGTTGTAGTTCTAAGCAAAGTAGTGAAGCAAGCAAGATGAGAATCTCATTGAAAGCATCTTTAAATCATAACCTCCGGTCAAACTCCCGAGGATCACCGCCTTACACAAGTAACGCCACGTCATGACGTCCTCTATCAGTGCAATGAACACAAGGGCATGTTCGATGAACGTGTTGAACATCCTTGGTAGATCCGGTATGAGCCCCTAGCCACCATGACTAAAAGAACATCCTGATCGATCTATCTCGATAATAGATCTTAGAAGAAGCAAACCCAAGAAACGAGCAAAATCATAGAAGGAGACACTTGATCGCTAAGAACAATCGGAAACTCGATCATACCTCACCATGAATGATTAAGAGTACATCATGATCACCACCGGTATCCTACCTTGATCTTGATGAAGTAGCTCCAGAACTCCGATGTGGTCTTCCATGCAGGATTTCCACGTCGGCTAGGGCAAACCCTAGACAACTAGCACGACCCTCAGCTCTCCGAGAGGTGTCCCTCTAGCATCTCTGCCCCTCGGCGTCGAATGGAAAATGACTTGATGTGTGCCGAATGAAATGAGAGCTATTTATAGCCCTAGGAAACCCTAGATCAAATGGAAAGGCGAGGGGCCACAGGAATGCCCTGGGTGGCGCGACCAGGGGGCCCTAGGCCGCACGGCCTAGTCCACTCTTGGGCCGCCTCGGCTTCATCTTTTTCCCCAAGCTTCGTTGTCGGTTCTGGAATGTTCCTCTCCATGCATGTGGGTCCTGGATGTCGTTTACTTCGGAATAAAATTGTCTCTTGATGACTTGCCATTTGAATTGCCTTCATCTCGAAGTAACTTGATCTTATCTTGATTTTCTTAGTCCTTAAGCAATCTTGGAGTTTAGTAGGCTGAATCCAGGCATGAGTGGGCTTCTAGTCCATGTCTTGGGCGCCTGGGCCCTATAGGCCTGCTTCATACGGGCTTCCGGCCTTCGCTTTAAGCTTGTCTTGAATTGGGCCCAAATCCATCTTGATTTTATCATTTATCCTGCATAAACCGAAATACTCCAAAAACACATGCATATATGAAAATGTCCCGATTATAGAGTATGATCATTAGTTTAGACATTAAATCCATGCAATTATCGAAGCTAAACAGCGGTAAAAGTGTGTCATTTAACAGCACCAACAATCCCCCATGCTTAAACCGTGCTCGTCCTCGAGTAAGTCTTTGATAGAAATCAGCGTTGCCCTCCGATGTCCAATCCCTGCACTTGATCACATACGAGAAAGAACAAAACACTCCCAAGGATTTTTCAATTAAAGTTCAAGTTATAACCAGCTCTTTCTAGTATCAAGGGTAGATATGAATGAAGTGCAACCCACAAAGAATTTAAATCATATGCTCTCAAGTTTAAACAAGTCTTAGGCATAAAGAATTTTGATTTTAAAACAATACTAAACCAAGATCAACAATTTAACCCTTGCAAAGCTGCTCATGAAAACTCTCAAATCATCTTATCATATGGCCCAGTAAAGCTTTGGCGAATAGACTCCAAAATGTTATTCTGAGACTAGTGCATGAGAATCAATATGGATTTATAAAAACAAGGACTATTCAGGACTGCTTAGCATGGGCCTTTGAATATTTGCATCTCTGCCACAGGTCAAAAAAGGAAATCATAGTTTTAAAATTGGACTTTGAGAAAGCCTTTGACAAAATAGAGCATTCTGCAATGCTAGATATAATGCAGCACAAGGGCTTTGGAACAAAATGGCTGACCTGGATGAAAAATATCTTCTCCTCAGGAACCTCCTCAATCCTACTACTACGCCAAAATGTTGCTTCTATGATGAAATGGTCTTAATGTTTCAAAATTTTGTCATTGAAGCAACCACATCAATGACGAAATTTTAGGGTTCGTCATTGAACTATGGCGGTCGTCAAACGCCCCTTTACAACCATGACGCGAGGGGAAATTTCGTCATTGAAGCAAAGAGCGTGTCATCATTGAAGCAAAGAGCCCTCGGCCGTAGCATTGGTGACGAATGCTCTTCGTCATCTTTCACTTCGGGTCATACTTGTCAACGCGGGGTCCTCTGGACGGATGGGTTTGACGGTCCGCGTCTTCCGGGTCCACCGGAGAGGCGTGACTTGGCAGTCCACGTGTCCGGGTCCACCGGTGTTGTGGGACCTGGTTGCGGACGTGTGTGTTGGTCCTCTGGCCGTCCACCAGCAACCCTGGCCGGCCCCGTCCGGCGCTCACGCCCGCTCCGGCCGGCTATCCGCTCGCACGCCGGCCTGGCCAGAAGTCCGCACCGGTGCACTACCCCGCAGATCCAGGAAAGCGACGAGGATTTAGGCTCCGTGGAGCAACCTCGGCCGGGCCCTGGCCGGCCCTCACGCCCGCTCGGGCGGCCCCTGCTCGCGCGCCGGACCGGCCAGAGATCCGCACCGCCGTAGTTGCGCCCACGGGGCCAGGTCAGCTACGAGGGTTCAAGCTCCCTGGCGCATCTGAGGAGCTGAGGAGTGGGTCGAGATGGGAAGAGGGGCCATGGCCGAGCTCTGCCGGATTCATGAAGGTACCGGACAGCGGCGTGCGCATCGGAGATCTATCCCCGGCCGGATAGATCTGAATTCGGACGAGCCAGAGATATGATGGTAAAGCAACATGTTTCATATAGCATCATGGCATGGGGGGTGTCTCGTCCGTCTGGACGAGGCAGCAGCGGCCGCGGCCTTCACCGGCGGCAGGAAGAAGACGACGCGAAGAAGGGGATGACCGTATTGAACCGAATGGGCCAAGTGCATGAGCCCATCAGCGTGGCGCGGATCAGAGACTGAACTGGGCCTCCGTCTTCTCACACGGCCCATTCCTATGTGTCAGCTATTGGCCCTTTGAGCCGCCAGCGTGGCAACTAAACCAAGCGCCCACGCTGGCACACGGTTGGTACGGATACGGTCACGAGACGAAATGTTGTGTGACGAACGTTTTAAGGTTGATGAAATTTGCAACATTTCCAGTCTGCTCATGGCTGGCCGGTCAGCGCACGCCGAGGAGCCGGTTACTGTTGCCGCCCATGGCTGCCGCTCAAGGTTAGCTTCACAGATAAGCCTCTGAGGCACTCTAGATCGCATTCCATCCGTGATTGGGGATCAATTTTTTCAAGAAAACCTAATCCCCAGCGTCCGCGCCGTCGCCGCCGCGCCGCAACACCCATTCGCCTCATCCCTAGCCCGCCCGCCCCTTCCCAAGAGGCGCATTGAGGAGACGCCTCACTTTCCCGAGAAGGCGCCAGCGTCCTATAACTTCCTGTCCCCCATTGGGATCAATTTTTCAAGAAATTCCCAAAAAATCCTCTGCTCCGCCTCTACACCGCCGCTCGCCGCCGTCGCTTCCGCTTCCACTTGCGCTCGACGGAGCCCTCTTCGTCGCGGAGAAAAATGGCTACTGCTGTGATGATCTGCATCCTGACGGAAATCCTGCACCCGGGTATTGTCGCTGAGATCATCGTTCGCTGCATCAAGGATGCAAGCGACGAAACAGAGGTCGTCCGTGTGTACCTCGGCTTACGGTATATCTGCAGCTTGTTCAGAGAAATCACCGACCGGAAAGAGGTAATCATGCTCCTGTCTTCCCATGCGGTTTGTGAGTATTTCCGCTACGACCGCTGGCGGGTTGATGGGTGGCGTGGTTGGCCCGAAAGGATATCTCGCGATGAGGACCGCTTCTGTGATTTCTGTCATCCGGAGGCAGTTTGTTGCATGGGGATGAAGATGATGGTCGACCGGCTGGATTCCGTCGTTGGGCTACAACTCCTCCAAGACGCCGCTGCCGTGGGGGAATCCTGGGCTTGCTACTTCTTGGCGATGCTACGGTACCGTAAGGACCCAGCAGACCCCCAAGCGCTGGAGTGGATCCATGGAATCAGCGGCGGCCCATCACCCATCGACGGAAGGTGGGAGAGTGGCGTGCGGATGCGGTCTGTGCGCATTGGAATTCAGCAGGAACTCTACGACCTTGTGTACCGTACTATGGTTAGGCATGACCTGCCGGAGCTACTCGTCCCTGATCCTCACATCTGCACATAGGAGGAATGTAGGCGCTGGTGGAGGGGACCTTCATTATCCGGTACTGCAGCGTGCGGTGCCGCATCCGGCATGAGTTTGAACTGTGGAAGCGGAACTTCCATGAAAGGGTGAAGTTGGCCGTCACCAGGATGTGAGAAGCCCCACAGGTGTTCTCGATCGAGGGACAGCGTCATTCGATCCCCTATCGATCGGATGATATGTATCTATGTATCGTAGTAATTGTGTTTGTTAGCAGTAGTATTTATGAAGCAGAACTTCTGGTAGAATGGTGTTTGTAATATGTCTATT
Organism: Urochloa ruziziensis; assembly: GCA_015476505.1. Lineage (NCBI taxonomy): Eukaryota > Viridiplantae > Streptophyta > Magnoliopsida > Poales > Poaceae > Urochloa > Urochloa ruziziensis. The sequence continues at coordinate 34,073,724 of CM027120.1, read as the reverse complement.
TATGTTTGTAGTAATGCACAAAAATGTGCTTGAAGTATCAAATTGTGATGTGTATCTTCAGTCAGTTTTCTGCCATCTACATGAATCTTACATCGCCACGGCCAAAAATGACATAATCATACGATCCGCGCATACTGTGTCAGACCGTATCATCCTGTCGCACATTGCAGACTCACCCTCAAAGGAGTGACTTTGCCGAGCAGAGGGATCTGACTGGACCTAGAGGATGGGCCGAGCCGTGTGAGGAGATAAAAAGTCCAATGTGGGCCCCTGCTTCCCCGGCATGTTAACTGTTCAGTTCCCAGTCAGCGTGTCAATGTGCGCGCCACTCGGCACACGGTTACACGGGTGAGCCCGACGAAATGTTGGCACACAAATGTTTCTACTGCGACGAAAATTCAACGGTCCTCTGTTCTGGCGCGCGCTAAAGCTCCCCGATGAGCCTGTTATTGTTGCCGCCAATGTCTGGATGCACAAGCGTACATTCCTGGAGAACGCACAGGGGAATCTATCCGAGATTCGAGATCCATTTCAAGGTAACCCTAACCTTCCTGCAACAACGGTGGTGGCACCGGCGCCGCCGCCGCCCCCACTTTGCCACTCCAGAACCCACACGCGCCTCCCCACTGCCGTGCCCAAATGGCGATTCAGGTGCTCCCCGACGAGTTGGCCATTTCGTTCGCCGCCCACCTTGCTGCATCCAACCAGGTTTGCAAAAAGAAGCATATCGCCAAGTTCATTCCAGTGCAGCGGACGTTGGAACGGGAATTGTTCGTGCTGGAACACTACGACAGAGATTACCGCGACGGCCTCATCGGCAAGCTAGACGATGCAGGCAACAAGGAGGCCTGCTTCCGCGACGGCTTGCACGTCGTCTTCGATGTGAACCGGAGCGTGCTCGACTGCCCCCTCGACAAACTCATGAGCGCCGTCAACGAGGGGCATAATCTTGCCGCGTACACGCTCGCATTGTGCCTGTACAGGCGCAATGCCAGCGTCGTCGATGACGAGAAAGCGATGGAGCTGATAAGGAAGCTCGAGGGTGAGGATGGACCGGGGGCGGCGGCTGCCGGGGCCGTCCCCGTTCGTCGGCGGTGGATGAACCGTGCGTGTGTGGTTGCCCACCTTCAGAGTGCTGCAGCGGCCAATACCTATGAGCCACCCTACATTAACAATTGGGTGCCCATTGCCAAACCGGAGCGCGTCAACGCTCACATCGGCGGCGGCAACTATGGCCAGATGGTCGGAATGGTGAGTTTGGTCGAGTATTCTGAGTTTTGCAGTGAGGACTGCAGGATTCGCTTCGAGTGCGAATCTTTCTTCAACAAATATTTCTGGTAGATCAGATGGGATGTTCTTTTGCTGATGTTGCCCGTCATCAGTCTAGGTAGTGCTTATGTTCTTTTGCTGATGTGGCCCGTCATCAGTTTAGGTAGTGCTTATGTTCTTTTGCTGATGTGGCCCGTCATCAGTTTAGCTGGTGCTGATGTTCTTTTGCAGCTGTGGCCCGTCATCAGTTTATAATTTGTGATGCTCATCCTCGTCTCGAATTTATATCATACGGTCGCCTAGTTCTTTAGTGGACCGGATGATATGGACGCCTGTGTCCTCACTACCAAAGATGAAGCATTCAGATGATCCGAACATACTGCTACTCACTGAATCATTCGGTCGAACATTGTAGTTTGATAAGGATATGATGCTTTTCTAATGGCCAGCTATATGTAAGTTTATGATGACATCGCATTCACAATTCTGCTATGTCCAGTAGCAGGCATTGTCATCATAATGTAGAGTATAAATTTATTTACAATCAAGATCCAGACAGCATCATTAACAAACATAAATAATTACTAATATGTCTAATTACACATAACAGCAGCTACTTATAGGTCATCCTCGTCTTCCGAATCACCATATGTGCACATTCCATTGTCACTGTCACTACAGTACTGATCATCGGTTTCATCTTCATCCTCACTGCTCTGTTGGGACATGTTACCTTGCTCCTTGCTGCTTATAAGCTCTGTTAAATTACCTTCAATGATGAGGTCTTCATCTTCCACCAGCTGCTCCTGGTGCACATCATCATCAGCAGCACATTCATGCACTGCACACTCTGTATCAGAACAGTAGTCATCTTGGTGTACAACAGCATCAACATCCCTTTCAGCCACGTTATACATGTCCCTATGTTCAAATTTTTGCACAACTCACCAATCTTTGCCCATTAGATTGTCCTGTAAGTAAAATATCTTCCTTGACTATGTGGCCAAAATAAAAGGGTCAGCCTTGTACCAAACTGAGTTAGTGTTGATGGACTTGAAATGGTCGTCATATCTAAGGCCTACAGTCTTTCCTTCTTGATTGTACCAGTCGCAGCTAAAGAGAACCACTGACCGACGGAATTGCAGATTAGAATTATATTGCAACTCAATTACCTGCTTTAGCAAGCCATAAAATTCAATAGTTTCTCCTTTATGTGTCCCCTCGGTGATGACACCACTATTCTGTGTCTTTAGTTTTTTCTCACGTTCAGCAGTGCTATATTGGACTCCATTGACAATACAAGTTGTAGAGTGCTTGACTGGGAAATCAGGACCACATGAGAGTGCAAACAAGCCTTCGCCGACCTCATCAGGTTTGTCTATACGCAGGTTAGCGATCTGCAGGAAAACATATAAACTTCAGTAGTGTTATGTCACTGACTTGCATAAATGAAAGCATTGGCTTACATGTTTCTTAAACCAATCAGCGAATTGTTTTTCCTGCCTTTTGTCAACATCACCTAACCCATCTTTCTCCAACAACTCTCTGTGCAAGCTGCATGACAAATGTTTTAACATTAGGAATAAACAGAGGTCAACAATAATTATTATGAGCACATTGAAGTACAAATATGCAGAGAGATATGATACATACTCCAAATACGGCTCAACTTCAATTGAAGCGTTGCTAAATGTGACGCTAAGGAGTGCCAACATCTGCTATCATCTCCAGATCTGGCATACCTTCTTCATTATTGTTGTCTTCCTCATCCACATGACTCCCATCATCATGGGCATAGACCTCATCTGCAAACCCTGAGCCATAATCATGTTCAGATCCATGCACCTGCTCTGAAAACTCAACAATCACATCTTCCATTGATTCCCCACGATGAGTCCACCTAGTATATGCAGCTGACATTCCAAACAGCAGAAGGTGATCATGGACTTCAGCCTGAGGCAATTCATGGGCAATGTATAGTGGAGTGTTTAGTGAATCTTTGCTTAACAAGCTCCATGAATTGTTCCACTCCATTAGTATATGCACATGTGAATTTCCTGGCCCTAGTTATCCAACATCTGTCCATCGATATGAAAAGTTTCTAAACAGAGCACGAGGCTTAGCCGAAGCCGATATGCAAATTAAACAAACAAAAGAACTACATTCATGTAAACAAAATTAAACATAGCATTGGAATGTTGGTCTATGTAAGGAATCAGATACTTATTGACGGATGTCGTAGCAGCGGACCGGAGGAATGCAAAGGTGGCTAGGGATTTGGAGCATGAACGTTCCGCCAACTGGAGCCGCCGCCGCCGCCGAGAACGATTGGGGATTTGGAACCCTAGAAACTTGGCCGGGATGTACTAAGCACTGCCTTTTGTTGACTGAGATGTGGGTCAACAAACCAAACATGGCTTGACTAGAGATCCTTGCCAGCGGGTGGGCCTCCCGAATCCAAGGGGCATTAAATCCCCTTGTGCAGAAAAAAAACCTTTTAGTTCAAACAGCCTAGCACCGAATCATCCGGTTGCCAACATGGCTTGACTAGTGACCCTTGCCAGTGGGTGGGCCTCCCGACGAATCCAAGGGGCATTAAATCCCCTTATGCAATAGAAAAACCTTTCAGTTCAAACAGCTTAGCACCGAATCATCCGGTTTTCATATGTACCCCTAATCGATCTTGCTCTCGGCTGTCGGGCCCTGATTGTATCTCTGATAAAAAACAAACAATTAACTAACCACTGTATATATTAATAGCAGCACGTGAGCAAAATTAACCCCACACGTATCAAGTTCACAACGCAAACAGAAACTAAACATACACAACAAACTCAGAGTAGTGCCATCCCACTACAACATGTACACAACGATAGATAGCTAACTCAATTTAGCTCCCATGTGAACTTAGCACACGTGGAGCGGTAGTTTGCCTTTGGGCTGGCGACGGCGATCGACGACACGATGACATACAGTTGGGCACGGCAGGCCACGCTCACAGCATTCACCCCTCGTTTCAGGCTAGCACGCGGTGACGGCTCCACTTCTTCTTGTACTCCTCCTTCAGGCGCCCGGACGTTGCCATCCCCACGACATGGTTCTTGATCTCATTCCGGTTCCTCCACCGGGATACCTTCTTGCCAGGGCAGACAGGACACTGGAAGCCTCCATAGCGGCGGTTATAGGAGACGCGTAGATTCTCTCCACGGGGTACTGGCGTCTTGTAGCTGTGGTAGTTGTCGTCGTCCTCGTCCGTGTCTGTCTGCGAGTCATCGGAGGAGGACTCGATATCCAGAAAGGTCACCTTACGGGGCGGGGACGAGCCGTCGGGGATGGAGGAAGACGCTGCCCCCACCGCGTGGTAGTGGTGTTCATCAGAATGCCTGTACCGAGTCAGCACGAGCTCGGCTTCGTTCTCCTTGGAGGAGCGCCACGGTCCCCCGATGTCGCCAGCGTGATCATCATTGGAGCGATGGCGGTGGGACCCGGAGCAGCGCCATGGTCCCCCGATGTCGCTGGCGTGATCGTCGTTGGAGCAAGGGTGCCCCGAACAGGTGCACCACGTGAAGGACCGAAACGGCGACCAGAGAGGGGGGGAGTGAATGGGAGCCGATAAAAATTCTTTTCTAACTAATCCGGCTATTTTCCCAAACCAACTCCGAAACCTCCGAGAGCGATCTTGCCAAGATCACGTAGCCACTGTCAAGCTACTGACCCTAGGAACAAGAAAGACGCAGCGGAACTCGAATCGATCGAAACGAACACAAAACGAACCAAAACGAGGCAAAACCTTCTCTACCTAGCCAGGGGCGGTTTAACCTCCCTAGGGGCGGTTTAACCGCCTAGGGGGGGCGGTTTAACCTCCTGGGGGCGGTCAATCTGGGAGCTCTCGGGAAAAAGTCAACTCGTGAGTCGATCTCCCAAACGGCTTGAGCTCTTGAGACGAAACTTTGGGGAGATGATGTACACCTTCAGTGGAGTATATTCCCCAAAAATCTCGGCCTCAAACACACTAGAACTCCCGGAATCTCAGATCTTGTGAAGAACACTTCCAACCCGAGCTTCATCCAAAAATCCCCAAATCCGAAGCGATTCTTTGCGTTTTGAGGGGGCAAATCACCAGGAAAAGAGTGTCCACGGCCTCATGTGTGAATCCCCCAAACAAACACGCAAGGAAACGACCTCAAACAGAAGGAATCGAAAATCTCCCAAAGGGGCCAAAAAGAGCCACGGGATGAACAACGAAATCACACAAAGAGGGATACAAGAAGCCAAATCTTCCATACATCACGAGGTCAACTTCTTTACAAAGAGGCTAGCTATCCTCCCTTCATCCAACCCTCTCAAAGATTTCTTCGGTGAAGCACTTGGCTAGCCTATGGAAAACTAGAAAGAAAAACTAGAGGAAAATAGTTCAAGTGCAAGGGAAATAAAACTAGACTACCTAGATGACAGCCACCAACCCCTAGGGGGTCTATTATATAGTCCAAGTGGTGCTGCTCTAAAGACTAAACTACCCCTAAGTGATACATACCCCTCAGGGGCAAATTTGACATTTGACTCGTAGATTTTTCCGGCTGGGACACCTTCTACCGCAAGCTAGCTTCCCTCCGACGCAAGCCTTGCGGTCACGCCGCGTGTCCTCCGGATCGAAGCTCCTCGACGCCGATTTTGGGCCGGCCCAGGGGGAGGCGGTTAAACCGCCCCTGGGGGCGGTTAAACCACCCCTGGCTGGTCACCTCGTCGAGTCCTCAGCCTTGGTTTTGAGGCCCAAACCAAGGGAAACCGTCCACCGATGATTTTGTGGCCAAATCACCAAACCCCGCGCGCAAACTTCGGTTGTTAGCCGCCACCTTGCACCGGCTTCTCGTCCGCGTACGAGCTTTGGTTGTGAGCCGCTACCTCGCACCGGAACCACGTCCCCTTGCTCGTTCTTGCCAGCATGTGAACCGCACTTGATCCACCGGCCACCGGGTCCCTCGAACCAAGCCTACTTGTCTCTCCGCTCCTCGGAGGCCGCCATGGCTAAGACCTTTCGCGCCTGTTCTTCACCTGCACCAATGCAACCAAGCCGCATTCTACACCTGCAATACTTGAGCCAAGGGAAACGTCAATCCACACCACGTTATCAATCACTCATCACACCAGGAAGCGACCATCCACCGGTCCTCGGACACACCGGGTCCTCAATCTCCCCCTTGATGAGTGCATTGACAACACACACATAGTAACCATTGAGATAAAGAAAATATAAAAGAAATCGAAAACAAGACTCAAGCAAGTGACTAAAAGCAAGAACAAGCCGAGAACGAAGTCACTTCGCAAGAGAAAGCTCCAGAAACGCCGACCCTTCAAGAAGAAGCGAAAGGGCTCAACACCATCGGCAAAAGAGCAAAAGCACAAAGCACAAATCACAAATCTCCAATTCACTTTTCAGAACACTCAAAGCACTCCCCCTGCAAATATGCAACTCCCCCAGAACAAGTGAACTTGTGCGTGCTAAAAACACTCGAAATCGCTCAAACTTTCACAAATCATGTGCACTCAGCACAGGGGCGGTTAAACCGCCCAGGGGGGGCGGTTAAACCGCCCCTGGCAGATGACCAAATTCAAAAGTGCAAAACTCGCACAAAAATCTCAAAGAAATTCCATTTCGATCTCAAAAGCTTTCAATAACATCCAGCAATGTTTTTCCTTCAAAACCCATCAGAAACTTCACAAATTCTCCCCAAGCAACTTTGCCATAAACTTTCCACAATCTCACAAAAATTCTCCCCCTTGGCCAAAGCTTCATAAATCTAGCAATTTCTCCCCCTTGTTGACAATGCACAAATCAAGGCGAAAGACCAAGACATGCAACTACAAGCTTCTCAAATATACAATGAGCACTACAAAATGCCACTAATTAGAGAGAAGGCAAACTAGATGGTACACAAGGCATTGCCATCAAGGTAAAGACATATAGCTCATCGACAAAGCCAAGGTCAAATTTGTTGAGTTTTTATCAAAAAGGGATCACCACATGAGCAAAAACCTAAACATTCAAGCATACATGAACATCATCTTATCAAAATCATGAAAGGACAAGTGTTCTCAACAAAAGATCATTACAAACACCCAAATTCTATCTCATGTCATGTCAAAACACGGAGCCATGTGTTCACTTCTCATGGGAGACTTCTCCGGCAAACAACATGCAACCGCTTAGCACCCATGTGTGCAAGTGTGTGCAATGGTGAAAGCATAGAGACAAGAGCAAATTTTTCTTCAAATTCATCTTTTCTCATTTTACTTCTTTCAAGCATAGACATCTCATTTTTCAAGTTTTTCAAATTAAGCATGGTACATGAAATGTCTTTGCGACAAAAAGAAGCTTATGCTCCTCCACAAGATAAAGCATGGGCTAAACATTCATAATGACAAAATCTTTGACCCAATTGAAAAGAACAACATCTCCTAGCATGATCTAGACAAGATATAGCCATCTCAGCTCAAACAAGACATGCAAGGCATTTACTCATGGGTGAAAAGAGTTTAAGTTCAGTTTGTGATTTTACTTTCAAAAAATGACTATCTCAACAAGATATATATCAAAACCATCAGGAGCATAGCCAATCAACAATCCATAGCAAGCCTGCCTAAAATCTAAGAACTGGCAAGTTGTAGCAATCACTGCATATAGGAGAAGCTCATCCTGAGATATGATACAAATGCAGCATGATATATCACAAGATGCAAAATGCAAACTATACATCAAGATACAAAGATGGAAAAGCAAATCAAAATACAATAGTATAATATGATACAAGAGAAGCCTCTGGTTTTGGGTAGAAACATGGGCAAGCTCAAACTCAATACACGAGCGCGATCAAAGCACAAATACAAAGCTCCCCCTGAAATGTACATCCAAAATATAATTTCAGGGTTCAAGTTCAAACCACAAGCTCCCCTTGGAATGTGCAATCCAAAATGCAAATCCAAGGTTCAAGTTCAAACATAAGCTCTCCCTGGAATGTGCAACTGAAATGCAAATCCAAGGTTCAGGTCAGCAAACTCACAAGCTCATGCAATCCAAAAGCCATAAGCAAGGTCCTCTCCTTTTCAAATCAACTTGAGCAAATTTTCTCCCTTAATTAAAGCCGAGCTCCCCCTCAACCAAAGATGCCTAGCAAAAGAAGACTAGGAAAAAGTGTACAAAAAGCAAATGGAAAGCTCCAACACAGAGACAAAAGGAAGAGAAATCGAAAAGAAGGTAAATGCAACCCAAAGACAAAGGAACTAATCAAAAGATACCAACTAAAAGGATACCAGAAGAACAACATGCCATAAGCAATTTGAGTCATATGAGGAAACATGGCAAGGTATTCATGTGGATCACACACTATCATACAAAGGTGACTAGTCCACCAACATATATCACAAAGCTAGCATGACAAGATATACAAGAAGATCATACATGCTAACAAGAAATGTGGCTAGCCAACCATGGTATATACATATCCAACAACGAGAGAAAATATACAAAATGCTACACAAAACATAAAGGCATGATACAAGCACAAAACATGCCAAAGATACACAAGCACTGTTCGCCTAAACGGCCGTTTAGCCCGTTTACACACCGTTTAAACGCTACATAGTGCCTAACTGAAAAGAGATACTCACTATACAAAGTGTACAAAGGCCACATTGGGGCCATCCAAAGGGTGTGGAGAACCATCAAACCTTGATCATGCAAAAGACCAAGAGTCACCAAGCTCATGTTCTCCAACCCGCGTCCTCGTACCTACACATGAGAGGACAAACAAACCCGAGTCTTGGATCCCGAAGGGTTAGCAAGCATATACTTGGTAACCCAAGACTTGGTCACACGGGTAAAAAATGTACTCAACTTATCACGTGGGTTAGCATGATGCAAATGCCGGTTCAAACGAGAATGCTTCAGAACACACTTGGAACCATGCCTCAAAGTAGAAACTCGATAAGAAGAATGAGTGCTACCACTAGTAAAAAGGCAACGATCCCTCGAGATCTTAGAAGAAGAACCAGTAGAAGTACCATGAAAATCATGTCGTGGACCAACACGAGAAACTCTAGAAACATGTCCACGATCACGAACTACCCCGCTAGAAGAAGAGTCATAAAACCCATCAACAAAATGCGGCTTCTGACTAGGCACACAAGTGTTCATGCCATGAGGTGGGCTATGAACAACCAAAGGCCTAGAAGCACGAACTCGCCGCATGTGTCTTGCACGCCTATAGCAAAAGCTCTCTTGATGCCCATCCTTGTCACAATAAGAGCAATGGTACAAAGGCCTGTCTGTAGGCACAGTCCGAGAGGACAAATCACCATTCTCATTCAATCGACAAATCCCTTGGGGCTTAGAGCAAGAACCTCCAATATCTGACTTTGTGCCCAAATTAGGATCACACGTGCCATGGGAAAGGCTACGTGGCTTCCTAAAAGCTTTAGCGCACACACGTCTCTCATGTTTGATACGACGAAAGCAAAACTCAACGGTATGCCCATCTCTTTTGCAAAAGGTGCAAAGGAACTTCGGTTTGGGAGCATGAGTTCCGAAAAAGTGAGAAGCACCCTTGCCACTTGAATTATCTTGGACAGCACTGGAAGAACCAACAAGCTTAGGAATAGCTATGGGAGAGCTATCCAAAGCATCAACACAAGAAGAAACATCATCATTCACATCGAGCAAAGTATCATGTGTATCCAAAGAAGTAAGGCAAACATCACCGTCACAAATCAAAGAGCAAGTGCTACAAGGCATGGACTTCATCTCACAAATTTTAGCCTTAGCATGCTCAAGTTCATCCAAACAAGTGGTGTGAGTCAATTTTAATTCTTTAATTTCAGCATGCAGAGATTCACAAGAAGCACATGGTAAAGAAGCATTTGACTTCAACAAAGCAATCTCAGACTCCAAATCACAAATCTCATCTTGTAATTTTCTACCATCCTGAACATGCCATTCACCAAACTTAACACTTTTCTCCAATTTAATACGCAAGGCATCACAAGATTTGCATGGAGAAGAATCAAGCTTAGACATGCCAATTTTCTTTTCAAGATCAGTAATTGTCTCGCCATAAGCACAAAGGCGAGTGAACAAGTCAATTATACCTTGGGAGAGTTTACTTCTACTCATCTTGTGAAGCTTGCGTCGAAGATCATCTTCTTGATGCACTTCTTCCAAAAGACGCATAACGGCCATCCCTTCAGTCACCTCCATTCAGCTCATCGCACTTCTCTCCACCTGAGGACAGAGACACACAAGAAGAAGAGCTTGGTGCCATAGCTCAAAGCACCGGTTAGGATTAGTCAAAAGCAAGATCAAAACTCGACACCCAAATCCAGAATCAAAATTGCCTTTTCCTTTGTCGCCCTGTGGATCATAGACTGGTTAGAGTCGCAAAGATCCGTAACCGGCTCTTGAAGGACCGATCAGGCGACCAGAGAGGGGGGAGTGAATGGGAGCCGATAAAACTTTCTTTTCCAAATTCGGCTTTCACCCCAAAATCACTTCCGGACTTCGTAAACACGATCTTGCCAAGATCACGTAGCAACTGAGATGCTACTGACCCTAGGAACAAGAAACTTGCAGCGGAAACACAGAAAGAATCCTCGATCCAAAAACTTGACAAATCTGTCACTGGGTGTATGTACTCGGCACTGCCGGGTTACCAAACTCGGCACTGCATAGTACATGCAGCCCTCGAGTGTATGTACTCGGCACTGCCGGGTTTCAAAACTCGGCACTGCCTAGTACATGCAGCCCTCGAGTGTATGTACTCGGCACTGCCGGGTTTCAAAACTCGGCACTGCCTAGTACATGCAAACAGCCCAGCCCGAAAGTCAACTCGTGGATGGATCTCCCAAACGGCTTGAGCTCTTGAGGCGAGATTTTGGTCAGATGATCTAGACCTCCAGTGGAGTGTTTTCCCAAAAGATCTCGGCCTCTAACTCAGTACAACTCCCGGAATCTCAGATCTCGTGATGAACACCATGACATCAAGTTCATCCCGAAAATCTCAAATCCAAAGCGATTCTCGGCACTTGGGGGCAAAGGATCACCAGCAAAAGAGGCACAATGCACTCATACGTGAATCCCCCAAAGAAATCCGAGAGAAAACGCCCTAGAAAGAGAAGAACGAAAATCCCCCAAAAATAGCTCCGAAAATACCCACGAAAATAGAAAAGGAAGAAGGAGCTCGGGAAATCAAATCATGGCACAAAGGTGAGCAGCACAAACTCCATCACATAACCATGAATTCACCTATACAAAACTAAGAAAGATTCGAAGTAGTTCTAGGTGCAGAGGATGAAGGGAAAGGGAAAACTAAACAAGCCAAATGAAAATAACTAGAGAGATAACAGCCACCACCCCTAGGGGGTCTATTATATAGTCCAAATGGTGGTGCTCGAAAGACTAAACTACCCCTAAGTGATACATACCCCTCAGGGGCAAATTTGACATTTGATTCTCAGATATTTTCCGGCTCGGGCACCTTCCACTGCAAGCTAGCTTCCCTCCGACGCAAGCCTTGCAGTCACGCCGCGTGTCCTCCGGATCGAAGCTCCTCGACGCCGAGTTTTGGGCCGGCCCAGGGGGAGGCGGTTAAACCGCCCCTGGGGGGCGGTTAAACCGCCCCTGGCTGATGCCACAGCCCAGTGGCCCATCTTCGCCACGTCGAGTCCTCGGTCCTTGGTTTTGAGGCACAAACCAAGGGAAACCGTCCACCGATGATTTTGTGGCCAAATCACCAAACCCCGCGCGCAAACTTCGGTTGTTAGCCGCCACCTTGCGCCGGCTTCTCGTCCGCGTACGAGCTTCGGTTGTGAGCCGCTACCTCGCACCGGAACCACGTCCCCTTGCTCGTTCTTGCCAGCATGTGAACCGCACTTGATCCACCGGCCACCGGGTCCCTCGAACCAAGCCTACTTGTCTCTCCGCTCCTCGGAGGCCGCCATGGCTAAGACCTTTCGCGCCTGTTCTTCACCTGCACCAATGCAACCAAGCCACATTCTACACCTGCAATACTTGAGCCAAGGGAAACGTCAATCCACACCACGTTGTCAATCACTCATCACACCAGGAAGCGACCATCCACCGGTCCTCGGACACACCGGGTCCTCACCACGGGCACCGCACGAATTTGCTGCCGTCGTGGCGGTGGAAGCGCGACGGCGGCGAACCCCAAGAGGACAGCAAATGGGAACTACCACGGTCGCGGGACCAGCTTGAGGGAGAGAAGGTACGCTTCATGGCGATGGTGGTGTGGGAAGTCGGCGCTCATGTTGCGATGTCTGCGGTGACTGGCGACGATGGCATGGGAATGGCGATTAAATAAGTAGTTCCTATCGGAGAACTGGCGATGACGATATCGTGGAGGAGGTTATGGCAACCGGCGCCCCGCGAGAAGTTTTGGGAAGTTACGGGAACCGGAGTGCCGGGAGCAGTTTTGTCAACGGATGTCGCTAGCACGAAAAATGATCTGACCGTATCAATGGTTTTTCTGTCACAACGAGGACACGTCGGCGAGGATTTTATACGACTTCATACAGTGTGAATTTATTTTTAATAAGTTTAATGTACTTTTTCCATTACCCATAGTTTAGTAACAAATTATTTGAGAGTTTATTGAGGTCGACTGGATAAAAAAGTCAAAAAACGTCCTATTGCACACGTTTCGTGATGTGAAGTTGGTGCAACATCGTATGATGTAGTTTGTAGCACCCGCCGTTTGGATGACTAGTTTGGTGAATGTGAAGTTGGTGCATCGTAAAATTTGCAGCAATGTAGCACGAAACTCCTACAGAACATTATACAGGCAGCACATCAATATATTTTTCCAACTCACGAACAACCATCAACATGCATCAGTTTAGCCATTCCACCTTACCATGCACACCACCAAAAATAACAGTGACCATACAGGTTGATCAAGGGCCCATCCCTCAAGCGCATCAAGGGCTCATCATCAAGACCCCTGCAGTCACGATACATCGATGACCGCGATTACATCCAATGGGCAGCAATTTGAACGAATCCGATGAAAGGATTAGTTTTCGCAAGGAGGACCCACGCGACCGTTTGATCCGGTCAGTACAATATCAAGTGGATAGGATAAATCAAAAACCCTCGCCCTGCCCTCCCCTTTCACCAATCTCGCAAGAAAGCCCTCTCCCCTCCCCTTCACCAAGGTTGCAATAAAGCCTCACCCTCTTGTGTTTAATTCACCAATCTCGCAAGAAATCCCTCTCCACTCCCCATTCACCAATCTCGCAAGAAAGCCCTCTGCTCTCCCCATTCACCAATCTCACAAGAAATCCCTCTCCTCCCCTTCTTCTTGCCCTGCTCCGGCATGCTCGCCATCAAAGAAGAATCCCCCTCTGACGGCTCCGGTGGCGCGGCGCCGCCACCGGCCAAGCAGCCCAAGGCAAAGGTGAACTCCTCAGCGGCCCCTCCTGCCGAAGCGCCGCCCCGGTCGCCTGCCCAAGGCTGGTAAGGAGATATCGGCGGCCTCTCAACCGGCCAAGCGCCCACCCGGTCGCCCGCCCAAGGGAAAGGAGATTGCGGCGGCCTCTCCACAAGCCAAGCGCCCCCCTCCCCCCCTTGGTCACCCGCCCAAGGGAATGCAGGCGCGCAATGACTTCGAGGCCAGGACCAGCAAGAGGGGCGGCCGACCAAAGCAGGCAAGGATCCAGATCTTCGGCGACGACTACTCCTCCGACTCCAGCGGCCACTCCAGCGCCCACGACTCCTCCGACTCCGAAGACGAGACAGAGAACTTGACAAGGGTGTTGCGTCTCGCGCACAAGGTCCTGCACGCCACTACCAAGAAGCTGGGAAAGGCGAAGAAGAGGATCGCTTTTCTTGAACACAAACTCGGTAATTAAAGCCAAGTATGTTAGCTTTGTCTGAACCAGTTGCATTAATTAGATCTTTATGAATATGTTGTTCAATCTAGCTACTGTAATCATGTGAACGGGCTTACTATTTGGCGAATCGGGCTTATTTGGTGTTCAATCTAGCTAAATTTTAATTTTTTGTTCAGTTTCGACAGTTGAGTGCATTTTGATTTAAAAGATATTTAATCTAGCATGATTCAAATACCATGAGAATGCATTGTCATGCTACTGACGGGGGTTGCTTGGAAATACCAATCCAATGAAGGATGCGCTCGGACCGGTTGATCCCTTCGAGACAATAGCACATTAATAGGATGAATTACAAGAAAACTCTCGGCACCCCCTTGGGCTTGATTGTTTAGGGGTCAATTGGAGGGGAACAAAGGGGAATGGATCTAGAATGAACACAAACTAAGTTACTAGATTGAACACGATGCAGTGGCATCCCACTGCAACGATGACCAACATAAACTACAACTAAAAATAGTCTCGTGTGAACTTAGCACAGGTGGACTGGTAGGTTGACGCAGGGGCAAGGCGGGCATCGACGACGATGGTGGGGGTACGGGCGACGCGATCTCACATCCACCCTTCGTTAAGGGCAAGGACTCGATGTCGGCTCCACTTCTTTGGGTTGTCTTCCTTGAGGCGACCAGAGTTTGCTAGCCCCTTCACATGGTTCTTGATGTCAACAATGTTCTTCCACCGGTCCGCCTTCTTGCCAGGGCAGACGGGGCAGAACCAGGCGCTATAGCGGTGGCAATAGCGGACGCGCAGTGCATCACCTCGAGGGACCGGTACCACGTAGTCGTGGTACTTGTCCTCCTCCTCGTCTGTCTCCATGTCGAAGTCCCCTGATTCCGACACCGAGGATGACAAAGAAGTTGCACCCATTGCCGGAGGCAGGGAATGCTCCGGGGGGGGCCGGCGACCCAGCGACGGGTCTGTGGTGATCATCCGCGGCCGACGACTGCGACTGCACGATCTCGGCATCGAGATTTAGGTCAAAGGTGCGGCGGTGGTCTGATGAAGAGCGTGATGGGACACCAATGTCGTCGGTGCCATGGGCACGGGGGCCCGACTTGGAGGAGGCGTAGCCACAGCCGGTGATGGAGAAGGACCGCCGTTTCAATGCTGGCGGCGACGAGCAAGCTGCAGGGGTGAATTGGCGAGAGTGAGTGTGGTAACTGGCGAGGACGAGCGAGAGATTGTTGGGGATTGTTGGGGAAGTGGCGATTTTATAGGAGGTTCGCTGCCTTCCTCCATGCTGTGCAAAGCCTCCTTCTCTGGTAAGCTCAGATGGCTTGCTTCTCCAGGATGTGCAGAGGCTCCTTCTCATGGAAGCTCAGCTGGCATCTCCGAGAAGGGCAAACGCTGCTTCTCTGGGAAACTGTTGGCGTGTACTGCAAACGCTTCTTCTATGGTTAGTGGATGAACATGGTGTAATACGTGAGACTGGATGATCCGGTGGGTGGCCACTGCACCGTATCGTATTTGTTCGGCGTATCGTTTGAATACAGTAGATTACGTTTTTAATTTCAAAAGTTCACTATATTTGTATTTAAAATATATCGAATCTAGCTTGATTGTATACGCACTTTGCAAAAAGAGTCAAAGCATTTCGCGGTTGTATGAGGGAGAAAGACCAATTCAAATTAAAAATCGGAGACTAAAAGGAGAAAGAGTCATGTTCACACTTCACAGGCAAACCCCTCATACATGCGGACAGTAACAATTCCGACTTGTGGGCTCCGTTGGCCAGTTAAACTCAGCGGTAGAAATTCTAATCCGGCGCCCGCGGCCACGCCCGACGGGCCCGAAAACATTTTTTGGAAATCTCTGTTGTACCCTCATGAAAATCCACACCGCTAGTGATCCATCAAGGCCATTGTAGGCAATCTGGCCGAGGCCCTGACATATCCCTTGCGGATTCTCTCTATCCAGCAGATCTGCCATTCCCCTCCACCTCTGCTCCGCCTAAACCTCAGCCGTAGGCCTCCCCGCCGGAGCTTCCACCTCGCCGACGAACACCGCCGCAGTGCATCTGCTTTCCCGGAGTACAGCCTACCCTCATCTGCTTTCCCATGTGAGGACTACCCCCACAAGGATCTGCTTCCCCATCGTCGCCTACTGCATCACCTGATCCACTAATCCAGGCTACGACTACAGCTGCAGCGCATCCGCTTCCCCGGCGACGACTACAGCCGCACCGCATCCGCTTCCCCGTCAACAACTATAGCCACACCTCATCTGCTGCCCCAGCGACGACTACACCCGGAAGCATCTGCTTCCCGTCGACGGCTACTGCACCAACGGATCTGCTTCCGCAGCGACGACTACAGCCGCACCGGATCTGCTTCCCCGGCGACGACTACAGCCGCCCGGATCTGCTTCCCCGGTGACGACTTTAGCCGCACTGCATTGAAAATGGGCAGACGCCGGCGGCCGGTTGCAAGAGGTACACAAAATCCATCCTACATTCCGTGCTTATAGGTCAGTACTCATTCATGCGCGGTTAGGGTTTGGGGGATGTAATACTAGTGTCACATGTACCTGCTAGGTCACTAATACTAAAACGTTTTATCACATGTAAGAACCTCCACAAAATGAATACGAAAGAGAATGGGATGCCATTGTCAGGGAGAATGTTAGGAGAATGGAAGAGCTTGGAATTAGATATTCATCAGCAGCCCTTGAGTCCACCATTAAAAGTTTTGGCAAGTGTAAGAGGTCAGTCAGGAAGGGTAATCGGTGTCGAGGTGAAGGTACTGATATATCAGACTACAACTCTGGAGAGGATGAACAGACTGCTGACAGAGATGATGAGACTGATTTAGAAGAGGAGCCCATATCCCTAGCTATTGGGGTAGGACAATTCCAAAACTTAGAAGGGTTCCAAATACCCTATAAATACACAATGCTTAGAAGTATGACTACATATTTGCAATGGTTCGAATTTATTCACATGATTAAAACTTTTGCCTTCTCACCACTACAGGCACCTGTGCAGACTGGACGTAGGAAGGCTTGTGCAAAGAAAAAAAGTGGTGCCATGGCTCCTGGCGGTAGGCAATCCAAGAGAGTGAGGTCGCAGCCACCAACAGAGGATGAGTTTGCTACTGCTTCATCAAGCAGGATATTGAAAAGGCTATAGCCCTCAGAACCGCGTCTAGACCCTGTGCAGGAAGAATTGCCAGCACCCACAGAAAACATCAGTGATGATGACAATGTGAACAACAGTCATCCAAGTCCGGTGAGGGACTGGTCGTATCCAGATGATGATTATGCAGATGATGCTCATCCAGCTGATACTCATCGTGATGATCGTAATGACCACAGCCAAAACAAGGCCGGTAGGAATACCCACTCTAGGCAGCCAGAGTCCACAACTCAAGGTTGGATAGTTGAACATGTACCATTCACATTCATAGTTTCATATTAGATGACTAATGCAAATTTTGATGAATTTATGTAGTACCTAGACAAAATGGTAGCGCAAAGCATGCAAGGCCACCAACCAGGGAGTTTGCTTGACAAGATGACTAAAGCTATTGGGAAAAGGATGCCCATCGAGGATGCTGCGGGGAAGTCAAGGCCGCATGAACCGGTGCAAGCTGCCAAGTTGGCGTCAAAGGCTGGCATTATTCTTAGGTCTCAAGTCCCTATCTTCACCCGTTGGAAAGAATATGAAAGCACACCATATTTTGAAAGCTTCCTGGGGGCCGTGAGTCCGTCTCTGCAGTCCCTGACCCCTGTGTTACATTCCACTCTAATATATCCCATGGCTAACTCTGAATTCAATCCTAATATCCAGGGGAGGTTAGCAGTTGACAAATAAGACAATGCAACAAAAAGTGCTTGTAAAAGTGTATTCAAGATAGGGATACGACAGATGCGGTATAAGTTGAAGCAGCAATACTTTGTTGGCACCCCTGCTGATGAGATCAGGACAACCTCTCCTGTATCTTACATGACAGATGAAGAGCGGTGCAAACTTGTTGAGAAGTGGTCAAATGCAAGGAGCAAGGTATTTTCTATCGAACAAAGCCACATCTCCTGGTGTGTTTTCGGACCGGCACTTGTGATCCAGACTAACACATGCATCTCAATCAGGAAATTGCTGAGCAGAACAAGAAAAACTGGGCTAAGGTGAAGATGCATCATGCAACAGGATCTCGATGCTATATTGCACAATTGCATGACTATGTAAGTGTCCACTGTCTTCTAGTGTACCCTTTTTAATCTCTGTTTGTCAGTTCTGTCTGCTTGATTGTCATGGTTGCTAAGTGTTATTTCTATCCATTACTTGAAATTGCCTCTGAATTGTCAGTTTTGCTGTTAGTCTGACCACCATTTTGGTGCATCAGAGGAAGAAAAGAAACCAGGATGCACAACCCGCTGAAGTAAACGAGGATGGCATCCATGAACAAGGTGATGATCAAGTTCATGATCATGTGGACGGAAAAATCGATGCAGTGGAAGCGTTCAGGGTCTGCCTTACAAGCCGCTCTAGGGTATGAGTGAGGTGGCTAAAGAAGCAGTTGTAAGTCCATATACATGCTTGTATGCTTATCCAGGTTTTAGCTTATTGGCTCGATGTATATATTTCAATTTCTGTTGGTTCACATGCTCAACAAGTCGGTACCAGAATCACGTGTCTACGTGGCCATTGCACTAGCTTCCATTTTTGTGTCTTTCTCCAATAATTATCTGTATGTACATGCTTCATACTTTTAACATTCATGGTTGCCCATGTCTTCATTACTTCCCTAATAAAGGGATTATATTATAACTGTTTAGTAGCAATTATCTAATTTGTCTAATATAATCTTCCTTACTATAATCAGTGCACTTATATATAGTTCATATTTGGATTTTGTAGGCTTCAATGGAAAATATGATGGCACAACCACCTAATGATGGGGCACCGGCAATGACTAGTGTTGAGGTCGTTTCCAAGGTTCTCTCCCAGAACAGCTCCACCTCGCCAACTTTTTTTAAGAATGCTGGTATACCCAAGCATCGCTCCACGCCGGCTCGCTCGAATAGTGAAGATTCGCTTCGGCAAGAACTTGTTGCTGAAAAATAAAGTTTAGCAGTTCTCCTTGATACAATCTAAGACCTGAAGAAGAGGAGTGAAGCAGCAGATGAAAGGCTTGCCTCAACTCAAAAGATGTACGAGGAGCTGAAGAAGCAACAGGAAGAGAGCCAGCTGCTCCTAATGAAGCTCTTCAGTCAAGCCAAACTGGTACCTCTTCTTAGGCTTGATCCTATATCTGTGGAACTGTTGTTGATACACTTGGCATTCTATTGTGTGGATCCAAACTTTGATCGTGTGGTGAACTTTGTCTCGTTTTTGAAACTCGTTGGGTTCGATTTAATTGTACTGAGTTTTCTTTGTTTTTTTAGAACAATTGTACTGAATTTTCTGTGAACGATTTGTAATTTCTGGTATAATAATGTGATGAATGGGCCGGTAAAGCCCATGATGTGGCCTCACCATGGAGCGACACGTGGACGAATAAAGAGTCGAAACGTGGACAAATGAAACCATGGCACGTTGATGAATAAAAAGGCGGCACCTGGCATGGTAGAGATTCGACGCGTGGGCGAATCAAAACGTGACACGTGTACAAATAAAAATAAGACATGTGTCCTGTTTCAATTGGTCCACGTAATCCAATATAACTACGCCACGTGCGCCAGTGAAAAGGGGACGTGGCGACACAAAAAAGTGACATGTGGACAAATAGGAAACGGACACGTGGACAAATAGAAACGGGACACGTGGGCCAACGAAACGACAGCACATTTACGACAGGAACAGTGACACGTGCGCCAATGAACAGTCAACACGTGAACGAATGACATTGCGACGCGTGGACGTCGTGGGTGACGCCACGACTGCAGCCACGTCACTCGCCGCGCTGCGGCCACGTCACATGCCAACGTGGAGAGGAAACACGTCAGCTAACAAGGTTCACGGCTCCACTTGACGGCGCCACGTCAGCAAACGGGGATGACGGCGCCACGTGGATTTTTTGCTTCAATGACGAAATTTAGGTGTCGTCATAGAAGCAAAACAGTTCAATGACGCAACAGATTTCGTCATTGAAGCATCCACTTCAATGACGAAATTGGTCAATTCGTCATGAAAGTACATTTATGACGCTCGCTTAATGACGAACCCGATTCCGTCACTTTTTCGTCATGGATGATTTTTAATGACGAAAAACGCTTTTTTAATGACGAAACCCCGACGTCATAGAAGCAATATTTTGGCGCAGTGTACTAAATGGTGTACTAGAATCAACCAATTAGCGACTTCTTTGGATGCACAGTGGGTTCTCTTCCATTCACCTACTTGGGTCTACCTCTCGGCCTCACCAAACCGAAAGTAATTGACTTCCTGCCTATGGTCAATAGATGTGAAAAAAGGCTAGTAAGCACATCTCAGTTTGACCCAAGCAGGTCGCCTACAACTTACAAATTCAGTATACACCTCTCTGCCTCTTTTCTACATGTGCATCTTTCCTCTACATAAAATGGTAATCAAACAAGTGCACAAGTATAGGAAACATTGTCTATGGAAAGGAGCAAATATAAATGCAAAAAACCCACCAAAAGCGGCGTTATGCCTGCCAAAGTCAGAAGGAGGATTGGGTGTCATCAAGCTTCAGACCCAAAATGATGCTTTATTACTTAAGCACTGTTGGCACTTGTGACACCCTAAAATTAGAGAGCATTTAAAAAGAACATTAAAAGTATTTTTAATATTAAAAACTAGATTAACTTTAATAGGGAAATGCATTAGAAAAATGAATTGCATTGAAGTATTTTGAAACCACCCATATGCATATGCTTGTTCTAACCTTAGGATAATTCTAAACCTTAGAAACCATCCAAAGATTCAAGTTAGATTTGAAATAGAACTCAAATTCAAATTCAAACTCAAAATAGAAAAGAAAAAGGAAAACAGAAAAAGAAAAAGGGGGAAAACCTCACCCTGGGCCGAAACCTGCCCGCCGGCCCAGCTCCTCCTCCGCCCACCCGCGGCCCAAACCAGCCTCGCCTACCCTCTCCCGAAGTCCATCTCACCTCCCTCAACTCTCACGCGCGCGCATTGTACATCCCTGGTGACGTCGTGCTGATGTCACCATCCTTCTTCCTCCTGCTCCGACGCGCCCATCCCGTCACCGGCGCCCTCCGATCCGCCTCCACCGGCGCGGATCAAGCCTTGGGGCACGCGCGTGCCGCGTGTCGCCCCCACGGCCGTCCACCGCACCTGGAGTGCGGCGCCGACCACCTGCTACGGACTCGCGCGGGGTTAGCCGCCGGGGGGCACGCGTCGCCGCTGTGCTCGCCGGCATGCCACGCGCCCGGCCGGGGTGAACGCCGGGGGAGCTCCGGGAGCTTGCCCCGGGCTATAAATAGTCCTCCCGCGCCCTCCTAGCCTCCCATCCCCAACACACACTCACTCCCGCACAGCGCCGCGAGCACGCCGGCGCCGGCCGAGCCTTGTGCCATCCCGCCGCCAGAGGCCAGCTAAGGCCACGCCGGAGACCGCGCCGTCGTACTCTGGTGAGTACAACCTCCGCCGCGCCCCGCTGTTGCCCCTCCCCTTCTCCGCAGGCGCCGCCGGCTTATGGTCGCCGGACTCCGAGCGCCGCCGCACTGCGGCAAGCCGCCCGCCGCCGCGCCTGAGCACGCCGCCGTGCTTAGTGCACCGCCAGCCGCGCTCTAGCTGCCCTGCTACACCCAAAGCCCCTCCCCGTGCCTTTTCCCCTTAGCGTCGCCCGCCGCCCGAACTCCGGCGAGCGCGCGCCACCGCCGCAGGCCTCGCTGCTCCGCCAGAACCTGCCCAGCCTCACCGCCGCATCGCTTTCTCCCTCCCTGCCAGATCCCAGCCTTCCCCACGGCCCAGCGTGGCCGGAGCGCTCAGCTCCGGCAAGCTGCCCTGCTCCCGCCACCCTGCGCCGCCGCTCCCCTCCGTTCAGCCCCGCTGGCAGCCGCGTGGCAGCCACGCTGGCCGCGGGCCCACAGGCCAGTGGCACAGGCTGCCACCGCGGGCCCCGCCTGTCAGTCTCTCCTTCCCCAGGTTAAATTGCTAGGTACACCCGGCCAAATGCACACAAGAAGTTAATTCTCCATCTTAGAGCTTTCCAAAAATTCCCAAAAATTCACCAAAAATCCTAGAATAATTCTTGAGCCTAGAAATACATTTCTTTCCTAAAAATCTCACCCACAAACCCTAGATTAAATAGGCACCTCTCTTAGGTTCAAATCAAGTTACGGAAATCACCCGTTAACCCTTGATTGATGTATTGATTTGTGTGACTAACTACAGAAGCCGAGGATCCAGATTACGAAGAGGAAGCAGGGGACGACCCCGACGCTGGACAAGGCAAGTCCCGCCATATTAATAATTATGATATTACTGTTGTTATATAAACATGCTAAATAATCGGAGAACCGGAACTTGATTGCACAGTCTTTACTTTAGACCAGGGAGTGGAAGGAAGATCCCAAGGAAGGGGATCTGTCCTAAGAGCCACTTCGGGTCGCCACTAAGGACCGGTTCGCGGGAGAATCTCTCCATTGCCTAGTACAGTCCCGCATGCCAAAAAAGCATGGCCTTCGGGAATGCTTATTTATGTGAGGCCTTGATCCACACCCCACTAGCCAGCTTTAGTAAACTGTTCCAAGGGGCCACGGTGGGCAACGGGACTCTTGGAGACAGACCCCGACAGAGGGCTGGGTCTGGCCGGTACGAGTCGCAGATGATAGGGTCGGGAGGACCCAGTGGCAGAGTGCCACGATATTTTCTTGATGCATCAAGAATCTTTCCCCGGGAAGGTCCCTGTGTGGACATGCGCGACTCCTACTTAGGCCCCAACAGTTTCCGTGGACAGAGCTAGGGAGTGGCTGTCTAGTGATAGACGCTGGTGGGAATGGATCTCGTAGGGCAGTACCGCCAAAGTACACGGTACGGGCTGACCGAATGCGGGACAGGGAAGTACGACCTCTGTAGAGCGACAAACCTATCTGGATAGCCGTGACTCCGGCAAGAGTCCAATTGGTAAAAGTCCCCGTCGATTAGATCACTAAAAAATGAGCATGACCCGCGGATTTTCCTTACCGCAGGTTGATATACCTCTGTTCACTAACCGGGACTGGTAGGGAGGTTATGCCCCTCCAGGACCGAACTTAATCTATTAAATTACTTTGGGACTTGCTGAGTACCCCTGACAGGAGTGCTCACCCTTGCTTCCACTTCATACCAGAGGACTTCACCGAAGACGGCGCAGGCGACGAAGGCTCGGAATGGTGACGTGCTCCACCGCGATGCTGAGGCTCTACATAGTACTGGTAGTTTTATATTTTCTGAATAAGTGGAGGCCTTGAGGCCCGCTTGTAGCTTTGTACAGACTCTATGCTGTACATTGATGTAAATTATGAATAAAAGGTTATTCGACGATGGTTTTCGATACCGCTTGTGATGAACTACTTGCATTAGAGCTTCCGGGGCTAATGCAGGTACTTGGGGAGCTCCATTTCACGGGCATGCCCCACAGCAGTGGTATCAGAGCCAGCTGGACCTTAGTGCCCTATAAGATGGCCCGAAAAATAAAGCTAGAAATTATTTTAAGTCTTTCCTGTGCTATTAAGCTGAGCAGAATAATCTCTGAATAATTCCATGATCTTTTGGGCTAGGATATGGACAGAGATACGTGGACCGACGAAAAAGGATGGTTGCACTCTGACTGCAACCGGAATATAGGATTTCCGCGCCTCCTGAGGAATGCCCTTAGGGAGCTAGGTTTCTCAAATACCCCGCGATACAAAGGACGTGAGTATATGGCTAAAGGAAACTTGACTTGTGAAGTCTGGGTAACTATAGGGCCAGCCCCTAGACCATCTACGGGAAAAGTATGGACTATTAGCGCCTTTGGTTCATGTTTCTCAGACACTTTGCAGTTAGTGGCCAAGAAGGCAGTAATGGCAATTTGTCGAGATAAGGTAACTGGTACCGTGAACACGTCGCTCCGTTACCTTCCGATTGGGCACACCACCAGAACAGCTTGGAATTATCGCATGAAGGTTCTTTTCACTGAATCCATCATCCCTGATCAAGCAACTCTAGTCACTACTTTGGATTATCTTTTGAGCTTAGAAAATCTATTCGAAAACCTAAGCATACGACATCGAAAAGCCCGACGCCGAGCCGAGATATTAGAAGATCGTCTTCTCGTGACTAAGGATCGTATGACTGAGCTGGTGGATTATGTTGAAGCAACAGAGAAAAGGGCGTTAATGGCCGAGCAACTGGTAGAGGGAGCCAAGACCCCGAAGACTACCAAACCGCAGGCTAAGGCAGATGTGAAGACTGCAAAAACTACTCCTCTCCCTTCCATTACTGAACAACCAGAACTCGAAGCCGAAGCTACGAGTCATCCGATACCCATGGAAACCCAGTCTGAAGAGGAAAAGCTAAACCGGAGCATGAAGGGTAAGGAACCCGTGGGGGAAGAGAATGCAAAGGAAAAGAATGACGACATAATGTTTGCCCAAGAAGAATGTAGCGAAACCTCCGATATGGCAAGTAGGGTGATAGGAACAATAGATGGATTTGGAATAGGTATCCCGATGCAGTCCCCTCTACTATCAACTGCACCGGTACCAATTGATGAACTGAACATGGAGATCATGGAGCTCCTTCAGCAAACTGACTTCATGAATGTGGGGGATATAGTACCCGGGTACCTCACGAGCAAGCCTGGCAGCCCACCAAAAGGGGGCGGCCCACCTCATCGTTCTGGACCTGAAGACGTGCGGGACAAGTCGGCGCACGGAGGAAGGATCTGGAAGGAGAAGTTCTAATTGGAATAGGAATTATTGTAAGAAGGAAAGGATTCTTAGAGATAGGATCGGATACAAACCGACTTGTAACTCTGCCCCCCGATATATAAGGCGGGCAGGGACCCCCTCCAAAAGCATCTCACAACTAGACACCACATAGGAACCACAACTCAAGCCAACTCGAATCACAATCTACGCAATACAACACCCCAAAACAGGACGTAGGGTATTACGTCGAGTCGACGGCCCGAACCTGTATAAACCCTTGTGTCTGTCCATCCTAACCATCTTGCTTCTGATCTTTGCGATCTTCCCTACATTATAAATCACTTCTGTGGGCTACCCCGTGGAAGACTGCCGGAGATAATATCACCGACAGTGGCGCGCCAGGTAGGGGATATCGCCGAGATTAATCTGGTAAGCTCGATGGATCGCGTCAAGATCTTGGACAGCTGCAACCTCCCGGACGTCGACGAAGTCGAGATCCAGTTCGGGGACGTCATCACCACCACCGCCTTGGATACCCAGGCGGCGGATGCGACGGACGCCACGGAGGTCTCCTCTCTGGCGCCGACTTCGGCCATCACGGCCCAATCCGGTCCGATCGCCTCTGATCATACCGGATCTACCCCGCTGAGTCCTTCGCAGAACGCGAGGCCAAACCAGTCGGGAACAGATCTACAATCACTCGGTTTCGATCCGACTCCTGAGAGTCGCGTCGCCGAATCATCGCAGAGCGTAAACGCTCAACCTACACGCGTCCATAGCCCTGAGGTCATTGCTGTTCAGACCCCCGGTTTTTGCGCGCTTGCTCGGAAGCAAAAGATGAAGGACATCGTCCAGTCGGATGATTACTTCTCTGGGAGCGACTCCTACGGGCTAGATCTGCTGGGACCCTCAATCCTAGACGATTTGCCGGAAGGATACACGGTGTCCGATGCCTCTACAGAGCCGGAACTACTAGGATCACTCGGAGAATTGACTCCGAGTAGTTTGGAGCGTTACACGCCCACATCCGACTTCTCCGAGTCCGAGGAAGACTACCTTGCGCGAGAAGGAGTCGGATCATATTGTTACATGGTGGCGCCAGCAACGCCAACCAATCCTGTCTCAGAAGATGAGGTCACTCCTGCTGAGGAGACGACCGAAGCCAGGAACCAGCGTCGAGGACGCAATGCCAGTCGGGCGACTCGCAGAGCCGCACGACCACACGGAGCCGCCGCGTCAGGATCTGGTACTGCTCGACTCCAGGAACCTCGCTCTGAAGATCATCGTCGCCAACGGGATCAACACGAGCGGAGGAGCGCCCGGAACTTGATGCGCGACGGCACGTTCGAGTTCAACGGACACGAAGTCTACGAAACGCCGGTCCAGAACCTCGTTACTATCAACGAGGAAATCAATCGGCTACCGCCTAACACTCCGGGCCTGGAAAAGGTAAGGGCTCTCGTACAGGCCGCCTCCGTCCAGGTTCACCAGATGCAAGGCAGAACGACCACCGACGCTCCTGAACCCGGTTCATCTCGACACCGGGCCGGCGGCGGATCGGGTCGTGATGAAGACCTCCGCACCACGATCAACAGAGATCGAGATGCAAGGGACATCATCACCAATAGCGCTGAAGAGCGCCATCGCGAAGAACTCCGACGGCGCCAAGAGTATGATCGGGATCATGGAAATCCCCGTCATAACCCCAACAGAAGCGGTTACTCGACAGAGTCAGACTACTCTGACCTCTCCGGTAGCCCAAGGCGCGGCAACAATGGCGGTCGACGACGAGTCCTTCCACCGCCCAGGCGACCGACTCCACCAAGAGATCGAACTCCACCGCGCAACAGAACCTACCGGCAGGACCGAACTCCACCCAGGACTCGGAACTATCGGAGGACCCGTTCCCCACCCAGGGACCGGGACCGCAGGAGGGACAGCACACCCCCAAGAGCGGTGGACGGATCGGGTCCGAGCGATTCCCGCCCTAGAGGTCGGATCGGTGGATTCCAGTCGTTCACCGAGCGCTTGAGAAGCGTGACGTGGCCCAGAGGCTTCAAGCTGTCGGACATCGACAAGTACGACGGGAAATCTGACCCATCTCAATGGCTTCAGATCTACTATACCGCCGTACAAGCAGCCGGCGGCGACGAGGACGTGATGGCGAACTATCTTCCCATCATGCTCACCAAGGACTGCCGCAATTGGCTGGCAGGACTCCCGCAGGACGCCATTGACAACTGGGAACAGCTTACCGAACTCTTCATCGGTAACTATCTCGGTACCTGGGAAAGGCCCGGGAGCAAGCGGCTCCTCGGTCAGATCAGGCAGCGCAAGAACGAGACTCTGCACGACTTCGTCCGCAGGTTCTCGGAAAAGCGCAACTCCATCACGGACGTCACGGATCAGGAGGTGATGTCAGCTTTCCAGCGTGGCATCTCCGACGGAAGACTGATCCATAAGTGGACTCGGAAGCCACCCGCGACTGTCAATGACATGTTCCGGGTCGCTAGCACGTGGGCGGACGCCGAGATCGCGGAAAGAGAACAACTCAGCGAGATTAGAAGCCGCTGGGAAGAAGAGAACAAGACGACTCGCAAACGCGACCGCCGTGACGACGAAGAACGACACGACGATCATCGACGCAATGACAACCAACCTCGCAAGAAGAAGAGCGAGGGAGACATGGTCGCCGCCCTGGACCGGTCCAGAGGCCGGGTAACGCCAGAGGACTTCCAGCGCATGCTCGATGAGCAATGCCCATACCACAAGCACAAGCACTCGGCGCGAGAGTGCTACGGGCTCAAGCGAGCCTTCACCGGGGGCAACAGAGGCCCCCCATACAGAAAGAGGAACGATGGTTCCCCGCGAGACGACAGGCGAAACGACGAGCCTGATAATGACTTTCAAGAAGCCGACCGAGTGGTCCGCATGATTTACGGCGGACCAGAGTTCGAGTCGAAACGCCAGCAGAAGCTCACCCATCGCCAGGTCATGCATGCGAGGGAGCCACCGGTACCTGAGTACCTCAAGTGGTCGGAAGTTCCGATCACATTCACCCGGGAGGATCATCCAAACTTCATACCAAAGCCCGGGTCCCATGCCTTGGTAGTAGCCCCGACGATCCGCAACGTTCGGCTCACCAAGGTACTAGTCGACGGTGGCAGTGGCCTGAACATCCTCTTTGCTAACACATTGAAGGAGCTCGGCCTGACTACTCTCGATCTGAGTCCCCCCCAATCCGCGTTCTACGGTTTGATACCGGGAGAGGGGGCAGAACCACTCGGGCACATCACGCTGCCCGTTACTTTCGGAGACCGGAATAATTACCGGACCGAGCACATGCAGTTCACGGTGGCGAACTTTGAAACTGCATACCACGCCATCCTTGGGAGGCCGGCACTCGCCAAGTTCATGGCGATTCCTCACTACGTCTACTTGCAGGTCAAGATGCCAGGACCGAAAGGCGTAATCACCGTCTTGGGAGACGTCCGAGTCGCATATACGTGCGAGCAGGAAACTCTCAACGCGGCAGCCGCCCTGGACATGTCCAAGCGCATGGAACAAGTACTGGCTGCATCACAGGAGGTGGACAAGGACGCTCTAGAGATCCCCACCAAGAAGCCAGCGAGAGAAGCCATCGCGCCAAGCAAGGAGACGGAGCTGAAGAGGATCTCTCTGGACCTGGACGACCCAAAGAAGACGGCCATCATCGGGGCAGAGTCAGACTCCATGGCAGGCTCTGCCCTGCTCTGCTTTCTCGACAGCTATCCAAGCTATAGCCAGACAGACCTGGAGCCTAACGAGCAGATAAAAACTCCGTTCATCACTTCGATCGGTGCTCCTTTGGCTTTCGGTCTGAAAAACGCCAGCGCAACCTACCAGAGGATAATTCAAGCGCGTATGGATCAATTGACTCTGGACGCAATAGGGCGCCTACATCAATAAATCCATGGAACATCGAGCACTTGCAACGCTTCTACGCCTGAATCAGTTATGTATTTATCTTTTTTATTTTTTAGATTTATTTGCTCCGAGTGATTTTGGAGGGTAGTCACCCCCAGTTACGACTCGGCTTGTTTACAATGAGTTATCAATAAAGTTGATTTCATCTTTCATCTATTTCTACTACTCGCATTTCCTCTTTCGC
Source organism: Urochloa ruziziensis (assembly GCA_015476505.1). Taxonomy (NCBI): domain Eukaryota; kingdom Viridiplantae; phylum Streptophyta; class Magnoliopsida; order Poales; family Poaceae; genus Urochloa; species Urochloa ruziziensis. The sequence continues at coordinate 34,044,527 of CM027120.1, read as the reverse complement.
GTCACGCACATAAAGTATGAGGGGAACAAACCTTAAATCGAGAGGGAAAGTACTCGCCAAGTCAAAGCTCTAAACGTACGACAAAGACTCTGCGGCATGAGACTGAGACCAACGAGGCTAATCTACTCCGTAACAGGTCAACCACTCAGAAATTAAGGCTAGCGCAGAAAGAAAGGGAGTTGTAGACCAACAAAAACTTATATACAAAAGTGATAATTCATACATTGTTCAAAAACAGTACTGGTTCGACCACATACTACAAATATTTTGTTTACTCTGCAGGGTCGCCAGCACCAGACGGGGCCGCTTCATCCGAGTCGTCAACAACGTCCTTGGACAGGGCATTGGCGATGGGCTCGACTTCATGGAGCAGTCTGCCCACGTCGTCTTCAGAGGTACCGGCAGCATACCCGTGGCCGAGTGGCTCCAGGTCTGACGCCGGGAACAGCGACTTGAGCACTGCCAGGACATGGCCACAGCTAGCTTGGCTGATGGAGCAGAGCTGTCGCCGGAAGTAGCGTGGGAGCGCCCGAACGCGGTCGAGGATGGAAGCTGAAGACGATGACGCCTCCGGCTCGATCTCCTCCGCCACCACTCGGATAGCATCCTCCAGCGCTGTCTTCTCAGCGCGCAGCGCCTCAGCCTCGCCTTGCAGCCGGGCCACCTTGGCAGTGAGCTCTGCGAATTGGGACATAGTCCGATATCGATAATCTAAAGAAGGTTAGATCTGAATAAATTTTCATGTCTGACAGAAAAACAAATAAGGAAGAACATACCTCTGAGCTCGTGCACGGCCTGGGCTTCGTTGAGCTTAGCCTGCTCTACCTCCCCGCATAAATCGCGGGTGGTACGCTGGGCTTCCTCCAACTCAGCCTGTCGCTCGACTGCATCAGCTTCGAGCTCAGCCACTCGGGCCACCAAGGAGTCGGCCTTAGCAACTGCAGAAGTTAATTCTTGGATAACCAAGGCTTTAGCCTCAGCATCAGCAGCTAAGTCCTGCAAAAACAAGTCAGAAGACAATATGAATCAATATGCCAATGGTATTTGATATCAACAAGATAAGAAGTTCGGGAAGTACCTTGGCTATGTGGCCCATGCGACGATGAAGGGACAGAAACTCCTCCAGAGGAGTCAGGGGAGCACCACCACCTAGGACGCCGACCGCCGCAGAAGCTATTTCGACCGTCGCAGTCCGGGGCTCCTCCACTGCTGCAGTCGGTTCAACTGCAGGAGCATGCTGGGGGCTGCCTTGTGGGACTGGCGGAGGAGTCGGCGACGCTGGTACAGGACTCGGCGGTGGCGGGGTTGGCTCCCGCTGCGACTCGGGTAGCGGACCCACAGGCTGATCGCTGAGAAGATCAGCCGAGTGGATCGGCACCTCTGGAGTTTGGATTGTTGGGGCTGCGGTCTCAATCGCCGACTGAGGCGGAGGACCCGAGAAGGGGACCTCAGACGGCGTGCTACAACATAAAGCATTTATGGATCACTAACAAAGAGCATAAAGGAAATCAAGACAAGACAAGAATACTTACAGATTAGAAATGCGCATTCTCAGGCGCTTTCCTTTCCGAGTTGGGGAAGGGAGGTCCCTCGGACTTGCAGCGCTCAGAGGCATCACTGCAAGGGGAGACTGCTCCGAGCTCGTGATTGGCGGCTGGAGAGACGGCTCGGCGATGCCAGCTTCATCCTTCTCCGAGTCAGACGACTCAGATATAAGGAGCTGCCGGCGGCTGGGCGCATCCCTGAACACGATCCCTGTGGAGATCTTCCGCTTCTTCAGAGCAGGAGCAGCCTTCCCACCACTCGGAGATTGCACATCGGGGGAAGGAGAGGATGATAGAGTGATATCCGAGTCATGCAGATCACTCTCACTTTCCCCGACTGCTTCTTCAGATCCAACGGCCCTGCGCCGACGAGGCTGATCCACTCCCTTTGGCATCTCAGGCAAAGGAGGGATAGATACAAAGGCAACTCGATCCTGCAAATATTGGATTCAGTTTTGAGATTACACCCAATGGGTGGAATTGAAATAAAAACAACAACAAACTGACTAAATACCTCAGGGCGTGGATTTCCCAAGTTGAACGCCGGAGGACAGTCAGTAGTCCTCAGGGACGTTCCAGGTGCGAAGAACTTGCCAAGCCGAGCGGCGGCTTGGACTTTGTCGACGCGCTCGGGGGCTTCGCGCGTGTTGTCCCCCTCGGCGTAATATTCATACGCCGGGTGAGCTCGCTGCTTGAGCGGTTGAACCCGGCGCAGAACAAAATTGGCTGCCACACCGACGGCAGACAGCCCATTGTCCTTCAACTGGGAAATAAGACCCAGGAGCTCCCGAACCTGGTCCATTTCACTCTCCTTGGGAAGAGCGGTCCAGGATTGGGAGGGGACAGGACGAGAATCGATTTCTGGGAGAGATGGCAGGCGAGTGGTTTCCTACGTAAAACCACTCGGACTGCCACCCCTTGTTGGAGGTAAGGAAAGGGATGTCAAAATACTCCCGAGTTCGACCCTCGCGGAGTTGGAGTCCGGCGCCCCCGACTACTAGTGGGCAGTCGGTTCGGGGATAAGGCTTAAGGAGAAAAAGATGAATGAAAAGATTGAAGTGAGGCTCTATCCCAAGATAGGCCTCACAGAGGTTGATGAAGATGGCGATGTGAAGGATAGAGTTGGGATTCAATGCGCAGAGGCAGATCCCATAGTAATGCAGCAGCCCGCGGAGGAAAGAATGCGCGGGCAAGCCAAGACCACGGAGAAAGAAAGATTCGAACACCACCAAATCAGAGGAGTTTGGGGTGGGGAAAGACTCACCGGCGGCGGCGCGCCACTCGGCGGTTTGCTGGTCGGGGAGGACGCCATCCATGACGTGCTGCTCGAGGCGCTTGGTGGAGGTGATGGACTCCCTCCACTCGGCGGCGCGATCCACGGCGACCTCGGCGACGGCCTTGCCCTTGGACGACCGGGCCCTTGCTGGTGACTTCTCCTTCCGCTTCGAGGCTTCCTTCCTCTTGGGCGCCATGGCAGCGATTGGTGCTGGAGAGCGAGGAAGAAGGGTGCGGGAGCAGATCTAGGGTTTTGTTCTGGCGCAAAGGGAACTGGAGCGTCGGGGAAGGCAAATGGCAAGTAAAGGAAGAAGAATGCGGCGGGGATGGCTTATAAAGGAAGGAACCGTTCCTCCCGCGCGCGGCGCGGCGCTTGTCTCGGGAACTCAACCGACGCAGGCACGTCCCGTCGCTTTGAATTCAAAGATGCGATAGGGAATCGCGATATCTCGCGATATCTCGCCTTCCGTAAGGCGACCGTTAGGGACGCAACGGACTTTTAGGAATAATGGGCCTAATGGGCTGAAATATAGCACGACCTTTCGGTTCTGTTACGATAATAAATCTGTGGGTTCCTGAGCTAGGGTTCAGGGGCAGAAACCACTCGGTCGTGAGGCTAAAATTAGTCGACGACCAGACTTGATTTTGCAATTAATATTGCGACCTCGCAACTGATTTTTTACGTAAGGCATGCGATACTATCGCTAAATTGACTCAGAAATTTGGGTCAAATGCTGACAAGTATAAGTCTTGTGAGAAGATGGCTTACCATATGGTCAAGCTGAGTCGTGGGACACGACTCGGAGTCATGCCGAGTTCAAAGAACTTGAGGACAAAATCCTTATAAAGGGGAAATAAAAAAGCCCTTGAAGGAAAAGATTATCTAAAATCCATGTCCAGAGGCATGGGGGCTGAAAAATCAGTCGGAATTCATAGCTTTCAGAGTCTTGACACGATCATGCTGAGTCGTAACAAGACTCGGGGGCTACACCCAATGGGTGCACCTGGAGGTGCACACCATTGATGGATCAAGTTCAAAAAGAGATTCATAATATTTATTTTTGACCCTCGACCAGAATATTATATTCTGCTCAAGGCTCGGGGGCTACACCCAATGGGTGCACCTGGAGGTGCACACCATTGAAATCAAGATACAGATGGATAAAAGTTGAAGACCTTTGGCCAAATTCATACTAAAATTGCCCAAAGCCGGGGGCTAAGTGTATTCACTTCGCTGTCGCGTCGTGAAAAAGAGCACTCCTTCCCCTCACTTTGACTGAAATTGAAGAATTGTTTTCAGAACGTCTGAGAAACCACTCGGATCTTCCTTGAAACCACTCGGATGAGATCTTAGACGACTTGGAGCATTCGAATCATGCAAGAAAAGATGGAACAATTACAGCCAACGATCGGCCAAGAAGTGCTCGGGGGCTACTGTGGGGGATATAGTACCCGGGTACCTCACGAGCAAGCCTGGCAGCCCACCAAAAGGGGGCGGCCCACCTCATCGTTCTGGACCTGAAGACGTGCGGGACAAGTCGGCGCACGGAGGAAGGATCTGGAAGGAGAAGTTCTAGTTGGAATAGGAATTATTGTAAGGAAGGAAAGGATTCTTAGAGATAGGATCGGATACAAACCGACTTGTAACTCTGCCCCCCGATATATAAGGCGGGCAGGGACCCCCTCCAAAAGCATCTCATAACTAGACACCACATAGGAACCACAACTCAAGCCAACTCGAATCACTAATCTACGCAATACAACACCCCAAAACAGGACGTAGGGTATTACGTCGAGTCGACGGCCCGAACCTGTATAAACCCTTGTGTCTGTCCATCCTAACCATCTTGCTTCTGATCTTTGCGATCTTCCCTACATTATAAATCACTTCTGTGGGCTACCCCGTGGAAGACTGCCGGAGATAATATCACCGACAATGAATGACTGGGGATCCAATTCAGTGAACGCCGAATCTTTTACAGGCTCCATGTGGGACGCATCGACTTCTGGAGGCCAGGATTTCTGGGAAGACTTCACCTAGGAGGAAAAAGAATGAGAAAGAGACTTTCACCTGTAGATTAGATATCTATAGTGTATACGGCCTTGATAGCTAGTGTGTATGGTGTATTGCGTGCTAGGGACTTGAGTTCCCTCCTGGAATAAATAAAAGTACATATGGTTGTGCATGGCATAAAGCATGTTCTTATACTCATCTTGTTTTCTGTAGGAAGGATAAATTACATAATCTCACCCTCTCTTGATAGACCGCCCCTCTTGATATGGAAATTAACATGCGATGAAGCCCAAGAGGTCGGTCCGGATACAAGACGGCGGAGCGACAAGCCAGAAGCTCTGAAGGCCAGCAAAGCCAAGGCCAGTCGGAAGAGGAGAGTGTGCATGACAGAGCACCGCGTCCGAAAGAAGCGAGATCCTTCCGCTGATTCTCAAGGAGAACTCCACGAGGACGCCATGGACATTCGGCAGATGAAGAAGGAGACACGGAGGGACAACAAGAAGCTCAAGATCCACCACCCCCGCCAATGGTTGAT
>CM027120.1:33696689-34039059 GCA_015476505.1 Urochloa ruziziensis | reverse complement strand
TGCAAAGTTCACGTAACCTGGGTGCCATTCTCCTTCTGGCTTATTCATGATGCGTCGGATCGAGATGATGGAGAGCGTAATCCATGCTGCCCCCGAGCTTGGATTATTTCTTTTCTTCGGTTTTTGCTTTACAGCATCGTTTGAGCCATTTGCGTAACTCTACGCATTTGGTTACGCAGGTTCAAAGGTGATGGTGTATCTATGGTTTCAAGCCGAAAGCCGCGTCATCAGAGTCTAGCATCGGCGAGGCTACGTGTGCGTGCGTCGAGGCCGACCTAAAACAACCACTGCTAAAAACCTCCCTCCTTGGAAAAAAAGTCACATCAAAGAAATTTCACCATCATCTACTGTAGGAATCAGGAGTGGGAAATAAATGTAGACTACGAAATAAAAGAAATTACGTATCTTTTAGCTGGAAATTGCGGGACAAATCTGGTAATTAGGCAATAATTAGCGGATGGATGGTTACTGTAGCATTACTGTTGCAAATGATGGATTAAGTAGGCTCATTAGCTTTCACTACTCTGACAACATTCACAGGGGGTTATGCGTAACCAGTCTTATAGTGCGCGTGGCATGCACGGGCTACCCCACGCCAGCGGACCAAGGGCGGGCACCAGGTTGGTCAACAAAATGTTTGACGCCAGTAGTATGCGTTACCTGGCTCATAATGCTTTCCCAGGTACTCGAGTCATGACATGAGTGAGAATCCATCGATCGGGCAGAGAGGATGGTGGGCGCCATTCCATCACCCGTCAGTGCCCGGCCTCGTCTCGTCACCTCCCGCTGCAAGAGTGGCCAGCCGCACCAAACTCCCAATCCTGTACAAAGACGTTTCCGGTTGTTAGGAGGCCGTTTGCGTAACCTGCTAGAGACGTGGAGAACGGACTGCATAACCTACCTAGGCTTGCAAGTTCGCGTAACCTGGGTGCCATTCTCCTTCTGGCTTATTCATGATACGTGAGATCGAGATGATGGAGAGCGTAATCCATGCTGCCCCCAAGCTTGGATTATTTCTTCTCTCGAGTTTTTGCTTTACAGCATCGTCTGAGCCAGTTTGTGTAACTCTATGCATTTTGGTTACGCAGTTTTAAAGGTGATCGTGTCTCTACGGTTTTCAAAGCCGAAAGCCATGTCAACAGAGTCTGGCACGGGCGAGGCTGCGTGTGCGTGCGTCGAGGCTGACCTCAAACAGCCACTGCTAAAATGTCTGACGCCTGTAGTAATCGTAACCTGGCTCATAGTGCTTTCCCAGGTACTCGAGTCATGACATGAGTGAGAATCCATCAAGCAGGCAGAGAGGATGGTGGGCGTCGTTCCATCACCCGTCAGTGCCCGGCCCCGTCTCGTCACCTCCCGCTGCGAGAGTGGCCGGCCGCACCAAACTCCCAATCCTGTACAAAGACGGTTCCGGCTGCTAGGAGGCCGTTTGCGTAACCTGCTAGAGACGTAGAGAACGGACTGCATAACCTAACCTGGGCTTGCAAGTTCGCGTAACCTGGGTGCCATTCTCCATCTGGCATAATCATTATGCGTCGGATCGAGATGATGGAGAGCGTAATCCATGCTGCCCTCAAGCTTGGATTATTTCTTTTCGCCAGTTTTTGCTTTACAGCATCGTGTGAGCCATTTTGCGTAACTCTATGCATTTGGTTACGCAGGTTCAAAGGTGATGGTGTTCCTATGGTTTCAAAGCCGAAAGCACGTCATCAGAGTCTAGCATAGGCGAGGCTGCGTGTGCGTGCGTCGAGGCCGACCTCAAACAGCCACTGCTAAAAAGCTCCCTCCTTGGAAAAAAAGTCACATCAAATAAATTTCACCATCATCTACTGTAGGAATAAAGAGTGGGAAATAAACGTAGACTACAAAATAAAAGAAATTACAGATCTTCTAGCCTGGAAATCGCGGGACGAATCTGGTAATTTGACAATAATTAGCGGATGGATGGTACTGTAGAATTACTGTTGCAAATCGTGGATTAAGTAGGCACATTAGCTTTCACTACTCTGACTACATTCACAGGGGGTTATGTGGATCCAGTCTCATAGTGCGCATGGCAGGCATGGGCCACTCCACGCCAACAGACCATGGGCGGGCACCAGGTTGGTCAACAAAATGTCTGACGTCAGTAGTATGCGTAACCTGGCTCATAGTGCTTTCCGAGGTACGCGAGTCATGACATGAGTGAGAATCCATCAAGCAGGCTGAGATGATGGTGGGCATCGTTCCATCACGCGTCAGTGCCCGGCCTCGTTTTGTGACCTCCCGCTACGAGAACGGCCGGCCGCACCAAACTCCCAATCCTGTACAAAGACGGTTCCGGCTGCTAGGTGGCCGTTTGCATAACCTGCTAGAGACGTAGAGAACATACTGCATAACCTAACCTGGGCTTGCAAGTTCACGTAACCTGGGTGCCATTCTCCTTCTGGCTTATTCATGATGCGTCGGATCGAGATGATGGAGAGCGTAATCCATGCTGCCCCCGAGCTTGGATTATTTCTTTTCTTCGGTTTTTGCTTTACAGCATCGTGTGAGCCATTTTGCGTAACTCTACGCATTTGGTTACGCAGGTTCAAAGGTGATGGTGTATCTATGGTTTCAAAGCCGAAAGCCGCGTCATCAGAGTCTAGCATCGGCGAGGCTACGTGTGCGTGCGTCGAGGCCGACCTAAAACAACCACTGCTAAAAACCTCCCTCCTTGGAAAAAAAGTCACATCAAAGAAATTTCACCATCATCTACTGTAGGAATCAGGAGTGGGAAATAAATGTAGACTACGAAATAAAAGAAATTACGTATCTTTTAAGCTGAAAATTGCGGGACAAATCTGGTAATTAGGCAATAATTAGCGGATGGATGGTTACTGTAGCATTACTGTTGCAAATGATGGATTAAGTAGGCTCATTAGCTTTCACTACTCTGACAACATTCACAGGGGGTTATGCGTAACCAGTCTTATAGTGCGCATGGCATGCACGGGCTACCCCACGCCAGCGGACCAAGGGCGGGCACCAGGTTGGTCAACAAAATGTTTGACGCCAGTAGTATGCGTTACCTGGCTCATAATGCTTTCCCAGGTACTCGATTCATGACATGAGTGAGAATCCATCGATCGGGCAGAGAGGATGGTGGGCGCCATTCCATCACCCGTCAGTGCCCGGCCTCGTCTCGTCACCTCCCGCTGCGAGAGTGGCCAGCCGCACCAAACTCCCAATCCTGTACAAAGACGTTTCCGGTTGTTAGGAGGCCGTTTGCGTAACCTGCTAGAGACGTGGAGAACGGACTGCATAACCTACCTAGGCTTGCAAGTTCGCGTAACCTGGGTGCCATTCTCCTTCTGGCTTATTCATGATACGTGAGATCGAGATGATGGAGAGCGTAATCCATGCTGCCCCCAAGCTTGGATTATTTCTTCTCTCGAGTTTTTGCTTTACAGCATCGTGGGAGCCAGTTTGTGTAACTCTATGCATTTTGGTTACGCAGTTTTAAAGGTGATCGTGTCTCTACGGTTTCAAAGCCGAAAGCCATGTCAACAGAGTCTGGCACAGGTGAGGCTGCATGTGCGTGCGTCGAGGCTGACCTCAAACAGCCACTGCTAAAATGTCTGACGCCTGTAGTAATCGTAACCTGGCTCATAGTGCTTTCCCAGGTACTCGAGTCATGACATGAGTGAGAATCCATCAAGCAGGCAGAGAGGATGGTGGGCGTCGTTCCATCACCCGTCAGTGCCCGGCCCCGTCTCGTCACCTCCCGCTGCGAGAGTGGCCGGCCGCACCAAACTCCCAATCCTGTACAAAGACGGTTCCGGCTGCTAGGAGGCCGTTTGCGTAACCTGCTAGAGACGTAGAGAACGGACTGCATAACCTAACCTGGGCTTGCAAGTTCGCGTAACCTGGGTGCCATTCTCCATCTGGCATAATCATGATGCGTCGGATCGAGATGATGGAGAGCGTAATCCATGCTGCCCTCAAGCTTGGATTATTTCTTTTCTCCAGTTTTTGCTTTACAGCATCGTGTGAGCCATTTTGCGTAACTCTATGCATTTGGTTACGCAGGTTCAAAGGTGATGGTGTTCCTATGGTTTCAAAGCCGAAAGCGCGTCATCAGAGTCTAGCATAGGCGAGGCTGCGTGTGCGTGCGTCGAGGCCGACCTCAAACAGCCACTGCTAAAAAGCTCCCTCCTTGGAAAAAAAGTCACATCAAATAAATTTCACCATCATCTACTGTAGGAATAAAGAGTGGGAAATAAACGTAGACTACAAAATAAAAGAAATTACAGATCTTCTAGCCTGGAAATCGCGGGACGAATCTGGTAATTTGACAATAATTAGCGGATGGATGGTACTGTAGAATTACTGTTGCAAATCGTGGATTAAGTAGGCACATTAGCTTTCACTACTCTGACTACATTCACAGGGGGTTATGTGGATCCAGTCTCATAGTGCGCATGGTAGGCATGGGCCACTCCACGCCAACAGACCATGGGCGGGCACCAGGTTGGTCAACAAAATGTCTGACGTCAGTAGTATGCGTAACCTGGCTCATAGTGCTTTCCGAGGTACGCGAGTCATGACATGAGTGAGAATCCATCAAGCAGGCTGAGATGATGGTGGGCATCGTTCCATCACGCGTCAGTGCCCGGCCTCGTTTTGTGACCTCCCGCTACGAGAACGGCCGGCCGCACCAAACTCCCAATCCTGTACAAAGACGGTTCCGGCTGCTAGGTGGCCGTTTGCATAACCTGCTAGAGACGTAGAGAACATACTGCATAACCTAACCTGGGCTTGCAAGTTCACGTAACCTGGGTGCCATTCTCCTTCTGGCTTATTCATGATGCGTCGGATCGAGATGATGGAGAGCGTAATCCATGCTGCCCCCGAGCTTGGATTATTTCTTTTCTTCGGTTTTTGCTTTACAGCATCGTGTGAGCCATTTTGCGTAACTCTACGCATTTGGTTACGCAGGTTCAAAGGTGATGGTGTATCTATGGTTTCAAAGCCGAAAGCCGCGTCATCAGAGTCTAGCATCGGCGAGGCTACGTGTGCATGCGTCGAGGCCGACCTAAACCAACCACTGCTAAAAACCTCCCTCCTTGGAAAAAAGTCACATCAAAGAAATTTCACCATCATCTACTGTAGGAATCAGGAGTGGGAAATAAATGTAGACTACGAAATAAAAGAAATTACGTATCTTTTAAGCTGGAAATTGCGGGACAAATCTGGTAATTAGGCAATAATTAGCGGATGGATGGTTAATGTAGCATTACTGTTGCAAATGATGGATTAAGTAGGCTCATTAGCTTTCACTACTCTGACAACATTCACAGGGGGTTATGCGTAACCAGTCTTATAGTGCGCGTGGCATGCACGGGCTACCCCACGCCAGCGGACCAAGGGCGGGCACCAGGTTGGTCAACAAAATGTTTGACGCCAGTAGTATGCGTTACCTGGCTCATAATGCTTTCCCAGGTACTCGAGTCATGACATGAGTGAGAATCCATCGATCGGGCAGAGAGGATGGTGGGCGCCATTCCATCACCCGTCAGTGCCCGGCCTCGTCTCGTCACCTCCCGCTGCGAGAGTGGCCAGCCGCACCAAACTCCCAATCCTGTACAAAGACGTTTCCGGTTGTTAGGAGGCCGTTTGCGTAACCTGCTAGAGACGTGGAGAACGGACTGCATAACCTACCTAGGCTTGCAAGTTCGTGTAACCTGGGTGCCATTCTCCTTCTGGCTTATTCATGATACGTGAGATCGAGATGATGGAGAGCGTAATCCATGCTGCCCCCAAGCTTGGATTATTTCTTCTCTCGAGTTTTTGCTTTACAGCATCGTCTGAGCCAGTTTGTGTAACTCTATGCATTTTGGTTACGCAGTTTTAAAGGTGATCGTGTCTCTACGGTTTCAAAGCCGAAAGCCATGTCAACAGAGTCTGGCACAGGCGAGGCTGCGTGTGCGTGCGTCGAGGCTGACCTCAAACAGCCACTGCTAAAAACCTCCCTCCTTGGAAAAAAGTCACATCAAAGAAATTTCACCATCATCTATTGTAGGAATAAGGAGTGGGAAATAAACGTAGACTACGAAATAAAAGAAGTTATGGATCGTCTAGCCTGGAAATCGCAGGACGAATCTGGTAATTAGGCAATAATTAGTCGATGGATGGTACTGTAGCATTACTGTTGCAAATCATGGATTAAGTAGGCTCATTAGCTTTCACTACTCTGACTACATTCACAGGGGGTTATGCGTAACCAGTCTCATAGTGCGCGTGGCAGGCATGGGCCACCCCACGCCAGCAGACCAAGGGCGGGCACCAGGTTGGTCAACAAAATGTCTGACGCCTGTAGTAATCGTAACCTGGCTCATAGTGCTTTCCCAGGTACTCAAGTCATGACATGCGTGAGAATCCATCAAGCAGGCACAGAGGATGGTGGGCGTCGTTCCATCACTCGTCAGTGCCCGGCCCCGTCTCGTCACCTCCCGCTGCAAGAATGTCTGGCCGCACCAAACTCCCAATCCTGTACAAAGACGGTTCCGGCTGCTCGGAGGCCGTTTGCGAAACCTGCTAGGGACGTAGAGAACAACTGCATAACCTAACCTGGGCTTGCAAGTTCGCGTAACCTGGGTGCCATTCTCCATCTGGCTTATTCATGATGCGTCGGATCGAAATGATGGAGAGCGTAATCCATGCTGCCCTTGAGCTTGGATTATTTCTTTTCTCCGGTTTTGGCTTTACAACATCGTGTGAGCCATTTTGCGTAACTCTACGCATTTGGTTACGCAGGTTCAAAGGTAATGGTGTTCATATGGTTTCAAAGCCGAAAGCCGCGTCATCAGAGTCTAGCATAGGCAAGGCTGCGTGTGCGTGCGTAGAGTCCGGCCTAAAACAGCCACTTCTAAAAACCTCCCTCCTTGGAAAAAAAGTCACATCAAAGAAATTTCACCATCATCTATTGTAGGAATCAGGAGTGGGAAATAAACATACACTACGAAATAAAGCAAATTACGGATCTTCTAGCCTGGAAATCGCGGGACGAATCTGGTAATTAGGCAATAATTAGCGGATGGATGGTTACTGTAGCATTACTGTTGCAAATCGTGGATTAAGTAGGCTCATTAGCTTTCACTACTCTGACAACATTCACTGGGGGTTATGCGTAACCAGTCTCATAGTGCGCGTGGCAAGCATGGGCCACCCCAAGCCAGCGGACCAAGGGCGGGCACCAGGTTGGTCAACAAAATATCTGATGCCAGTAGTATGCGTAACCTTGCTCATAGTGCTTTCCCAGGTACTCGAGTCATGACATGAGTGAGAATCCATCGAGTGGGCAGAGAGGATGGTGCGTGCCGTTCCATCACCCGTCAGTGCCTGGCCTCGTCTTGTCACCTCCCGCTGCGAGAGTTGCTGGCCGCACCAAACTCCCAATCTTGTACAAAGACGGTTCCGGCTGCTAGGAGGCCGTTTGCGTAACCTGCTAGAGACGTGGAGAACGAATTGCATAACCTAACCTGGGCTTGCAAGCTTGCGTAACCTGGGTGCCATTCTCATTCTGGCTTATTCATGATGCGTGAGATCGAGATGATGCAGAGCGTAATCCATGCTGCCCCCAAGCTAGGATTATTTCTTCTCTCAAGTTTTTGCTTTACAGCATCGTGTGAGCCAGTTTGTGTAACTCTATGCATTTTGGTTACGCAGTTTTAAAGGTCATGGTGTCTCTACGGTTTCAAAGCTGAAAGCCGCGTCAACAGAGTCTGGCATAGGCGAGGCTGCGTGTGCGTGCGTCGAGGCCGGCCTAAAACAGCCACTGCTAAAAACCTCCCTTCTTGGAAAAAAGTCACATCAAAGAAATTTCACCATCATCTACTGTAGGAATCAGGAGTGGGAAATAAACGTACACTACGAAATAAAACAAATTACGGATCTTCTAGCCTGGAAATCACGGGACGAATCTGGTAATTAGACAATAATTAGCGGATGGATGGTTACTGTAGCATTACTGTTGCAAATCATGGATTAAGTAGGCTCATTAGCTTTCACTACTCTGACTACATTCAAAGGGGGTTATGCGTAACCAGTCTCATAGTGCGCGTGGTAGGCATCGGCCACCCCACGCCAGCGGACCAAGGGCGGTCACCAGGTTGGTCAACAAAATGTCTAACGCAAGTAGTATGCGTAACCTGGCTCATAGTGCTTTCGAAGGTACTCCAGTCACGACATGAGTAAGAATCCATCGAGCGGGCAGAGAGAATGGTGGGTGCCGTTCCATCACCTGTCAGTGCCCGGCCTCATCTCGTCACCTCCCGCTGCGAGAGTGGCCGGCCGCGCCAAACTCCCAATCCTGTACAAAGACGGTTCCGGCTGCTAGGAGGCAGTTTGCGTAACCTGCTAGAGATGTAGAGAACAGACAGCGTAACCTAACCTGGGCTTGCAAGTTCGCGTAACCTGGGTGCCATTCTCGATCTGGCTTATTCATGATGCGCCGGATCGAGATGATGCAGAGCGTAATCCATGCTGCCCCCAAGCTTTGATTATTTCTTTTCTCCAGTTTTAGCTTTACAGCATCGTGTGTGCCGTTTTGCGTAACTCTATGCGTTTTGGTTAGGCAGGTTCAAAGGTGATGGTGTCAAGATGGTTTCAAAGCCGAAAGCCACATCATCAGAGTTTGGCACAGGCGAGGCTGCGTGTGCGTGCATCGAGGCCGGCCTAAAACAACCACTGCTAGAAACCTCCCTCCTTGGAAAAAAAGTCACATCAAAGAAATTTCACCATCATCTACTGTAGGAATCAGGAGTGGGAAATAAACGTACACTACGAAATAAAACAAATTACGGATCTTCTAGCGTGGAAATCACGGGACGAATCTGGTAATTAGACAATAATTAGCGGATGGATGGTTACTGTAGCATTACTGTTGCAAATCGTGGATTAAGTAGGCTCATTAGCTTTCACTACTCTGACTACATTCAAAGGGGGTTATGTGTAACCAGTCTCATAGTGCGCATGGGAGGCATCAGCCACCCCACGCCAGCGGACCAAGGGCGGTCACCAGGTTGATCAACAAAATGTCTGACGCCTGTAGTATGCGTAACCTGGCTCATAGTGCTTTCGAAGGTACTCCAGTCACGACATGAGTAAGAATCCATCGAGCGGGCAGAGAGAATGGTGGGTGTCGTTCCATCACCCGTCATTGCCCGGCCTCGTCTCGTCACCTCCCGCTGCGAGAGTGGCCGGCCGCACCAAACTCCCAATCCTGTACAAAGACGGTTCCGACTGCTAGGAGGCAGTTTGCGTAACCTGCTAGAGATGTAGAGAACGGACAGCGTAACCTAACCTGGGCTTGCAAGTTCGCGTAACCTGGGTGCCATTCTCGATCTGGCTTATTCATGATGCGCCGGATCGAGAAGATGGAGAGCGTAATCCATGCTGCCCCCAAGCTTCGATTATTTCTTTTCTCCAGTTTTTGCTTTACAGCATGGTGTGAGCCATTTTGCGTAACTCTATGCGTTTTGGTTACACAGGTTCAATGGTGATGGTGTCTCTATGGTTTCAAAGCCGAAAGCCACGTCATCAGAGTCTGGCACAGGCCAGGCTGCGTGTGCGTGCGTCGAGGCCGGCATAAAACAGCCACTGCTAAAAACCTCCCTCCTTGGAAAAAAGTCACATCAAAGAAATTTCACCATCATCTACTGTAGGAATCAGGAGTGGGAAATAAACGTACACTACAAAATAAAAAAATTACGGATCTTCTAGCCTGGAAATCACGCGACGAATCTGGTAATTAGGCAATAATTAGCGGATGGATGGTTACTGTAGCATTACTGTTGCAAATCATGGATTAAGTAGGCTCATTAGCTTTCACTACACAGACAGCATTCACAGGGGGTTTTGCGCAACCAGTCTCATAGTGCGCGTGGCAGGCATGGGCCACCCCAAGCCAGCGGACCAAGGGCGGGCACCAGGTTGGTCAACAAAATGTCTGACGCCAGTAGTATGCGTAACCTGGCTCATAGTGCTTTCCCAGGTACTCGAGTCATGACATGAGTGAGAATCCATCGAGCGGGCTGAGAGGATGGTGGGCGCCGTTTCATCACCCGTCAGTGCCTGGCCTCATCTCGTCACCTCCCGCTGAGAGAGTGGCCGGCCACACCAAACTCCCAATCCTGTACAAAGACAGTTCCGGCTGCTAGGAGGCTGTTTGCGTAACCTGCTAGAGACGTAGAGAACATACTTCATAACTTAACCTGGGCTTGCAAGTTCGCGTAACCTGGGTGCCATTCTCGATCTGGCTTATTCATGATGCTTCGGATCGAGCTGATGGAGAGCGTAATCCATGCTGCCCCCCAGCTTCGATTATTTCTTTTCTCCAGTTTTTGCATTTACAGCATCGTGTGATCCATTTTGCGTAACTCTATGCGTTTTGGTTACGCAGGTTCAAAGGTGATGGTGTCTCTATGGTTTCAAAGCCGAAAGCCACGTCATCAGAGTCTGGCACAGGCGAGGCTGCGTGTGCGTGCATCGAGGCCGGCCTAAAACAACCACTGCTAGAAACCTCCCTCCTTGGAAAAAAGTCACATCAAAGAAATTTCACCATCATCTACTGTACGAATCAGGAGTGGGAAATAAACGTACACTATGAAATAAAACAAATTACGGATCTTCTAGCCTGGAAATCACGGGACGAATCTGGTAATTAGACAATAATTAGCGGATGGATGGTTACTGTAGCATTAATGTTGCAAATCGTGGATTAAGTAGACTCATTAGCTTTCACTACTCTGACTACATTCAAAGGGGTTATGTGTAACCAGTCTCATAGTGCGCCTGGCAGGCATCGGCCACCCCGTGCCAGCGGACCAAGGGCGGTCACCAGGTTGGTCAACAAAATGTCTGACGCAAGTAGTATGCGTAACCTGGCTCATAGTGCTTTCGAAGGTACTCCAGTTACGACATGAGTAAGAATCCATCGAGCGGGCAGAGAGAATGGTTTGTGTCGTTCCATCACCCGTCAGTGCCCGGCCTCGTCTCGTCACCTCCCGCTGCGAGAGTGGCCGGCCGCACCAAACTCCCAATCCTGTACAAAGACGGTTCCGGCTGCTAGGAGGCAGTTTGCGTAACCTGCTAGAGATGTAGAGAACGGACAGCGTAACCTAACCTGGGCCTGCTAGAGAAGTGCGCATGGCAGGTATGGGCCATCCCACGCTAGCGGACCCAGGGCGGGCACCAGGTTGGTCAACAAAATGTCTGACGCCTGTAGTAATCGTAACCTGGCTCATAGTGCTTTCCCAGGTACTCGAGTCTTGACATGAGTGAGAATCCATCAAGCAGGCAGAGAGGATGGTGGGTGATAGAGTTGAAGTGCCCGATCTTTCGATGAGTGGAGGTAATTTCGATTTGGTGGAAGTCGACCCTCACGATCCGACTACGATGAGCGAACCCGAAGCGCCCATACAATCGCTGAACCAACTCCCTGGGTTGCTGAACCTGTTGCAATCAAGATCAACAACTTCCTGTATGCAATCGAAGAACGAACAAGAAAAAGAAGGCGAGCAATCTTAATATCACTCGAAGGTGGAGTTCTGAATCACACTAGGACAGCACGTATTTGTGCGGTGTCGAATGTTGCTAAAGCTAGATGTAAAACAAAACTCGAGTCTGAAAATAAAAGAGGGGTCTATCTAAATAGGGGGCGCAGCCCTTAGGGTCGGCGTGGAGAGGGGAATCACGCCGAAGGGGGGGGGTGGGTGCGCGCCCAAGGTGGGCCCCACCAGTCAGGCCCCCACCTGGGACTCCTGTTGGGCCAGCTTCTATTCTTCTGGGCCTTCGTTCTTCAGCAGCATGACGAAGCTCAATTCTCTCGCACGGGCCTGAGTAATTGGCCCAGGTGGAAGTGGCGCCTGGGCTTCTGGAACTGGAGGTGGCGCCTGGGCTGAAAGTGGCGCCTGGGCTGGTGCAGCTGGTGTAGAGTCACTCCTGTTGTCGTTGATGTCCTTATCATCCTCCCCTTCTTGAACTGAATTCGTCCTCGACGGCAGCTCCTCATCTTCTCCCGCATACGACATCAAATCTGCAACATTAAAACTAGTGGAAACACCAAACTCCACAGGCAGGTCAAGGACATAAGCATTATCATTAATCTTGGTTAGCACTTTAAAAGGACCAGCAGCATGAGGCATTAATTTAGAACGACGCAAAGTAGGAAAACGATCCTTTCTCAAATGCAGCCAGACCATATCACCCGGTTCAAAAGTAACAAGTTTTCTCCCTTTACTACCAGCAACCTGATATTTAGCATTAGCAGCAGCAATGTTTTGTTGAGTCTGTTCATGCAAATTAATCATATGTTCAACATGTGCAACCGCATCTAAGTGTGGAGTGCCATCAGCATCAAGTGAAAACAAATCAATAGGTGCCCGGGGAATATAACCATAAACAATCTGAAAAGGGCACATCCTTGTAGAGGAATGCGTAGCATGATTATAAGCAAACTCAACATGAGGCAAGCAATCCTCCCAACGTTTCAAATTTTTATCTAGGACAGCCCTAAGCATAGTTGACAAAGTTCTATTAACCACTTCAGTTTGTCCATCAGTTTGAGGGTGACAAGTTGTGCTAAAGAGCAATTTAGTTCCCAATTTATTCCAAAGAGATCTCCAAAAATGACTAAGAAACTTAGTATCACGATCAGAAACGATTGTATTTGGAATACCATGCAAGCGAATAATCTCTCTAAAGAACAATTCAGCAACACTACTAGCATCATCGGTCTTATGACAAGGTATGAAATGAGCCATTTTAGAGAATCGATCAACAACCACAAAAATACTATCCCTCCCCTTCTTAGTTCTAGGCAAACCCAAAAAAATTCCATAGAAATATCGCGCCAAGGGGAAGTAGGAACAGGCAAAGGCATATACAAACCATGGTTGTTCAATCGGGATTTAACCTTTTGACATGTAGTACAGCGTGCAACCAAGCGCTCAACATCAGGACGCATCCGAGGCTAAAAGAAGTGGGCGGCCAGCACCTCAAGCATTTTGTAAACGCCAAAATGTCCCATCAATTCGCCTCCATGAGCTTCCTGTAACAACAAAAGACGAACCGAGCTAGCTGGAATACACAACTTGTTAGCGCGACACAGGAACCCATCCTTCATGTGAAATTTGCCCCATGGTTTACCAGTCATACAATGTTTATAAGCATCTTTAAAATCATTATCATCGACATATTGATCTTTCATAGTGTGTAAACCAAAAATTTTAAAATCCAATTGTGATAGCATATTATATGGACGAGATAAAGCATCATCAATCACATTGTCCTTCCTGTTCTTATGCTTAATGATGTAAGGAAAAGACTCAATGAATTCTACCCAATTAGCATGACGACGGTTCAGATTATTTTGGGTACGAATATGTTTTAAAGCCTCATGATCAGAATGGATTATAAGCTCACAATGCCAG
This sequence comes from Urochloa ruziziensis, assembly GCA_015476505.1. NCBI lineage: Eukaryota > Viridiplantae > Streptophyta > Magnoliopsida > Poales > Poaceae > Urochloa > Urochloa ruziziensis. The sequence continues at coordinate 34,025,602 of CM027120.1, read as the reverse complement.
AGATAGTGCTGCCACGTTTGCAAAGTACGCACTAAAGCATAAAGTTCTTTATCATAAGTAGAATATTTCAAACGAGCACCGCTTAATTTTTCACTGAAATAAGCAACCGGTTTTCCTTCTTGTAACAGAACAGCACCTAACCCAATACCACTGGCATCACATTCGAGCTCAAATATTTTACCAAAATCAGGCAATTGCAAAAGAGGAACATGTGTTAACTTATCTTTCAAAGTAGTGAAGGCGAGCTCCTGGGAATCAGTCCAAGTAAAAGGCACACCTTTCTTTGTAAGCTCATGTAGAGGTGCTGCAATAGAGCTAAAATCTCGTACGAATCGACGGTAGAAACCTGCAAGCCCAAGAAAACTCCGAATCTGCGTGACCGTCGTCGGTGTAGGCCATTCCCGAATTGCATCAATATTGCTGCTATCCACCTCAATACCCTATGGAGTAACAACATAACCAAGAAACGAAACACGTTGTGTGCTGAAGATGCATTTTTCCATGTTAGCAAACAAGTGAGCAGCACGCAAATGTTCTAAATGCTCTTCCATGGACTTGCTGTAAATCAAGATATCATCAAAGTATACAACAACAAACAAACCTATGAAAGGCCTGAGAACTTCATTCATCAAACGCATAAAACTGCTAGGAGCATTAGTCAAACCAAACGGCATAACCAACCATTCATACAAGCCAAATTTAGTTTTAAAAGCTGTTTTCCATTCATCTCCCAATTTCATTTGAATCTGATGGTAACCACTACGCAAATCAATCTTAGTAAAAATAATGGGACCACTAAGCTTATCTAGCATATCATCATGGCGTGGTATAGGATATCGATAACGAATGGTGATGTTATTAATAGCATGACAATCTAGACACATACGCCATGATCCATCCTTCTTTGGAACAAGTAACACTGGAACGGAGCAAGGACTAAGAGACTCACGAATGTACCCTTTGTCAAGCAACGCCTGGACCTGGCGCTGAATCTCTTTCGTCTCGTCGGGATTTGTGCGGTACGGGGCACGATTCGGAAGCTGTGCGCCTGGAATGAAGTCGATCTGGTGCTCAATGCCACGAAGTGGAGGTAGTCCCGATGGTAAATCTTTGGGAAAAACATCAGCGTACTCCTGCAAAAGGTTAGCAACTGCAGGGGGAATATCCAAAGATGGTACATCATCAAGTGAAACGAGCACACTAGAACATACAAGTGCATAGCAAGGTAGCTCATCAACACAAAGATCATCAAAATCAGCACGTGCAGCAAATAAAACAGGCGCATTCAACTTAATTTCAGAAGGTGATGGTACAAGTTGTTTAGCACTTTTAGCGGCTCGAGCAAGGTCATCTTTAACAATTTGTTCGGGTGTCATGGGATGTATAATTATTTTCTGACCTTTAAACATGAGAGAATAATGATTCGAACGACCATGATGCAAGCTATTAGTATCATATTGCCAAGGTCTACCAAGTAACAAAGAACAGGCCTCCATAGGAATAACATCACAATCAACAAAATCAGAATAGGCACCTATGGAGAACGGAACACGTATCGACTGTGTTACTTTAATCTTTCCACCATTATTAAGCCACTGATTATGATAGGGATGCAGATGCTTACGGGTGGATAAGCACAACTTCCCTACCAGCGTAGTACTCGCCAAGTTGTTGCAGCTACCGCTGTCAATGATGATGCAAATCGACCGCTCCTGCACAACACCCTTTGTATGGAAAAGAGTGTGTCGCTGATTTTTCTCTGGCGGGGCGACCTGTGTACTAAGAAAATGCTACGCAACAAGACTTTCATACCTATCTGCGTCACTGGGAGTAGCATGGACCGCCTCACTATCTGTATGGTTAGTGGCAATCATAGTATGGTAAGGTTCATTGGAATCACTAGGAGAAGTGTACTCACCATCGTCACGTATGATCAAAGCACGCGCGTTGGGGCAGTCCCGAATCATGTGCCCAAAGCCTTGGCAACGAAAACACCGAACATCTCGTGTACGCCCCGAAGAAGAAGCTGCGCCTGGTGCTGGGGGTGCTGCAGGTTTCGTCGTCTTCTCACGCGGCGTAGTGCTAGGTGTAGAAGGTGCTGGAGTGGAAGACGTGGAGCTGGACGACGGGCTTCTTCCTGGAAAAGGGTTAGTATATGTCTTCGAACGGTGTCCCTGCACTTCACGTTCAGCTTTGCAAGCATATTCAAATAACGTGATCATATCATTATACTCCTTGTAATCAAGTATATCCTGAATTTCCCTGTTCAACCCACCACGAAATCGTGCCATAGCAGCATTATCCTGTTCAAACAAACCACAACGAATCATACCCTTTTGTAACTCTTGGTAATACTCCTCGACGGATCGTTGGCCTTGCTGGAATTGTTGCATAGTGTTAAGCAAATCTCGAGCATAATAAGACGGAACAAAACGATGTCGCATAGCAGCCTTTAATTGAGCCCAAGTAGAAGGAACAGCAGTGGGATGTTTGAGTTTATATTCACGCCACCAAATTAAAGCAAACTCAGCAAGTTCACTAATAACAGCCTTAACTTGAGACGTAGCAGTAATATCATGGCATGAAAATTTTTGTTCTACCTCTAACTCCCAATCAAGATATGCAGCAGGATCATATTTGTCATTAAAAGGAGGAATCTTAAATTTAATCTTACCAAATGAATCATTAACCGGATTACGTACCACACGGCGGGCACGAGAGCGGTGGTGGTCGCCATCCTCATACTCCGTGTCACCACCATAACCCTTCTGCAATTCCATGAGCGTCACGTTCATCGCGTCAAATCGCGCCGTAAGGGTGTCGATTGTACACTTGGCGGCTGTCTGAGCAAGGTCAATCTAGTCTAGACGCTCGGTGGATGAGGAGGCCGTGGAATCAACCCGCTCATGCAGCGTCTTCATGTCATCTTTAAGGCCATCAATGTCAGCCCGCATGCCTGGCAGCTTGGAGTCCATCTTGTCGTCGTCTCCTGACATGGTTAGCACAAACACAAAAAAAACAAATCCTACGACAACAAAGGTGTGGGTGGAAAGCTCATAAAGATGCTGCGATCAACTTCTTATCCATTCTTACCAAGCACCAGGGGCGATCGCAAACAACAAGTAGCACCTGTGAGAGATTGGAGCAGCGATTGCCTGGAGAAACAAAAGTCTGCTCGTCGTAGGAATATGTGTAGTTCTGGGTAGGTTGCACTCAAGTCAAGGATTAGCACAATCAAACAATAAATGCAAAGCTGAATAATAGTGCTAAACATGTAACAAAGCTGCTGGAAACAAGTGCCACGCGCTATGGATCAAGCAAAAGCAACAAAAAAGTGGGGTGCAGAAACGGAACATCTCCCGGGCCGTGTTACGCTGTGTAAACGGCGTTTTTTGGCCTTGAAACCGACTTCACCTGGCACTACACGGGGTGCACCGTATTCCAGAAAAAAAGAACGCTGAAATCGGAGATCCGAGCGAAAAGTTATGGCAGTTTTCGTGAGGGTGTTCGAAACGACACAAAACTTTCCCTTTTTTCATTTCCTTTGTCTTTCTTTGCAAAACTTTCCCTTTTTTATTTCCTTTTTTTTCTTTCCTTTTTTTCTATCTTTCCTCAAACAGAAACAAGAAACCGAGTAGAGTTCGGTTGGAGCGGCGGCGTGTGGAGTGCGGCTTGGGGAAGGAAAACGAAACTGACTAGGGTTCGATTGGAGGGGGGTAACGGCGTGGTGGCGGCGGCTTGGTTTTATAGGGTTTGTGATGATGCAAAACGGCGGCGGCAGCACTGGTGGCGATGATGACTGCGGCGGCGGCGGCGCTGGTGGCGAGGTAGGACGGCGGTGGCGGCGATGGAAAGCAGCGGAAGCACAAAGTGACCAGCAACAATTGAATGCGAAGCACACAAATTCAACAACGCAAATTATTGAAAGAAAGTGCAAGTCAAAGAAAGGTTTTGGAACAATGGCTAACCTGAATTTTTTTTGGTTTTGTGGACTGTAGGTAATGGAACAACACTCGATAAGAACTCACCGATCAACCTGGAAAGCTGATACCACTTGATAGAGCTGAAGTGCCCGATCTTTCGATGAGTGGAGGTAATTTCGATTTGGTGGAAGTCGACCCTCACGATCCGACTACAACGAGCGAACCCGAAGCGCCAATGCAATCGCTGAACCAACTCCCTGGGTTGCCGAACCTGTTGCAACCAAGATCAGCAACTTCCTGTACGCAATCGAAGAACGAACAAGAAAAAGAAGGTGAGCAATCTTAATATCACTCAAAGGTGGAGTTCTGAATCACACTAGGACAGCACGTATTTGTGCGGTGTCGAATGTAGCTAATGCTAGATTTAAAACAAAACTCGAGTCTGAAAATAAAAGAGGGGTCTATCTAAATAGGGGGCGCTGCCCCTAGGGCCGGCGTGGAGGCGGATCCCACGCCCAAGGGGGGTGGGGGCGCGCCCAAGGTGAGCCCCACTAGTCAGGCGCCCCCACCTGGGACTCCTGTTGGGCCAGCTTCTATTCTTTTGGGCCTTCGTTCTTCAGCAGCATGACGAAGCTCAATTCTCTCGCACGGGCCTGAGTAAAATGCCCAGGTGGAAGTGGCGCCTGGGCTTCTGGAACTGGAGGTGGCGCCTGGTATAGTGCTGCTGGTGTAGAGTCACTCCTCTTGTCGTTGATGTTCTAATCAATGGGCGTCGTTCCATCACCCATCAGTGCCTGGCCCCGTCTCGTCACCTCTCGCTGCGAGAGTGGCCGGCCACACCAAACTCCCAATCCTGTACAAAGACTATTCCGGCTGCTAGGAGGCCGTTTGCATAACCTGCTAGAGACGTAGAGAACATACTGCATAACCTAACCTGGGCTTCCAAGTTCGCGTAACCTGGGTGCCATTCTCGATCTGGCTTATTCATGATGCGTCGGATCGAGATGATGGAGAGCGTAATCCATGTTGCCCCCAAGCTTCGATTATTTCTTTTCTCCAGTTTTTGCTTTACAGCATCGTGTGAGCCATTTTGCGTAACTCTATGCGTTTTGGTTACGCAGGTTCAAAGGTGATGGTGTCTCTATGGTTTCAAAGCCGAAAGCCGCGTCATCAGAGTCTGGCACAGACGAGGCTGCGTGTGCGTGCGTCGAGGCCGGCCTAAAATAGCCACTGCTAAAAACCTCCCTCTTTGGAAATAAAGTAGGCTCATTAGCTTTCACTACTCTGACTACATTCACAGGGGGTTATGCGTTACCAGTCTCATAGTGCGCGTGGCAGGCATCGGCCACCCCGCGCCAGCGGACCAAGGGCGGTCACCAGGTTGGTCAACAAAATGTCTGACGCAAGTAGTATGCGTAACCTGGCTCATCTTGCTTTCGAAGGTACTCCAGTCACGACATGAGTAAGAATCCATCGAGCGGGCAGAGAGGATGGTGGGTGCTGTTCCATCACCCGTCAGTGCCTGGCCTCGTCTCGTCACCTCCCGTTGCGAGAGTGGCCGGACGCACCAAACTCCCAATCCTGTACAAAGACGGTTCCGGCTGCTAGGAGGCAGTTTGCGTAACCTGCTAGAGACGTAGAGAACGGACAGCGTAACCTAACCTGGGCTTGCAAGTTCGCGTAGCCTGGGTGCCATTCTCGATCTGGCTTATTCATGATGCGTCGGATCGATATGATGGAGAGCGTAATCCATGCTGCCCCCAAGCTTCGATTATTTCTTTTCTCCACTTTTTGCTTTACAGCATCGTGTGAGCCATTTTGCGTAACTCCATTAGTTTTGGTTACGCAGGTTCAAAGGTGATGGTGTCTCTATGGATTCAAAGTTGAAAGCCGCGTCATCAGAGTCTGGCACAGGTGAGGCTGCATGTGCGTGCGTCGAGGCCAGCCTAAAACAGCCACTGCTAAAAACCTCCCTCCTTGGAAAAAAAAGTCACATTAAAGAAATTTCACCATCATCTACTGTAGGAATCAGGAGTGGGAAATAAATGTACACTACGAAATAAAACAAATTACGGATCTTCTAGCCTGGAAATCATGGGACGAATCTGGTAATTAGACAATAATTAGCGGATGGATGGTTACTGTAGCATTACTGTTGCAAATCGTGGATTAAGTAGGCTCATTAGCTTTCACTACTCTGACTAGATTCAAAAGGGTTATGCGTAACCAATCTCATAGTGCGCGTGGCAGGCATCGGCGACCCCACGCCAGCGGACCAAGGGCGGTCACCAGGTTGGTCAACAAAATGTCTGACGCAAGTAGTATGCGTAACCAAGCTCATAGTGCTTTCGAAGGTACTCTAGTCACGACATGAGTAAGAATCCATCGAGCGGGCAGAGAGGATGGTGGGCGCCGTTCCATCACCCGTCAGTGCCCGGCCTGGTCTCGTCACCTCCCACTGCGAGAGTGGCCGACCGCACCAAACTCCCAATCCTGTACAAAGACGGTTCCGGCTGCTAGGAGGTAGTTTGCGTAACCTGCTAGAGACGTAGAGAACGTACTGCGTAACCTAACCTGGGCTTGCAAGTTCGCGTAACCTGGGTGCCATTCTCCTTCTGGCTTATTCATGATGCGTCAGATCGAGATGATGGAGAGCGTAATCCATGCTGCCCCCAGGCTTGGATTATTTCTTTTTTCCTGTTTTTGCATTACAGCATCATGTGAACCAGTTTGCATAACTCTATGCATTTTGGTTACGCAGATTCAAAGGTGATGGTGTCTCCATGGTTTCAAAGCCGAAAGCCGCATCATCAGAGTCTGGCACAGGCGAGGCTGCGTGTGAGTGTGTTAGGACCGGGTGTGTCCGAGGACCGGTGGATGGTCGCTTCCTGGCGTGATGAGTGATTGACAATGTGGTGTCGATTGATGTTTGCCTTGGCTCAAGTATTGCTGGTGTAGAATGCGGCTTGATTGCATTGGTGCAGGTGAAGAACAAGCGTGAAAGGTCTTAGCCATGGCGGCCTCCAGGGAGCGGAGAGACAAGTAGGCTTGGTTCGAGGGACCCGGGGGCCAAATGGATCAAGTGCGGTTCACATGGTGGTAAGAACGAGCAAGGGAACATGGTTGCAATGCGAGGTAGCGGCTCACAACCGAAGCTCGTACGCGGACATGAAGCCGGTGCAAGGTAGCGGCTCACAACCAAAGCTTGCGCGCGGGGTTCGGTGGTTCGGCCAAAAGACCATCAGGTGGACGGTTTTCCTTGGTTTGGGCCTCAAAACCAAGGCCGAGTACTCGGCGTGGCAAAAGCGGGCCGTGGGCCAGTCAGCCCCCCACGGGCGGTTTAACCGCCCCCCTGGGCAGGGCCCGTCAGCGTCGAGGAGCTTCGATCCGGAGGACACGCGGCGTGATTGCAAGGGTTGCGTCGGAGGGAAGCAAGCTTGGAGTGGAAGGTGTCCCAGCCGGAAAAGATCGATTCAAATGTCAAATTTGCCCCTGGGGGCATGTATCGATTAGGGGTAGTTGAGTCATTAGAGCACCACCACCTGGACTATAAATAGACCCCCTAGGGTTTGGTGACTGCTATCTCTCTTGGCTTAGTTCTATTTTCCTTTGGTTTTTCCCTTTCTAGTTTTCCATAGGCTAGCTAGTGCTTCATCGGTGAAATCTTCAAGAGGTTAGGATGTGGGAGGATTGCTAGTCTCTTTGTAAAGAAGTTGACCTCATCATTTATGGAAGATTTAGCTTTGCTCATCCTCTCTTGTGTGATTTCTTTGTTTATCCCCTGGCTCTTTTTGGTCCCTTTGAAGGATTTTCGATTCCTTGTGTTTGAGGCCGTTTCTTTGTGAGTTTGCTTGGGGGATTCACATATGAGCTCGTGGATTTTCTTCCCTTGGTGATTTGCCCTCACAAACTGCAGGAATTGCTTCGGATTTGGGGATTTTTGGATGAACTCGAGATGGAGGTCTTCTTCGTGAGATTTGAGATTCCGGGAGTTCTAGAGAGTTAGAGGCGGAGATTTTTGGGGCATATCCTCTACTTGAGGCGTAGATCATATCCCCAAAAGTTTCATCTCAAGAGCTCAAGCCGTTTGGGAGATCGGGTAATTCAATTTTGGGTGTTGACTTTCGAATCTCGTGCTCCCAGGTCAGGCCGGTTTAACCGCCCTCCTTTGGAGGTTTAACCGCCTCCAGGTGGTTTAACCGCCCCTAGCTAGGAAGAGGAGAGTTTATTTCATTTTGATTCAATTTCGATTCGATTTGATTGATTCATGTCCCGCTACTGTGATCGTGTTCCTAGGGTCAGTAGCTTCTCAGTAGCTACATGATCTTGCCTAGATCGCGTTGCGAGGATTTGGAGTTGAGTTGGGAGAAAAGTCAAATTCGTTGAGAATAAATTTTATCGGCTCCCATTCACTCCCCCCCCCCTCTGGTCGCCTAATCGGTCCTTCAATTGGTATCAGAGCCGGTTACGGGTCTTTGCGACTCTAACCAGTCTAAGATCCAAAGATGGAGTACAAAGATCGGGGTTCCGGTCCTCCGCACATTGATGGGAAGAATTATCTGAATTGGGTTGCGCGTATGGGCGCTTTCTTGCGAGGCAGAGGAAAGTTGTTGTGGGATGTGGGAAAAAATGAAGATTATGTCAATCCTACCAACTTAGATGCCCAAGATGCAAGAGATAATTTCGAGGCCAACGCTAGGGCTGTCGACTACTTGTTTCATGCTTTGTCGACTGAAGAGTATGAATGTGTTTCGGGCGAGGACCTAGCTACCCAGATCTGGCTTAAGCTCAAGGTAGCCCATGGTGGTGATAATCATGTCAAGGCTAGACTCTTCTCAGTTTATCACAGAGAATACGAGAATTTTGTTCAATTGTCTGGAGAGTCGGTTGATGCTATGTTTCAGGGCTTTACTTCCATAGTCAACAACATGAAAGCCAACATCACCATCCTCCCATACACAGATCATGACAGAGCTTTGAAGCTCTTGCAAGCACTTGATCGGACCGTGTGGAATGCTAAGGTTGAGGCAATCATGGAGTTGGCTAACTATGAAAGTTTGAAAATTGATGAGCTTTTCTCCAAACTGAAGTCTTCTGAGGTTGATAGACAGCCGATTGCCAAAGCTAAGAGTCCAACGGATTCCCATAGTCTGGATCTAGTCGGTGGTTCTGGTTATGGACATGCTAATACTTCCAAACACTTTGCCTTGTCTTCTTTTGTGTCTCTTCCAGATGAGGAGTATGAGGTGCTGAGCGAGGAGGATCTCGCGTTGCTTACCAGGAGGTTCGAGCGCATGTACCAGAACCACAAGGGCTCAAGGCGTGTGAGGAGTACGTGCTACAGGTGCGGCAAGATGTGTCACTTCATCGCCGAGTGCCCGGAGGAGATCAAGAACGACTACAACCGCAAGCACCGACCGCGAGACGAGCACAAGCACCACTCCAAGGACGAGTACCGCTCCAAGCACAAGAACAAGGAGGAGAGGAGGACGAAGCACAAGCACGGTGGCTTTAAGAAGAACAATTCTCGAGCGATGGTGGCTGGTGCAAGCGACATCGACACAAGTTCCACCAACACTTCGTCGAGCTCGAGCAGTGAGGATGAAGACCGCGTCCACCGCAAGGAGAAGAAGCACATGAACTGCAACTTCAATGGGCTTTCCTGCGCCGCTATGAACTTCTGCACCATGGCGCATGACTCCAAGAACAAGGAGGACTCCGACTCCGACTCTGAGGACGAGGTAATGACCGATCCCACCTCTTTGCGTAAGGAAATTGCTAGGCTAGATGAGTTGGTCGATAATCGTGATGATGTGCTTAGGAAGACCAACAAGGAGAAGAGAGAATTTAGGTCTTTGCTTGGAGAGTCTAAGGATAGAGTTGTGGAGCTTGAGGCCTTACTTTCTGAGACTGGAAAGAAAGCGATGGAATTTGAGTCATTGCTTTGTGAGTCTAGCAAGAAAGTGGTTGAGCTTCAATCTGAATTGGCAAGTGCTAGAACAGAAATAGGTGTTTTGAAAGATGGTCCTATTGTTTCGGATGATCTTGAATGCTCTATGTGTGATGTGCATCTAGCTGATTTGGTTGCTCTTAAGGATAAACACATGACATGCCTTGATGAACTAGAAGGAGCTAGGGTTGAGATTGCTGAGTTGAAGTCTAGATATTCTTTGCTAGGTGCTTGTACTTCTTGTCCTGCTTTACATGCTTAGTTGCTTGAATCTCGTGCCATGATTAGTTCTATTGAGGCTGAATTGAAATCACCTATTGCAAATTCTTGCTCTGCTTGCGATGTTGTTGCTTTGAAGAATGTTGAGCTTGCACAATATGTTGATCGCCTGCAAGATGAGAATGATGAGTTGCGATAGTGTTTGGGTTGGTTGTCGGGTCGCGAGCCATAGCTTAAGATATTGATTGCTGGGTTCAAGAGAGTTGATGGTCATGGTCTGGGTTCTGAGAAAGTTGGTGAGTGTAGTGATGAGAAAGAGAGAGATCAAGATAACTCCACCACAAACATTCCAACACCCCCACAGAAAGCCACCATCAAGAACAACTTCACACCCAAACCAAATCACCTGCTGAACAAGCTTGTTACCACTCCTGATCTTCCCAAGTTTCCCCCAAAGATAGACAACTTTTAGAAGAGAGTGACCTTTGTGAGGAGTGGGGTTTACCAGAAGAGAGAGAAGCCTGAGCCGAGAGAAACCCCAAAGTCAAAACCAGTCTGATTCCATTATGATCATTGTGGAAAGGATGGGCATATTGAGGAGTTTTGCTAGAGGAAGAAGAGAGAGGTAAGGCGAGAGAAGGGGATGGGTAATAGGGACAGGTACTACTCTTCCCGTAGAGTACCTGTGTCTCGTACACCCGTGCCTAGGAGAGAGGCTTTTGTGCGTTCAGTTCCTTCTTTGGGTGTTCGTGGTGTTCCAGCTCGTGGTGAGTTTGCTAGGCGACCTCCTGTTCGTGGTCAGTTTGGTGCAGGGAGGTTCGACCGTAGCTTTGAGACGAGGAGAGAGTCTAGGCCGTGTTTTTCCCCATGTGGTGCTAGAGGTCCTACGGTGAGACACGAGAGGGTTCCACGGAGTAACGTTGATTTTGCTAACCCCTCTTTTGAGCAGATGGCCCGACACTGGTTTAACTCTTTCTGTGCTAACCCCAGTGTCGAGTCGTTCGCTCATTCTCGTTCTCGCTTTTGATTGTGCTGGTGGGAGGCATGGGGAACTTTTGGTTGATCGACTCTGGTTGTTCGAGGCATATGACCGGAGATAGGAAGTGGTTCTCCAGCCTCACCCCGGTGGTGTCCAAGCAATACATCACTTTTGGGGACAAGGGTAAAGGTAGAGTGTTGTCTGAGGGTGCTATTCAGGTGAGTGACAGTTTTGTGTTGAAACGGGTGGCTCTTGTCAAGAATCTTGGTTTCAATTTGCTTTCTGTTTCTCAGCTTCTTGATGAGGGTTATGAGGTTCGGTTTAAGAGTGGAAATTCTCAGATTCTTGATTCTCGAGGTGATCTTGTATGCATGATTATTCCCGAGGGTCAGATTTTTCGCGCTGATTTTTCTGGATCATTTGGTCCTTCTCGTTGTTTGATCGTCGATACTTCTTCTGAGCTCTGGAGGTGGCATAGGAGGTTGGGTCATGTGAGCTTTGATTTACTAACCCGCTTGAGTGCCCTTGACCTTATCCGAGGATTGCCCAAGCTTAAGTTTGAGAAAGATTTGATGTGTGCACCTTGTAGGCATGGTAAGATGGTCGCCTCTTCCCACCCACCTTTGACTGAGGTGATGACTGAGCATCCTGGGGAGCTTTTGCATATGGACTTGGTTGGTCCAGCTCGCGTTCGCTCAGTCGGTGGGAAGTGGTATGTTCTTGTTGTGGTGGACGACTATTCTCGCTATGCTTGGATGTTTTTCTTGGTGTCTAAGGATGAGACTTTTGATTTTGTTCGTGATCTGATTTTAAGGTTGAAAAACGAGAGTAATGGTGGTGCCATGAGAGCTATACGCAGTGACAATGGTACGGAATTTAAGAACACTCGTTTTGATGCCTTTTGTCGTGATCTTGGTCTTGAACACCAGTATTCGTCACCATATGTTGCTTGCCAAAGTGGTGTGGTTGAGAGGAAGAATCGGACTCTTTGTGAGATGGCTAGGAAGATACTAGATGAGGACAGGACTCCTAGTAAATATTGGGCAGAGGTAGTAAATACAGCTTGTCATGTGTCAAATCAAATTGAGTTTATTCCTTATTTGGCCCTAGCAAAGTTGCCCGTTCCTTTCTTGGCCCTGTAAAAAATTTTCTTCCCTATTTGACACCGGGTGTAAGTTTCATTCCCTATTTGACCTTCCGTTGGAATTTCCATCCATTCACCGTTAACTGGTCTGTAAAAAGACATTTGTGCCCCTTTGGATGGATGTGGGCCCCATCAAACCACCCATCTCCTTCCCCATCTCATTTCTTCACAGCCTTCACTAGCACTGAGCCACGGCCGCCTTGGCACCAAACGCTGCCGCACAGGTCAGAGAGTGCCTCCCCCATCACGCCACTGCGTGCTGCCGTTTGGAGCTGCCGTGCTTCCTTTTCGAGCTCCCCGTGCATCGGTCCGGGTCCACCTTGCTCTGCGGCCCGTGCCTTGCCTGGAGTTCGATGGCGGCGGCCATGGCCCAATTCAAAGCTCCAATCGTCGATTGGATCAATTTGGATCTCAAAGGTGTTAGACATGGCTCGACTCAAAGCTTTTGTGCTCGATTTGAAGCTGCAATCGTTGATTTGGGAACTAATCTAGGAATGGGTGGTCGTCGTGGGGAACAGCGACGGGAAGAAGAGGTGGCAGGGGCCGGCGGCCGGCGACGACGCAGGGTCGCGTCGGCCGACGCGCAGCAGGGCTGCGGGCGGCGGCGAGCGCAGGGGCAGCGCGCAACAGGATGCAGGCGGCGACGCAGGCAGAGCATGGTGACTGCGGTTGCCGCGGACGGGCATGGTGAAGGAGGCGACGCGCCGGGGCGACGCCACGGTCGGCGCGCCCGTGCGGCCACCTCGACGGCGGCGACGCCGGGGGCTAGCGAGCCTGTGCGGCCAGCGCCGGCTGCTCCTCCGCGGCCCCGCCTTGGCCGCCGGCGCCTCATGCTCGTACGCGGCGCCATCCCAGCCGGCCGCCCCTCCCTTGGCCCTCTGCAGCGCTGCCCTGGCCGGCCGCGCCTCTCCCAGTCCTCCGCGCCGCCGTTCGGGTCGTCCCTGCCTCCCTCGGTCCTCCGCGTCGCGCCGCCCTCGGACTCCTCCCCGGCCGCGTCGCCCTCCGCCTCCCCCGTTGCGCCGCGGAGGACGAGGAGGCGTGTCCGGGTTGGGCGGCGGGGCGGAGGACGGGGAAGGGCGGCCGGTCTGGGGGGGAGGCGGAGCGGGAGGCGCGACTAGGCCGGGCGGCGGCGCGGAGGATGTGGAGGGGCGGCCGGTCGTGGGGGTGCCGGCGTGGAGCAGGGGAGAAGATGATGAGAAAGAAATGGGAGGAAGAAGAAAGGTTGACATGGGACCCACGGCCACCCAGGGGCAAGATGGTCTTTTCACATGCCATTTAACAGCAAACGGATGGAAAACCCAACGGAAGGCCAAATAAGGAACTAAACTTCTACCTAGGGCTAAATAGGGAAGAAAATTTTTTCTAGGGCCAAGGAAGGAACGGGTACTTTTTCTAGGGCCAAATAGGGAATAAACTCAATCAAATTTTCCTTCGTGCTTTCAAGAAGAAAACTTTCTATGAGCTCTTTCACGGTCGTGCTCCACGAGTGAGTCATTTCCGAGTGTTTGGTTGCAAGTGTTTCATTCTTAAGAAAGGAAATCTTGACAAATTCGAGTCTCGTTCGATGGATGGAATTTTTCTTGGTTATGCTAATCAGTCCCGAGCATATCGTGCGCTCAGTCTTGAAACTAACCAAATCATGGGGACTTGCGAAGTTACTTTCGACGAGACCATTCCGTGTAGTTCTTTTGTCTTTGAGTGTGCAGGTGACGAGGAGCTGGGACAGTCTATCTTTGAGGAAGAATAGGAAGATGAGGAAGATGATGAAGAAGGTTGTGCACCGAATAGAGATCTTGTACCCACTACTTCCACTACTACCACGACTTTCGACGACGGCCCCTCTGCTACCCCTTCGTCGAGTCGCGCTCAGGATCAAGCTCAAGTGGAAGCTCGAGGCAAGAAGCTCCCCATCGGGTACAGAAGGATCATCCTCCTTCAAGGATCATAGGTGATTTAGATGAACACACTACACGGTCAAGGTCACAGAATATCTCTCATTTCGCTCATTCTGCTTTTGTTGCGTCTTTTGAGCCCAAAAATGTTGGACACGCACTATCTGATTCTGATTGGGTCAATGTTGTGCATGAAGAGCTTGGAAACTTTGAGAGAAACCATGTGTGGGAGTTAGTTGAACCACCTCCAAATTGCCATCCCATAGGAACCAAGTGGGTTTTCAAGAACAAGAGGGGTGAGGATGGAGAGATAGTGAAAAACAAGACGAGGTTGGTTGCTCATGGGTTTTCGCAGCAGGAGGGGATAGATTATGAGGAGACATTTGCTCCTGTTGCCTGTTTGGAGGCAATTCGGATCCTTCTAGCATTTTCAGTTGCTAAAGGGTTCAAATTGTACCAAATGGACGTGAAGAGTGCCTTTTTGAATGGGGTGATCGAGGAAGAAGTGTATGTGAGGCAATCCCCTGGGTTTGAGAGTGAGAGGTACCCACACCGAGTGTTCAAACTCCACTGAGCTTTATATGGCCTAAAGCAAGCACCCAGGGCATGGTACGACAGGTTGAGGAGGTTCTTGCTTAGCTAGGGGTTTGAGATGGGAAAGGTTGATAAGACACTCTTGATGGTTTTGATATATATATATATGTTGAGATAGTCATCTTTTAGAAGTAAAATGACAAATTGAACTTAAACTCTTTTCACCCATGAGTAGATATCCTGACATGTCTTGTTTGAGCCGAAATGGCTATATCTTGCTTAGATCATGCCAGGATTTGATGTTCTTTTCAATTGGGTCAAAGACCTTTGTCATCATGAATATTTAGCCCACGTTTTATCTTGTGGAGGAGCATAAGCTTCTTTTTGTCGCAAAGACATTTCCTGTACAATGCTTAATTTGAAAAACTTGAAAAATGAGATGTCTATGCATGAAAGAAGAAATATAAGAAAAAGATACATTTGAGAAAATTTTATGCTCATGTCTCTATTCTTTCACCATTTCACACACTTGCACACATGGGTGCTAAGCGGTTGCATGATGTTTGCCGGAGAAGTCTCCCTTGAGAAGTGAACACATGGCTCCGTGCTTTGACATGACATGAGATAAAACTTGGGCGTTTGTAATGATCTTTTGTTGAGAACTCTTGTCCTTTCATAATCTTGATGAGATGAAGTTCATTTTCGCTTGAACAATCCGTGTTTAGGACTTTGCTCATGTGGTGACATTTTTTGATAAAAATTGAACAATTTGATCATGGCTTTGTCGATTGGCTATATGTCTTTACCTTCTTGATGGCAATGCCTTTGTGATGCTATGAACTACCCAGCTTGCCTTTTCTCTAATTTGTAGGATTTTGTAGTGCTCATTGTATATTTGAGAAGCTTGTAGTTGCATCTTTTGCATTTCTTGCCTTGATTTGTACATTGTCAACAAGGGGGAGAATTTCTGAAGGGTTTCTGGAAGGAAAACACTGCTGGTCACCTTTGAAAGTTTTTTCAGGTTGAAATGGCATTTTTGCGAGCATTTGTGTGTGACTTGCAATTTTCGTGCATGGATCTACCTAGGGCGGTTTAACCGCCTCCCCCCCCCCTCCAAAGGCGGTTTAACCGCCCCTATGCAGTGAGCACATGAGTTGAGGGATTTGAACCATTTTTGACATATTTTCGCACGCACGAATTCACTTGTTCAGGGGGAGTTTGCATCAATGCAGGGGGAGTGCTTTGTGTTTCTTGAAAAGTGTTTTGGAGATTTGTGTTTTGCTCTTTTGCCGATGGTGTTGAGCCCTTTTCGCTTCTTCTTGAAGGGTCGGCGTTTTCTGAAGCTTTCCCTTGCAAGTGACTTTGTTCTCGGCTTGTTCTTGCTTTTCGTCACTTGTTTGAGCTTAATTTTTGATTTCTTTTCTATTTTCCTTTTATACCTATCTTGATTGTGTGTGTGTTGATAATGCACTCATCAAGGGGGAGATTGAGGACCGGGTGTGTCCAAGGACCGGTGGATGGTCGCTTCCTGGCGTGATGAGTGATTGACTATGTGGTGTGGATTGACGTTTGCCTTGGCTCAAGTATAGCAGGTGTAGAATGTGGCTTGATTGCATTGGTGCAGGTGAAGAACAAGCGCGAAAGGTCTTAGCCATGGTGGCCTCCAGGGAGTGGAGAGACAAGTAGGCTTGGTTCGAGGGACCCGGTGGCCAGATGGATCAAGTGCGGTTCACATGGTGGCAATATTGAGCAAGGGAATGTGGTTGAGGTGCGAGGTAGCGGCTCAGAACCGAAGCTCGTATGTGGACATGAAGCCGGGGCAAGGTAGCGGCTCACAACAGAAGCTTGCATGCGGGGTTTGGTGGTTTGGCCAAAAGACCATCAGGTGGATGGTTTTCCTTGATTTGGGCCTCAAAACTAAGGCCGAGGACTCGGCGTGGCGAAAGCAGGCCGTGGGTCGGCAGCCCCCCTGGGGCGATTTAACCGCCCCCCAAGGGCGGTTTAACCCCCCCCCTCCCCCCCCCCCCCGAGGCAGGGCCCGTGAGCTTCAAGGAGCTTCGATCCGGAGGACACGCAACGTGATTGCAAGGGTTGCGTTGGAGGGAAGCAAGCTTGCAGTGGAAGGTGTCCCAGCCAGGAAAGATTCGATTCAAATGTCAAATTTGCCCTTGAGGGGTATGTATCGCTTAGGGGTAGTTGAGTCATTAGAGCACCACCACTTGGACTATAAATAGACCCCCTATGGTTTGGTGGCTGCTATCTCTCTTGGATTAGTTCTATTTTCCTTTGGTTTTACCCTTTCTAGTTTTCCATAGGCTAGCTAGTGCTTCATCGGTGAAATCTTCAAGAGGGTAGGATGTGGGAGGATTGCTAGTCTCTTTGTAAAGAAGTTGACCACATCATGTATGGAAGATTTAGCTTTGCTCATCCTCTCTTGTGTGATTTTTTTGTTTATCCCGTGGCTCTTTTTGTTCCCTTTGGAGGATTTTCGGTTCCTTGTGTTTCAGGGCATTTCTTTGTGAGTTTGCTTGGGGGATTCACATATGAGCTCGTGGAGTCTTTTCCCTTGGTGATTTGCCCTCACAAACTGCAGGAATCGCTTCAGATTTGGGGATTTTTGGATGAACTCGAGATGGAGGTGTTCTTCGTACGATTTGAGATTTCGGGAGTTCTAGAGAGTTAGAGGCCGAGATTTTTGGGGCATATCCTCTACTTGAGGTGTAGATCATCTCCCCAAAGTTTCGTCTCAAGAGCTCAAGCCTTTTGGGAGATCGGGTAATTCGATTTTGGGTGTTGACTTTCGGATCCCGTGCTCCCAGGTCAGGCCGGTTTAACCGCCCTCCTCTGGAGGTTTAACCGCCTCCAGGTGGTTTAACCGCCCCCAGGGAGGTTTAACAGCCCCTGGCTGGGAAGAGGAGAGTTTGTTTCGTTTTGATTCGATTTGATTGATTCGTGTCCCGCTACTGTGATCGTGTTCCTTGGGTCAGTAGCTTCTCACTAGCTATGTGATCTTGGCTAGATCGTGTTGCGAGGATTTGGAGTTGAGTTGGGAGAAAAGCCGGATTCGTTGAGAAGAAATTTTATTGGCTCCCATTCACTCTCCCCCCCTCTCTGGTCGCCTAATCGGTCCTTCAGTGCATCGAGGCCAGCCTCAAACAGACACTGCTAAAAACCTCCCTCCTTGGAAAAAAGTCACATCAAAGAAATTTCACCATCATCTACTGTAGGAATCAGGAGTGGGAAATAAACGTACACTAAGAAATAAAATAAATTAGGGATCTTCTAACCTAGAAATCCCGGGACGAATCTGGTAATTAGACAATAATAAGCGGATGGATTGTTACTATGGCATTACTGTTGCAAATCATGGATTAAGTAGGCTCATTAGCTTTCACTAGTCTGACTACATTCACAGGGGGTTATGCGTAACCAGTCCCATAGTGCGCATGGCAGGCATGGGCCACCCCCTGCCAGCGGACCAAGGGCGGGCACCAGGTTGGTCAACAAAATGTCTGACGCCAGTAGTATGCGTAACCTGGCTCATAGTGCTTATGCAGGTACTCCAGTCATGACATGAGTGAGAATCCACTGGGCAGGCAGAGAGGATGGTGGGCGCCATGATAGAGCTGCAGTGCCCGATCTTTCGGTGAGTGGAGATAATTTCGACTTGGTAGAAGTAGACCCTCACGATCCGACTACGGCGAGCAAACCCGAAGCGCCAATACAATCGCTGAACCAACTCCCTATGGTTACCGACCTTGTTGAAGCAAGATCAGCCTGATCACGAAGATCAATTCCTATACGCAATCGAAGAACGAACAAGAAAAAGAGGCGAGCAATCTTAATATCACTCGAAGGTGGGGTTCTGAATCACACGAGGACAACACGTGTTTGTGCGTGTTCGGTGTAGCCAAAGCTAGATGTAAAACAAAACCCAAGTGTTCTTGGCGGCGGCTAGGGGGTATATGATAGGGAGAGGACGTCCACAGGGATGCTGGGGTCGTGCTCCAACCCAAGGACGCGTCCCTAGTGGACCCAACTTGATACACGACCCGTGGGCCAAAATAAGGTGTCGCAGCACCTGGACAGAAAAACCTTCGGTCAATGATTTGACGATTGCGGCCGTCTCGGGATAGATATGGACATGCGTCTGGATCCACATGAAAGTAGACTTCATAATCTTTCCATCAAGTACTTGAACGCCCCAAACGGAGTCCGGATGAAGTCGTGGCGGCTGTTGAAAGTCATGACTTTCCTGCAGTCCGAATCCAGCGTTTCCAAAACGTGTTGGATTCAATCTCTTTATTTCCTTAGACCAAAAGTGAAGTGATAGCCTGGTGTAAAACGTGGGAATACTTTGACTTGGTCCCCAATCGACCTCTTTGGTCCTCCATGCCTTCCATGTGTGTTTAACACTCTTCATGTATTTCATGTCCTCATCATCCTCCCCTTCTTGACGAAAAGTCGTCCTCGGCGTCAATTGTACTTGAAACCGATCCTGCACAACGCAAAGGAGAACGGGGTTGCGAAAACAAAAGAAACCAAATGTATTGGGAGGAGGAGGAGGGTCACCATGCTTCGAATTGTCAAATGTGTCATCTCGCATAGACATTTCAGCAGGAATGTAGACTTCTGGATCGGACGACACAATATGGTTGTCAACATGATCCTGCACAAGATTAGTACCAACAAAAGACAAAACAGGCATAGGTAGCAACCAGTAAAACTCCCCTTCTTTGGATTGAACATGTTTCTTTAAAACAAAGCTAGAGAAATTGGATGTGACATGATTATTCTTAGTGCAGCTCTCTAACTTATCACATTGTTGTCCAACCAGATTTGAACAAATATAAACTCAATGCACCATATATTCTCCATTGTGATTATATTTGCCAATGAAGTGATATGTGTTCCTAGATAAGCATGGCAATTTGAGATATGCAAGAAATCTCTCCTCCAAACAATTTAGATTACATAGAACAACAAAGTCAATATAACCTAAAGTATTTAAAGAAGATAGCAATTTTTGTTCATCATTTGCACAAGTAATTGGAACAAACATTTGATTTTCAGCATAATTATATGGCTCCAAAAGCATGTGTATCATCATGATTAAGTAATTGTGGCAGAGGAATAAAAGAATCACTATCACACAACTCTTCTTCATCACAAGGTATATCAAGCAAATGATCTTGTGACAAAGGCAAAAGTAGTAAGGGTTCTACCGATAGTTGCTCTGTGTTATCATGTTTAATTTCAGCACAAGGGTGTGATTTTAAAACATGTACAACAGAAGCATTGTCACACAAATCATCTTTATCACAAGGAACAATAAGCACATCATCATGTGACAAAGGTTCATCAAGAGATGGTTCCACTAATAATTGCTCTATGATAGCATGAGGTGCGGAAAAATTCAGCACAGTAGAAGTGGTCTCACCTTCCGTGAGTGGAGCACCTGTCGTCGACGGCGCTGTTGTGGCCGTCCTCTCGCGCGGTGTAGTGCTAGACGTGGATGGCATAGGGAGAGCAGGATCTGCGCTGGATGCCGGGCTTCGTCCTGTAAAAGAGTTAGTATATGTCGTCGAGCGGCGTCCCTGCACTTCACGTTCAGCTTTGCAAGCATATTCAAACAATGTGGTCATATCAGCATAAGTATTAGAATCAAGTATGTCCTGAATGTCGCGGTTCAAACCACTGCGTAAACGTGCCATAGCAGCGGCATCCGTCTCAAATAAACCACAACGGATCATACCCTTTTGTAATTCCTGGTAATATTCCTCAACAGATTGTTGCCCTTGCGGAAACCGCTGCATTTGTTTAAGCAAATCTCGGGCATAATATGAAGGTACAAAGCGAAGACACATAGCAACTTTTAATTGAGCCCAAGTGGTTGGAATAGCCGTGGGATGTTTTAGCTTATATTCACGCCACCACATTAAAGCAAAAAGAGTAAATTCACTAATAGCAGCGTTAACTTGTGCAGTAGCAGGAATATCATGGCATGAAAATTTTTGTTCTACCTCTAACTCCCAATCAAGATATGCAGCAGGATCATATTTGCCATTATAAGATGGAATTTTAAATTAAATCGTAGCAAATGAGTCAATGTGTGGATGACATACCACACGGCGGGCACAACCGTGGCGATCTCCATCGTCTAGCTCCATGTCATTGTTATAGTCCTTGTGCAACGCGGTGACCGACGTGGACCACGCATCGAATCGTGCCACGATGCCGTTGACGTCTCCTGACATGATTAGCGCAAACACAAAAACAAATCCTACGGCAACAAAGGTGTGGATGGAATGCTCACAAAGATGCTGCGATCAAGTTCTTATCCGTTCTTACCAAGCAACAGGGGTGACCTGCAAGCAACAAGTAGCACCTACGAAAGATTGGAGCAGCGATTGCCTAGAGAAACAAAGTCGGCTTGTTGTAGGAATATGTGTAGTTCTGGGTAGGCTGCACTCAAATCAAGGATTAGCACAATCAATCAATATTGCAAAGTTGAATTATAGTGCTAAACACGTAACTATGCTGCTGGAAACAAGTGCAACGCGCTATGGAGCAAGCAAAGGGAACAAGGAAGTGGGTATGCAGAAACGGAAAATCTCTCAGGCCACGGTACGCTGTGTAAATGGCGTTTTTTGGCCTCAAAAACAACCGCACACGGCACTGAAATTTCGTAAGGTTTCCAAAAAAAAAAGAACGCTGAAATCGGAGATCCTAGCGAAAAGTTATGGCCGTTTTCGTGAAGGTGTTCGAAACTGCCAAAAAGAAACTTCCAAACGAAAACCGAACTGCTGATTCCGTTTTTTTTATTCTTTCCTTTTTCTTTCTTTTCAAAACTTTCTTTTCTTTATTTCCTTTTTTCTTCTTTCCTTTTTCTTTTCTATCTCTTTCCAAACTGCGAACACGCGGCGGCCGAACCGAGTAAGACTCGGATGAGCGGCATGGGGTTGTAGGGTTTGTGGTGAAGATGTAGAGCGGTGGCAGCGGCGTGTGGTGGTGGCAGCGGCGGTGGGTGGTGGTGGTGGCGGCGGCGGAAGCACAAAGTAACCAGCAACAATTGAACGCGAAGCACACAAATTCAACAACGCAAATTATTAAAAGAAAGTGCAAGGCGAAGAATGGTGTTGGGACAATGACCTAACCTGAATTTTTTTTGGTTTTTGTGGACTGTAGGTAATGGAACAACACTCGATAAAACTCACCGATCAACCTGGACTTTTGATACCACATCTTTCGGTGAGTGGAGATAATTTCGACTTGGTGGAAGTAGACCCTCACGATCCGACTACGACGAGCAAACCCGAAGCGCCAATGCAATCGCTGAACCAACTCCCTGTGGTTACCGACCTTGTTGAAGCAAGATCAGCCTGAGCACGAAGATCAATTCTTGTACGCGATCGAAGAACGAACAAGAAAAAGAGGCGAGCAATCTTAATATCACTCGAAGGTGGGGTTCTGAATCACACGAGGACAACACGTGTTTGTGCGTGTTCGGTGTAGCTAAAGCTAGATGTAAAACAAAACCCAAGTGTCCTTGGCAGCGGCTAGGGGGGTATATGATAGGGAGAGGACGTCCACAGGGATGCTGGGGTCGTGCTCCAACCCTAGGACGCGTCCCTAATGGACCCAACTTGATACACGGCCCGTGGGCCAAAATAAGGTGTCGCAGCACCTGGATAGAAAAACCTTCGGTCAATGATTTGACGATTGCGGCCGCCTCGGGATAGATATGGACATGCGTCCAGATCCATATGAAAGTAGACTTCATAATATTTCCATCAAGTACTTGAACGCCCCAAACGGAATCCGGATGAAGTCGTGGCAGCCATTGAAAGTCATGACTTTCCTGCAGTCCGAATCCAGCGTTTCCAAAACGTGTTGGATTCAATCTCTTTATTTCCTTAGACCAAAAGTGACGTGATAGCCTGGTGTAAAACGTGGGAATACTTTGACTTGGTCCCCAATCGACCTCTTTGGTCCTCCATGCCTTCGATGTGTGTTTAACACTCTTCATGTATTTCATGTCCTCATCACGCCGTTCCATCACCCGTCAGTGCCTGGCCTCGTCTCGTCACCTCCCGCTGCGAGAGTGGCCGGCCACACCAAACTCCCAATCCTGTACAAAGACGGTTCCGGCTGCTAGGAGGCAGTTTGCGTAACCTACTAGAGAGGTAGAGGACGGACTGCGTAACCTAACCTAGGCTTGCAAGTTCGGGTAACCTGGGTGCCATTTTCCTTTTGGCTTATTCATGATGTGTCGGATCGAGATGATGGAGAGTGTAATCCATGCAGCCCCCAAGCTTGGATTATTTATTTTCTTTAGTTTTTGCTTTTACAGCATTGTGTGAGCCAGTTTGCTTAACTCTATGCATTTTGGTTACGCAGGTTCAAAGGTGATGGTGTCTCTATGGTTTCAAATCCGAAAGCCGCGTCATCAAAGTCTGGCACAGGCGAGTCTGCATGTGCGTGCGTCGAGGCCGGCCTCAAACAGCCACTGCTAAAAACCTCCCTCCTTGGAAAAAAGACACATCAAAGAAATTTCACCATCATCTACTGTCGGAATCAGGAGTAGGAAATAAACGTACACTACGAAATAAAATAAATTACGGATCTTCTAGCCTAGAAATCGCTGGACGAATCCGGTAATTAGACAATAATTAGCGGATGGAAGGTTACTATGGCATTACTGTTGCAAATCATGGATTAAGTAGGCTCATTAGCTTTCACTAATCTGACTACATTCACAGGGGGTTATGCGTAACCAGTCTCATAGTGCACGTGGCAGGCATGGGCCACCCCCTGCCAGCGGACCAAGGGCGGGCACCAGGTTGGTCAACAAAATGTCTGACGCCAGTAGTATGCGCAACCTGGCTCATAGTGCTTACGCAGGTACTCCAGTCAAGACATGAGTGAGAATCCATCGGGCGGGCAGAGAGGATGGTCGGCGCCGTTCCATCACCCATCAGTGCCCGGCCTCGTCTCGTCACCTCCCACTGCGAGAGTGGCCGGCCACACCAAACTCCCAATCCTGTACAAAGACGGTTCCGGCTGCTAGGAGGCAGTTTGCGTAACCTACTAGAGAGGTAGAGGACGGACTGCGTAACCTAACCTAGGCTTGCAAGTTCGGGTAACCTGGGTGCCATTCTCCTTTTGGCTTATTCATGATGCGTCGGATCGAGATGATGGAGAGCGTAATCCATGCTACCCCCAAGCTTGGATTATTTATTTTCTTTAGTTTTTGCTTTTACAGCTCGTGTGAGCCAGTTTGCGTAACTCTATGCGTTTTGGTTACGCAGGTTCAAAGGTGATGGCATCTCTATGGTTTCAAAGCCGAAAGCCGCGTCATCAGAGTCTGGCACAGGCAAGGCTGCGTGTGCGTGTGTCGAGGCCGGCCTCAAACAGACACTGCTAAAAACCTCGATCCTTGGAAAAAAGTCACATCAAAGAAATTTCACCATCATCTACTGTAGGAATCAGGAGTGGGAAATAAACGTACACTATAAAATAAAATAAATTACGGATCTTGTAGCCTAGAAATTGCGGGACGAATTTGGTAATTAGAAAATAATTAGCAGATGGATGGTTACTATAGCATTACTGTTGCAAATCGTGGATTAAGTTGGCTCATTAGCTTTCATTAGTCTGACTACATTCACAGGGGGTTGTGCGTAACCAGTCTCATAGTGCGCGTGGCAGGCATGGGCCACCCCACGCCAGCGGACCAAGGGCGGGCACCAGGTTGGTCAACAAAATGTCTGACGCCAGTAGTTTGCGTAACCTGGCTCAGAGTGCTAATGCAGGTGCTCCAGTCATGATAGAGCTGAAGTTCCCGATCTTTCGGTGAGTGGAGGTAAATTCGATTAGGTGGAAGTCGACCCTCACGATCCGACTACGACATGCGAACACGAAGCGCCAATGCAATCGCTGAACCAACTCCCTGGGTTACTGAACCTGTTGTAATCAAGATCAGCAACTTCCTGTATGCAATCGAAGAACGAACAAGAAAAAGAAAGCGAGCAATCTTAATATCACTCGAAGGTGGAGTTCTGAATCACACGAGGACAGCACATATTTGTGCGGTGTCGAATGTAGCTAAAGCTAGATGTAAAACAAAACTCAAGTCTGAAAATAAAAGAGGGGTCTATCTAAATAGGGGGCGCAGCCCCTAGGGTTGGCGTGGAGGGGGATCCCACGCCCAAGGGGGGTGGGGGCGCGCCCAAGGTGGGCTCCACCAGTCAGGTTCCCCCACCTAGGACTCCTGTTGGGCCAGCTCCTATTCTTCTGGGCCTTCATTCTTCAGCAGCATGACGAAGCTCAATTCTCTCGTAAGGCCCGAGTAATTAGCCCAGGTGGAAGTGGCGCCTGGGCTGGTGCTGCTGGTGTAGAGTCACTCCTTTTGTTGTTGATGTCCTGATCATCCTCCCCTTCTTGAACTGAAGTCGTCCTCGACGGCAGCTCCTCATCTTCTCCCGCATACGGCTTCAAATCTGCAACATTAAAACTAGTGGAAACACCAAATTTCGTAGGAAGGTCAAGGACATAAGCATTATCATTAATCTTGGTTAGCACTTTAAAAGGACCAGCAGCACGAGGCATTAATTTAGAACGACACAAAGTCAGAAAACGATCCTTTCTCAAATGCAACCAAACCATATCACCCGGTTCAAAAGTAACAAGTTTTCTCCCTTTACTACCAGCAACCTGATATTTAGCATTAGCAGCAGCAATGTTTTGTTGAGTTTGTTGATGCAAATTAATCATATGTTCAACATGTGCAACCGCATCTAAGTGTGGAGCGCCATCAGCATCAAGCGAAAACAAATCAATAGGTGCCCGAGGAATATAACCATAAACAATCTGAAAAGGGCACATCCTTGTAGAGGAATGCGTAGCATGATTATAAGCAAACTCAACATGAGGCAAGCAATCGTCCCAACGTTTCAAATTTTTATCTAGGACAGCCCTAAGCATAGTTGACAAAGTTCTATTAACCACTTCAGTTTGTCCATCAGTTTGAGGGTGACAAGTTGTGCTAAAGAGCAATTTAGTTCCCAATTTATTCCAAAGAGATCTCCAAAAATGACTAAGAAACTTAGTATCACGATCAGAAACGATTGTATTTGGAATACCATGCAAGCTAATAATCTCTTTAAAGAACAATTCAGCAACACTACTAGCATCATCAGTCTTATGACAAGGTATGAAATGAGCCATTTTAAAGAATCGATCAACAACCACAAAAATACTATCCCTCCCCTTCTTAGTTCTAGGCAAACCCAAAACAAAGTCCATAGAAATATCGCGCCAAGGGGAAGTAGGAACAGGCAAAGGCATATACAAACCATGGTTGTTCAATCGGGATTTAGCCTTTTGACATGTAGTACAACGTGCAACCAAGCGCTCGACATTAGGACGCATCCGGGGCAAAAAGAAGTGGGCGGCCAGCACCTCAAGCATTTTGTAAACGCCAAAATGTCCCATTAGTCCGCCTCCATGAGCTTCCTGTAACAACAAAAGACGAACCAAGCTAGCTGGAATACACAGCTTGTTAGCGCGAAACAGGAACCCATCCTGCATGTGAAATTTACCCCATGGTTTACCAGTCATACAATGTTTATTAGCATCTTTAAAATCATTATCATCGACATATTGATCTTTCATAGTGTGTAAACCAAAAATTTTAAAATCCAATTGTGACAGCATATTACATCGGCGAGATAAAGCATCAGCAATCACATTGTCCTTCCCGTTCTTGTGTTTAATGATGTAAGGAAAAGACTCAATGAATTCTACCCAATTAGCATGACGACGGTTCAGATTATTTTGGGTACAAATATGTTTTAAAGCCTCATGATCAGAATGGATTATAAACTCACAATGCCAGAGATAGTGCTGGCACGTTTGCAAAGTACGCACTAAAGCATAAAGTTATTTATCATAAGTAGAATATTTCAAACTTGCACCACTTATTTTTTCACTAAAATAAGCAACCGGTTTTCCTTCTTGTAACAGAACAGCACCTAACCCAATACCACTGGCATCAGATTAAAGCTCAAATATTTTACCAAAATCAAGCAATTGCAAAAGAGGAGCATGTGTTAACTTATCTTTCAAAGTAGTGAAGGCGAGCTCCTGGGAATCAGTCCAAGTAAAAGGCACACCTTTTTTTGTAAGCTCATGTATAGGTGCTGCAATAGAGCTAAAATCTCGTACGAATCAACGGTAGAAACCTACAAGCCCAAGAAAACTCTGAATCTGCGTGACCGTCGTCGGTGTAGGCCATTCCCGAATTGCATCAATCTTGCTGCTATCCACCTCAATACCTTGTGGAGTAACAACATAACCAAGAAACAAAACACATTGTGTGCAGAAGATGCATTTTTCCATGTTAGCAAACAAGTGAGTAGCACGCAACGCATTAAAAACAACACTCAAAGGTTCTAAATGCTCTTCCATAGACTTGCTGTAAATCAAGATATCATCAAAATATACAACAACAAACAAACCTATGAAAGGCCTGAGAACTTCATTCATCAAATGCATAAAAGTGATGGGAGCATTAGTCAAACCAAATGGCATAACCAACCATTCATACAAGCTAAATTTAGTTTTAAAAGCCGTTTTCCATTCATCTCCCAATTTCATTCGAATCTGATGTTAACCACTATCATCAAGGTGTGGTATAGGATATCGATAACGAATGGTGATGTTATTAATAGCACGACAATCTACACACATACGCCACGATCCATCCTTCTTTAGAACAAATAACACTGGAACGGAGCAAGGACTAAGAGACTCACGAATGTACCCTTTGTCAAGCAACGCCTGGACCTTGCGCTGAATCTCTTTCGTCTTGTCGGGATTTGTGCGGTACGGGGCGCGATTCGGAAGCTGTGCGCCTGGAATGAAGTCGATCTAGTGCTCAATGCCACGAAGTGAAGGTAGTCCCGATGGTAAATCTTTGGGAAAAACATCAGCGTACTCCTGCAAAAGCTTAGCAACCGTAGGGGGAATATCCAAAGATGGTACATCATCAAGTGAAACGAGCACACTAGAACATACAAGTGCATAGAAAGGTAGCTCATCAACATAAAGATCATCAAAATCAGCATGTGCAGCAAATAAAACAGGCGCATTCAACTTGATTTCAGAAGGTGCCGAATTTGATGGTGATGGTGCAAGTTGTTTAGCATGTTTAGCGGCTCGAGTAAGGTCATCTTTAATAATTTGTTTGGTGTCATGGGATGTATAATTATTCTCTGACCTTTAAACATGAGAGAATAATGATTCAAACGACCATGATGCAAGCGATCAGTATCATATTGCCAAGGTCTACCAAGTAACAAAGAACAGGCCTCTATAGGAATAACATCACAATCAACAAAATTAGAATAGGCACCTATGGAGAACGAAACACGTACCGACTGTGTTACTTTAATCTTTCCACCATCATTAAGCCACTGAATATGATAGGGATGTGGATGCTTATGGGTGGGTAAGGACAACTTCTCTACCAGCATAGTACTCGCCAAGTTGTTGCAGCTATCGCTGTCAATGATGATGCCAATCGACCGCTCCTGCACAACAGCCTTTGTATGGAAAAGAGTGTGTCACTGATTTTTCTCTGGCGGAGCGACCTGTGTACTAAGAACACGCTGCGCAACAAGACTTTCATACCTATCTGCGTCACCGGGAGTAGCATGGACCGCCTCATTATCTGCATGGTTAGTGGCAATCATAGTATGGTGAGGTTCATCAGAATCACTAGTAGAAGAGTACTCACTGTCATCACGTATGATCAAAGCACGCGTGTTGGGGCAGTCCCGAATCATGTGCCCAAAGCCTTGGCAACGAAAACACCGAACATCTCGTGTACGTCCTGAGGAAGAAGCTGCGCCTGGTGCTGGAGGTGCTGCAGGTTTCGTCGTCTTCTTGCACGGCGTAGTGCTAGGTGTAGAGGGCGCTGGAGTGGAAGACGTGGAGTTGGACGACGGGCTTCTCCCTGCAAAAGGGTTAGTATATGTCTTCGAACGGCGTCCCTACACTTCACGTTCAGCTTTGCAAGCATATTCAATAATGTGGTCAAATCATTATACTCCTTATAATCAAGTATATCCTGAATTTCCTTGTTCAAACCACCACGAAATCGTGCCATAGCAGCATTATCCTGTTCAAACAAACCACAACGAATCATACCCATTTGTAACTCTTGGTAATACTCCTCAACGGATCGTTGGCCTTGCTGGAATCGCTGCATAGTGTTAAGCAAATCTCGAACATAATAAGAAGGAACGAAACGATGTCGCATAGCAGCCTTTAATTGAGCCCAAGTAGAAGGAACAACAGTAGCATGTTTGAGTTTATATTCACGCCATCAAATTAAAGCAAACTCATTAAATTCACTAATAGCAGCCTTAACTTGAGACGTAGCAGGAATATCATGGCATGAAAATTTTTGTCCTACCTCTAACTCCCAATCAAGATATGCAGCAGGATTATATTTGCCATTAAAAGGAGGAATCTTAAATTTTATCTTAGCAAATGAATCATTAACCGGATTACGTACCACACGGCGGGCACGAGAGCGGTGGCTCATACTCAGTGTCACCACCATAACCCTTCTGCAATTCCGTGAGCGTCACGTTCATCGCGTCAAGCCGAGCCGTAAGGGTGTCGATTGTGCACTTGGCGGCTGTCTGAGCAAGGTCAATCTGGTCTAGACGTTTGGTGGATGAGGATACCGTGGAATCAACCCGCTCATGCAGCGTCTTCATGTCGTCTTTAAGGCCATCAATGCCGGTCCGCATGCCTTGCAGCTTGGAGTCCATCTTGTTGTCGTCTCATGACATGGTTAGCGCAAACACAAAAACAAATCCTACGACAACAAAGGTGTGGGTGGAAAGCTCACAAAGATGCTGCGATCAAGTTCTTATCCGTTCTTACCAAGGAACAGGGGCGATCGCAAACAACAAGTAGCACCTGTGAGAGATTGGAACAGCGATTGCCTGGAGAAACAAAAGTCTGCTCGTCGTAGGAATATGTGTAGTTCTTGGTAGGCTGTACTCAAGTCAAGGATTAGCACAATCAAACAATAAATGCAAATCTGATAATAGTGCTAAACATGACACAAAGCTGCTATAAACAAGTGCCACGCGCTATGGATCAAGCAAAGGTAACAAGGAAGTGGGATGCAGAAACGGAAAATTTCCCGGGCTGCGTTACGCTGTGTAAATGGCATTTTTTAGCCTCGAAACCGACTTCACCTGGAGCTATGCAGGGTGCACCATATAGGAAATTTCGTAAGCTTTCCAGAAAAAAAAAGAACGCTGAAATCAGAGATCCGAGCGAAAAGTTATGGCCGTTTTCGTGAAGGTGTTCGAAACTGCACAAAACTGCCAAACGAAAACCGAACTTTCCAAAACGAACTGCTCTTTCCTTTTTTTAATTCTTTCCTTTTTTCTTTATTATCGAAACTTTCCTTTTTTCCCTTTTTTTCTTTCCTTTTTTCGTTGTTTCCTTTTTTCTCTTTCCTTAAACAGAACAAGAAAAGCCGAACCGAGAAGGACTCAGTTGGAGCGCGGCGGCGTGTAGGGTTCGGTTGGAAAAAGGAAACCGAGTAGGGTTCGATTAGAGGGGGGACGGTGTGGTAAACTCGGCATGGTGGCGGCGGCGTGGGTGTGTAGGGTTTGTTGTGATGCAAGACGGCGGCGACGGCGCTGGTGGCGATGATGTAGGGCGGCGGCGACAGCGGTGGCGGCGATGGAAAGCGGCGGAAGCACAAAGTGACCAGCAACAATTGAACGCGAAGCACACAAATTCAACAACGCAAATTATTGAAAGAAAGTGCAAGGTGAAAAAGGTTTTGGGACAATGGTCTAACCTGAATTTTTTTTGGTTTTGTGGACTGTAGGTAATGGAACAACACTCGATAAAAACTCACCGATCAACCTGGAAAGCTGATACCACTTGATAGAGCTGAAGTGCCCGATCTTTCGGTGAGTGGAGGTAAATTCGATTAGGTGGAAGTCGACCCTCACGATCCGACTACGATGAGCAAACCCGAAGCGCCAATGCAATCGCTGAACCAACTCCCTGGGTTACTGAACCTGTTGCAATCAAGATCAGCAACTTCCTTACACAATCGAAGAACGAACAAGAAAATGAAAGCGAGCAATCTTAATATCACTCGAACGTGGAGTTCTGAATTACACGAGGACAGCAGGTATTTGTGCGGTGTTGAATGTAGCTAAAGCTAGATGTAAAACAAAACTCAAGTCTGAAAATAAAAGAGGGGTCTATCTAAATAGGGAGCGCAGCCCCTAGGGTCAACGTGGAGGGGGATCCCACGCCCAAAGGGGGGTGGGGGCACGCCCAAGGTGGGCCCCACCAGTCAGGCGCCCCCACCTGGGACTCCTGTTGGGCGCGCCCCCACCCCCCCTTGGGCATGGGATTCCCCTAGACGCCGGCCCTAGGGGCTGCGCCCCCTATTTAGATAGACCCCTCTTTTATTTTCAGACTCGAGTTTTGTTTTACATCTAGCTTTTGCTACACCGATCACGCACAAATACGTGCTGTCCTCATGTGATTCAGAACTCCTCCTTCGAGTGATATTTAGATTGCTCGCCTCTTTTTCTTGTTCATTCTTCGATTGCGTACAGGAATTGATCTTCGTGATCAGGCTGATCTTGCTTCAACAAGGTCGGTAACAACAGGGAGTTGGTTCAGCGATTGCATTGGCGCTTCGGGTTTGCTCGTTGTAGTCGGATCGTGAGGGTCTACTTCCACCAAGTCGAAATTATCTCCACTCACCGAAAGATCGGGCACTCCAGCTCTATCAAGTGGTATCAGCTTTCCAGGTTGATCGGTGAGTTTTTATCGAGTGTTGTTCCATTACCTACAGTCCACAAAACAAAAAAAAATCAGGTTAGACCATTGTCCCAAAACCTTTCTTCGCCTTGCACTTTCTTTCAATAATTTGCGTTGTTGAATTTGTGTGCTTCGCGTTCAATTGTTGCTGGTCACTTTGTGCTTCCGCCGCTT
This sequence comes from Urochloa ruziziensis, assembly GCA_015476505.1. NCBI lineage: Eukaryota > Viridiplantae > Streptophyta > Magnoliopsida > Poales > Poaceae > Urochloa > Urochloa ruziziensis. The sequence continues at coordinate 33,993,903 of CM027120.1, read as the reverse complement.
TCCATCGCCACCACCGCCGCCGCCGCTGTCCTACCTCGCCACCAGCGCCGCCGCCGCCGCAATCATCATCGCCACCAGCGCCGCCGCCGCCGTTTTGCATCACCACAAACCCTACAAAACCACGCCACCGCCACCACGCCGAGTTACCACGCCGTTAACCCCCTCCAACCGAACCCTACTCGGTTTTGTTTTCCTTCCCCAAGCCGCACTCCACACACCGCCGCTCCAACCGAACTCTACTCGGTTTCTTGTTTCTGTTTGAGGAAAGAGAGACAAAAAAAGGAAAGAAAAAAAGAAAGAAAAAAAGGAAATAAAAAAAAGAAAGTTCTGAAAAGAAAGACAAAGGAAAGAATTCAAGAAAAAAGGAAAGAGCAGTTCGTTTTTGGAAAGTTCGGTTTTTCGTTTGGAAGTTTTGTAACAGCCATAACTTTTCGCTCGGATCTCCGATTTCAGCGTTCTTTTTTTTCCGGAAAGCTTACGAAATTTCCTATACGGGGGACCTCGCATAGCACCAGGTGAAGTCGGTTTCGAGGCCAAAAAACACCGTTTACACAGCGTAACGTGGCTCGGGAGTTTTTCCGTTTCTGCACCCCACTTCCTTGTTGCCCTTGCTTGATCCATTGCGGGTTGCACTTGTTTCCAGCAGCTTTGTTACGTGTTTAGCACTATTATTCAGATTTGCATTTATTGTTTGATTGTGCTAATTCTTGACTTGAGTGCAGCCTACCCAGAACTACACATATTCCTACGATGAGCAGACTTTTGTTTCTCCAGGCAATCGCTGCTCTAATCTCTCACAGGTGCTACTTGTTGTTTGCGATCGCCCCTGTTGCTTGGTAAGAACGGATAAGAACTTGATCGTAGCATCTTTGTGAGCTTTCCACCCACACCTTTGTTGTCGTAGGATCTGTTTTTTGTGTTTGCGCTAATCATGTCAGGAGACGACGACAAGATGGACTCCAAGCTGCAAGGCATGCGAACCGACCTTGATGGACTTAAAGACGACATAAAGACGCTGCACGAGAAGGTTGATTCTGTGATCTCTTCATCCAACGAGCGTCTCGACTAGCAGGACCCTGCTCAGACAGCCGCCAAGTGTACATTTGACACCTTGACGGCCCGGCTTGACGCGATGAACACAACGCTCACGACGATGAACGCGACGCTCACGGAATTGCAGAAGGGCTATGGTGGTGACACGGAATATGAGGATGGAGATCGCCGCCCTCGTGCCCGCCGTGTGGTACGTAATCCGGTTAATGATTCATTTGCTAAGATTAAATTTAAGATTCCTCCTTTTAATGGCAAATATGATCTTGCTGCATATCTTGATTGGGAGTTAGAGGTAGAACAAAAATTTTCATGTCATGATATTCCTGCTACGTCTCAAGTTAAGGCTGCTATTAGTGAATTTACTGAGTTTGCTTTAATTTGGTGGCATGAATATAAACTCAAACATCCCACTGCTGTTCCATCTACTTGGGCTCAATTAAAAGCTACTATGCGACATCGTTTTGTTCCTTCTTATTATGCCCGAGATTTGCTTAACACCATGCAGCGATTCCAGCAAGGCCAACGATCCGTTGAGGAGTATTACCAAGAGTTACAAAAGGGTATGATTCGTTGTGGTTTGTTTGAACAGGATAATGCTGCTATGTCACGATTTCGTGGTGGGTTGAACATGGAAATTCAGGATATACTTGATTACAAGGAGTATAATGATATGACCACGTTATTTGAATATGCTTGCAAAGCTGAACGTGAAGTGCAGGGACGCCGTTCGAAGACATATACTAACCCTTTTGCAGGAAGAAGCCCGTCGTCCAGCTCCACGTCTTCCAGTCAAGCACCTTCTACACCTAGCACTACGCCGCGTGAGTAGACGACGAAACCTGCAGCACCCCCAGCACCAGGCGCAGCTTCTTCCTCGAGACGTACACGAGATGTTCGGTGTTTTCGTTGCCAAGGCTTTGGGCACATGATTCGGGAATGCCCCAACACCCGTGCTTTGATCATACGTGACGATGGTGAGTACTCTTCTGCTAGTGAATCCGATGAACCTCACCATACTATGATTGCCACTAACCATGCAGATAATGAGGTAGTCCATGCTACTCCCAGTGACACAGATAGGTATGAAAGTCTTGTTGCGCAGCGTGTTCTTAGTAAACAGGTCGCCCCGCCAGAGAAAAATCAGTGACACACTCTTTTCCATACAAAGGGTGTTGTGCAGGAGCGGTCGATTCGCATCATCATTGACAGCGGTAGCTGCAACAACTTGGCGAGTACTACGCTGGTAGAGAAGTTGTCCTTACCCACCCATAAGCATCCACATCCCTATCATATTCAGTGGCTTAATGATGGTGGAAAGATTAAAGTAACACAGTCGGTACGTGTTCCGTTCTCCATAGGTGCCTATTCTGATTTTGTTGATTGTGATGTTATTCCTATGGAGGCCTGTTCTTTGTTACTTGGTAGACCTTGGCAATATGATACTGATAGCTTGCATCATGGTCCTTTGAATCATTATTATCTCATGTTTAAAGGTTAGAAAATAATTATACATCCCATGACACCCGAACAAATTGTTAAAGATGACCTTGCTCGAGCCGCTAAAAATGCTAAACAACTTGTACCATCACCTTCTGAAATCAAGTTGAATGCGCCTGTTTTATTCGCTGCACGTGCTGATTTTGTTGATCTTTGTGTTGATGAGCTACCTTGCTATGCACTTGTATGTTCTAATGTGCTCGTTTCACTTGATGATGTACCATCTTTGGATATTCCCCCTGCGGTTGCTAACCTTTTGCAGGAGTACGCTGATGTTTTTCCCAAAGATTTACCATCGGGACTACCTCCACTTCGTGGCATTGAAGCACCAGATCGACTTCATTCCCGGTGCACAGCTTCCGAATCGCGCCCCGTACCACACAGATCCCGACGAGACGAAAGAGATTCAGCGCCAGGTCTAGGCGTTGCTTGACAAAGGGTACATTCGTGAGTCTCTTAGTCCTTGCTCCGTTCCAGTGTTACTTGTTCCAAAGAAGGATGGATCGTGGCGTATGTGTGTAGATTGTCATGCTATTAATAACATCACCATTCGTTATCGATATCCTATACCACGCCTTGATGATATGCTAGATGAGCTTAGTGGTGCCATTATTTTTACTAAGATTGATTTGCGTAGTGGTTACCATCAGATTCGAATGAAATTGGGAGATGAATGGAATACAACTTTTAGAACTAAATTTGGCTTATATGACTGGTTGGTTAAGCCGTTTGGTTTGACTAATGCTCCCAGCACTTTTATGCGTTTGATGAATGAAGTTCTCAGGCCTTTCATAGGTTTGTTTGTTGTTGTATATTTTGATGATATCTTGATTTACAGCAAGTCTATGGAAGAGCATTTAGAACATTTGTGTGCTGTTTTTAATGCGTCGCGTGCTGCTCACTTGTTTGCTAACATGGAAAAATGCATCTTCTGCACACAACGTGTTTCGTTTCTTGGTTATGTTGTTACTCCACAGGGTATTGAGGTGGATAGCAGCAAGATTGATGCAATTCGGGAATGGCCTACACCGACGACGGTCACGCAGATTCGGAGTTTTCTTGGGCTTGCAGGTTTCTACCGTCGATTCGTACGAGATTTTAGCTCTATTGCAGCACCTCTACATGAGCTTACAAAGAAAGGTGTGCCTTTTACTTGGACTGATTCCCAGGAGCTCGCCTTCACTACTTTGAAAGATAAGTTAACACATGCTCCTCTTTTGCAATTGCCTGATTTTGGTAAAATATTTGAGCTCGAATGTGATGCCAGTGGTATTGGGTTAGGTGTTGTTCTGTTACAAGAAGGAAAACCGGTTGCTTATTTCAGTGAAAAATTAAGCGGTGCTAGTTTGAAATATTCTACTTATGATAAAGAACTTTATGCTTTAGTGCGTACTTTGCAAACGTAGCAGCACTATCTCTGGCATCGTGAGTTTATAATCCATTCTGATCATGAGGCTTTAAAACATATTCGTACCCAAAATAATCTAAACCGTCGTCATGCTAATTGGGTAGAATTCATTGAGTCTTTTCCTTACATCATTAAACACAAGAACGGGAAGGACAATGTGATTGCTGATGCTTTGTCTCGCCGATATAATATGCTGTCACAATTGGATTTTAAAATTTTTGGTTTACACACTATGAAAGATCAATATGTCGATGATAATGATTTTAAAGATGCTTATAAACATTGTATGACTGGTAAACCATGGAGGAAATTTCACATGCAGGATGGGTTCCTGTTTCGCGCTAACAAGCTGTGTATTCCAGCTAGCTCGGTTCGTCTTTTGTTGTTACAGGAAACTCATGGAGGCGGACTAATGGGACATTTTGGCATTTACAAAACGCTTGAGGTGTTGGCCGCCCACTTCTTTTGGCCTCGGATGCGTCCTGATGTTGAACGCTTGGTTGCACGCTGTACTACATGTCAAAAGGCTAAATCCCGATTGAACAACCATGGTTTGTATATGCCTTTGCCTGTTCCTACTTCCCCTTGGCGCGATATTTCTATGGACTTTGTTTTGGGTTTGCCTAGAACTAAGAAGGGGAGGGATAGTATTTTTGTGGTTGTTGATCGATTCTCTAAAATGGCACATTTCATACCTTGTCATAAGACCGATGATGCTAGCAGTGTTGCTGAATTGTTCTTTAGAGAGATTATTCGCTTGCATGGTATTCCAAATACAATTGTTTCTGATCGTGATGCTAAGTTTCTTAGTCATTTTTGGAGATCTCTTTAGAATAAATTGGGAACTAAATTGTTGTTTAGCACAACTTGTCACCCTCAAACTGATGGACAAACTGAAGTGGTTAATAGAACTTTGTCAACTATGCTTAGGGCTGTCCTAGATAAAAATTTGAGACGTTGGGAGAATTGCTTGCCTCATGTTGAGTTTGCTTATAATCATGCTACGCATTCCTCTACAAAGATGTGCCCTTTTCAGATTGTTTATGGTTATATTCGTCGGGCACCTATTGATTTGTTTTCGCTTGATGCTAATGGCACTCCACACTTAGATGCGGTTGCACATGTTGAACATATGATTAATTTGCATGAACAGACTCAACAAAACATTGCTGCTGCTAATGCTAAATATCAGATTGCTGGTAGTAAAGGGAGAAAACTTGTTACTTTTGAACCGGGATATGGTTTGGTTGCATTTGAGAAAGGATCATTTTCCTACTTTGCGTCGTTCTAAATTAATGCCTCGTGCTGCTGGTCCTTTTAAAGTGCTAACCAAGATTAATGATAATGCTTATGTCCTTGACCTGCCTACAGAGTTTGGTGTTTCCACTAGTTTTAATGTTGCAGATTTGTAGCCGTATGCGGGAGAAGATGAGGAGCTGCCGTCGAGGACGACTTCAGTTCAAGAAGGGAAGGATGATGAGGACATCAACGACAACAGGAGTGATTCTACAGCAGCAGCACCAGTCCAGGCGCCACTTTCAGCTCAGGCGCCACCTCCAGTTCCAGAAGCCCAGGCGCCACTTCCACCTGGGCCAATTACTCGGCCCGTGCGAGAGAATTGAGCTTCGCCATGCTGCTGAAGAACGAAGGCCCAGAAGAATAGAAGCTGGCCCAACAGGAGTCCCAGGTCGGGGCGCCTGACTAGTGGGGCCTACCTTGGGCACGCCCCCACCCCCCTTGGGCGTGGGATTCCCCTACATGCCGACCCTAGGGGCTGCGCCCCCTATTTAGATAGACCCCTCTTTTATTTTCAGACTCGAGTTTTGTTTTACATCTAGCTTTCGCTACACCGATCACGCACAAATATGTGCTGTCCTCGTGTGATTCAGAACTCCACCTTCGAGTGATATTAAGATTGCTCGCCTCTTTTTCTTGTTCGTTCTTCGATTGCGTACAGGAATTGATCTTCGTGATCAGGCTGATCTTGCTTCAACAAGGTCAGTAACCACAGGGAGTTGGTTCAGCTGATTGCATTAGCGCTTCGGGTTTGCTCGTCATAGTCGGATGGTGAGGGTCTACTTCCACCAAGTCGAAATTATCTCCACTCACCAAAAGATCGGGCACTCTAGCTCTATCACAAAGGAGACTTGGACATGGTGCAAAAGTGACCCAAATCACATATTTGACAGCACCATGTCGAAGAGCATTCCGAGATGATCGAAATGGATATTTGGATGACCCAATTCGAAGTCTGGACGAGAAAGTTACGCGACCGGGAAGATCGCCGGCAGAACCCTGCCAGGCCGGTCGGCCTGACTTAGGCCGCTCGGCCTGGACAAGGCCGGCCGGCCAGCAATCATCCCCAAAATGCTCTAAACTTTACACAAGGACCCTAGGGTGATGAGGACATGACACACATGAAGGGTGTTAAACACACATGGAAGGCATGGAGGACCAAAGAGGTTGATTGGGGACCAAGTCCAAGTGTCCTCACATTCTCCACAAGGCTATCACGTCACTTTTGGCCTAAGGAAATAAAGAGATTGAATCCAACACGTTTTGGAAATGCTGGATTCGGACTGCAGGGAAGTCCTGACTTTCGACGGCCGCCACGACCTATCCTGGACTCCGTTTGGGGAGTTCAAGTACTTGATGGAAAGCTTATGAAGCTTACTTTCATATGGATCCGGACTCATGTCCATATCTGTCTCGAGGCGGCCGCAATCGTCAAATCATTGACCGAAGGTTTTTCTGTCTAGGTGCTGCGACACCTTATTTTGGCCCACGGGCCGTGTATCAAGTTGGGTCCATTAGGGACGCGTCCTAGGGTTGGAGCACGACCCCAGCACCCCTTTGGTCGTCCTCCACCTATCATATACCCCCTAGCCGCCGCCAAGAAGTCTTGAGTTTTGTTTTACATCTAGCTTTAGCTACACCGAACACGCACAAATACGTGCTGTCCTCGTGTGATTCAGAACTCCACCTTTGAGTGATATTAAGATTGCTCGCCTCTTTTTCTTGTTCGTTCTTCGATTGCGTACAGGAATGATCTTCGTGATAGGCTTGATCTGCTTCAACAAGGTCGGTAACCACAGGGAGTTGGTTCAGCGATTGCATTGGCGCTTCGAGTTCGCTCGTCGTAGTCGGATCGTGAGGGTCGACTTCCACCAAGTCGAAATTATCCTCCACTCACCGAAAGATCGGGCACTCCAGCTCTATCAAGTGGTATCAAAAGTCCAGGTTGATCGGTGAGTTTATCGAGTGTTTTTCATTACCTACAGTCCACAAAACCAAAAAAAAAGATTTATCAGGTTAGATCCTTGTCCCAGCACCCTTTTTAGCCTTGCATTTTCTTTCAATAATTTACATTGTGCTTCCGCCGCCGCCGCCACCACCACCCGCCGCCGCTGCCACCACCACACGCCGTCGCCGCTGCCGCTCTACATCTTCACCACAGACCAGCCCCCTTCCTTTTTTGTTGTTTGGCAAGTCAAAACACAAAAAGGGGAAGCAATCAAAAAAAAGGAAAGAAAAAAGGAAAGAAAAGAAAAGGAAAGTTTGGAAAAGAAAGAAAAGTAAAGAATAAAAAAAGGAAACAGCAAAAGTTGCCTAATCTCGCTCGGTTTCGTTTGGAAGTTTTCTGCCGTTCGGACACCTTCACGAAAACGGTCATAACTTTTCGCTCAGATCTCCGATTTCAGTGTTCTTTTTTTCCTAGAAAGCTTACAAAATTTCCGGTGTGGTGCACCTTTGGTGACGTTGGTTTCGAGTCTAAAAAACATCGCCTAGACAGCGTACCGAAGCTTGGCAGATTTTTCGTTTCTGCGTACCCAATTCCTTGTTACCTTTGCTTGCTCCATATCGCGTTGCACTTGTTTCCAGCAGCATAGTTACGTGTTTAGCACTATAATTCAGCTTTGCATTATTGTTTGATTGTGCTAATCCTTGACTTGAGTGCAGCCTACCCAGAACTACACATATTCCTACGACGAGCCGACTTTGTTTCTCCAGGCAATCGATGCACCAATCTTTCACAGGTGCTACTTGTTTGTTTTTCGGTCGCCCCTGTTGCTTGGTAAGAACGGATAAGAACTTGATCGCAGCATCTTTGTGAGCTTTCCACCCACACCTTTGTTGTCGTAGGATTTGTTTTTGTGTTTGCGCTAATCATGTCAGGAGACGTCAACGGCATCGTGGCACGATTCGATGCGTGGTCCACGTCGGTCACGGCGTTGCACAAGGACTATAACAGTGACATGGAGCTAGACGATGGAGATCGCCACGGTTGTGCCCGCCGTGTGGTATGTCATCCACACATTGACTCATTTGCTACGATTAAATTTAATATACCCTCTTATAATGGCAAATACGATCCTGCTGCATATCTTGATTGGGAATTAGAAGTTGAACAGAATTTTTCATGCCATGATATTCTGCTAGTGCACAAGTTAAAGCTGCTGTTAGTGCATTTACTCTTTTTGCTTTAATGTGGTGGCGTGATTATAAACAAAGACATCTCACTGCTATTCCAACCACTTGGGCTCAATTAAAAACTGCTATGCGACATCGCTTTATACCTTCATATTATGCCCGAGATTTGCTTCAACAAATGCAGCAATTTCAGCAAGGTCAACAATCTGTTGAGGACTATTACCAGGAGCTACAAAAAGGTATGATTCGTTGTGGTTTGTTTGAGACGGATGATGCTGCTATGGCACGTTTTCGTGGTTGTTTGAACCGCGAAATTCTGGACATACTTGATAATAATGATTATGTTGATATGCCCACATTACTTGAGCATGCTTGCAAAGCTGAACGTGAAGTGCAGGAACGTCGCTCGAAGACATATGCTAACTCTTTTGCAGGACAAAGCCCAGGCATCCAGCGCAGATCCTGCTCTCCCTACGCCATCCACGCCTAATACTACACCGCGCTGAGAGGACGGCCACACATACAGCGTCGTCGACCACAGATGCTCCACTTACGGATGGTGAGACCACTTCTACTGTGCTGAATTTTTCCACACCTCATGCTATCATAGAGCAATTGTTAGTGGAATCATCTCTTGACGAATCTTTGTCACATGATGATGTGCTTGTTGTTCCCTATGATAAAGATGATTTGTGTGATAATGCTTCTGTTGTACATGTTTTAAAATCACACCCTTGTGCTGAAATTCAACATGATAACATAGAGCAACTATCGGTAGAACCCTTACAAATTTTGCCTTTGTCACAAGATCGTTTGCTTGATGTTCCTTGCGATGAAGAAGAATTGTGTGATAGTGATTCTTTTATTCCTCTACCATAATTAATTCATAGTGATGACACACATGCTTTGGAGCCATTTAATTGTGCTGAAAATAAAATGTTTGTTCCAATTGCTTGTGCAAATGATGAACAAAAATTGCTATCTTCTTTAAATACTTTAGGTTATATTGAATTTGCTGTTCAGTGTAATCTAATTTGCTTGGAGGAGAGTTTTCTTGCCTATCCTGAATGGCCATGCTTATCTAGGAATACATATCACTTCATTGGCAAATATAATCACAACGGAGAATATATGGTGCATCGAGTTTATATTTGTTCAAATCTGAAATCTTCTTTGGTTGGACAACAAGTGTGATAACTTACAGGGCTGCAATAATAATAATCATGTCACATTCAATTTCTCTAGCTTTGTTTTAAAGAAACATGTTCAATCCAAAGAAGGGGAGCCTTGCTGGTTACTATCTATGCCTGCTTTGTCTTTTGTTGGTACTAATCTTGTGCAGGATCGTGTTGAAAAACATCGCGTGTTGGCCGATCAAGAAGCATACATGTTTGCTAAAAGTTCTATGCAAGATGACACTTTCGCCAATCGGAAACATAGTGACATCCCACCTCTTAATATTTTCGGTTTTCTTGTTTTTCGAAACCCCGTTCTCCTTTGTGTTATGCAGGATCGGTTTCAAGTACAATTGACGCCGAGGACGGCTTTTCGTCAAGAAGGGGAGGATGATGAGGACATGACACACATGAAGGGTGTTAAACACACATGGAAGGCATGGAGGACCAAAGAGATTGATTGGGGACCAAGTCCAAGTGTCCTCACATTCTTCACAAGGCTATCACGTCACTTTTGGCCTAAGGAAATAAAGAGATTGAATCCAACACGTTTTGGAAACGCTGGATTCGGACTGCAGGGAAGTCCTGACTTTCGATGGCCGCCACGACCTCATCCGGACTCCGTTTGGGGAGTTCAAGTACTTGATGGAAAGCTTATAAGTTACTTTCATATGGATCTGGACTCATGTCCATATCTATCTCGAGGCGGCCGCAATCGTCAAACCATTGACCGAAGGTTTTTCTGTCTAGGTGCTGCGACACCTTATTTTGGCCCACGGGCCGTGTATCAAGTTGGGTCCATTAGGGACGCGTCCTAGGGTTGGAGCACGACCCAGCACCCCTTTGGTCGTCCTCCACCTATCATATACCCCCTAGCCGCCGCCAAGAAGTCTTGAGTTTTGTTTTACATCTAGCTTTAGCTACACCGAACACGCACAAATACGTGCTGTCCTCGTGTGATTCAGAACTCCACCTTCGAGTGATATTAAGATTGCTCGCCTCTTTTTCTTGTTCGTTCTTCGATTGCGTACAGGAATTGATCTTCGTGATCAGGCTGATCTTGCTTCAACAAGGTCGGTAACCACAGGGAGTTGGTTCAGCGATTGCATTGGCGCTTCGAGTTCGCTCGTCGTAGTCGGATCGTGAGGGTCGACTTCCACCAAGTCGAAATTATCTCCACTCACCGAAAGATCGGGCACTCCAGCTCTATTATAGGGAGTCACCAATGGACCCCCGAGGAAGAAGTGACAAGAATAAATGAAGTTAAGACAGAAAGGCCTAGGCCATGGATTGGAAGGTCCACCTACCTAGGATTCTCGGACAACTTCAACACAACGCAACCAAAACCGCCTCAAGGGATAACATGCAACCGTTGATGGGCGAGTCGGTGCAACATAGGGCCGAGAGGGGCCAGGGCCAGGCCGAATGGCCTCCACTAGGCCGGCCGGCCCCCAACTGTCGAGCTTGAGGTGAACGCCACCACAACCGTCATCAAGACATCATCAGGAGCGTCCACGAGAAAGGCGGTGTCAAATGGTAGAAATCAAGGGCCGAACGGCCTTGTTGAGGTCGGCTAGTCTGGATGCAGTGGCTTCTACGCTTGATCTTTTGCGTGGCTGTTACTCTGACTAGTTAGCAGTCACTCCTAAGCAGGATTCCACCCTTGGGAGGCTATAAAAGGCGCCCTTCACCCCCACTCAAGAGCACACCATCCATTGGAGAGAAGAGAAGGCTCAAGATATAGTCCACTATCTTAGAGTAGAGTAGGGAGAGTAGTGGGTGAGTGCTTGGGTGACAGCCAAGCGTGTAGAGGGAGTTCGGGAGTGATCTTGGCCTTCCCTCAACATTGTTCCGCCGCCCGAGGAATAAAGCTTCAGAGATATCTTCAATAAGTTTCTCGGTCTCTTACCTTAGTACCTAGCTAGTCATAACTTACTTTCAATAATTTATCTTATCTATCATTTGATCTATGGGTACCTAAGTCTACGCAACTGACAGCGACTCTTGTTTGGGGTTTCCTCTATACCCTTCGCGTTGGGTGGAGGTCAGTGGCTGAAATGCTTAGGCGTGGTGCCTGTGCTGGCTAGCCACCTCAGGTTGTGTTACACCCCATGGAACTATAGTGGTAGGCAGCAGGTGGTGACAGTCCTGTCCATCCTTCGTATTCCACCACGTTCGGGTGTACTCATAACAGTAGTGCTGAGCCCGGAAGAACCCCTCTCTCACCCCGTTCTGAGTTCTTCCCGTTCTAGCCGTCAAAGCAGATCATGTTAGACTAAGATAGGTCGTCCGGGGTAACGAGTGACTAACTATGGTTAAGCTCTCTACACCCTTTACCCTTTTCTCCCCTGTGGGTCCGATTAAGATATTTCTATGCTAGTCGCGTCTACCGTTCCTTGGATTTGACATCCAGGTTTTTACTCCCCTAGTGAAAGCTACAACGTATTCCGTGTGCTTGCGGATTTGGTTAGGCTAAGGAGTGCCAACAAGCTTTTCTGGCGCCGTTGCCGAGGAACGGTAGCAACACTAGTGTACGATCTTTTTAGCCGTACATTTTATCCCCATAACCATCTACCACATGGAGTTCTCTCCTAGTTATCTGGCGGTTCCATTTCATGAGTATTTGGAACCGCCAGCATCCTTCCACCCTGTTATCTGATGGCTTCGAGATCCGCCCCAATCTCGTTGCCATCGTTCGTTCACAATCCTTGCAATAGATGAGGAGAAGTTCTTCCTAACATTCCCGGGATGAACCAAGACGGAACTCTTCCTGTTTTTCTCCGACGGGGGAAGCAAAGTTTTGGTACAATCAGAGTGTAAGAGGAGTTGGAGGAGATTGGATCAAAGTGAAGGTTGAAGTTTGTCTGTTTATCTATCCCATCCCCAAAGCTAAGAGCTCTGTTGATGACCTATCAACAAGGTGATGAGTCACTTGGAGCAACCTGGGAGAAGTTTGGTATGGTGCTCATACAACGAATCGTTGGTAGATTGAGACATAGTGCTCATCCTTAGGATCAGTTTTCTGATCCTCCCACCGACTTCCCCATGAACACAACAGCAAATCCTCACTCTTTCATTAGATCCACCGCCTCCAACCACACGACATGAGCGAACAAAAGCCCCCAGACCAAGAGAATACCCTTAAATATCTGCCACATTAGGTGTGCACACTCAAGGTCTGAGTAATTCATTCCAGAAGTCACGACCGCAGACCAAGGGTCTATCTGCGGTTACGAGCAAGGAATGGCAGGAGGAAGCAGAAGCTAGTCGACCCTAGCTTTAATGCCCTCCACCTATTGAGGGGACTGACACACAAGAAGTTATCCATGATCTTTCTTTCGTAAGCACCTGAAAGGGATCAACGGCCAGATGTTGGAACACAAAGGAATTATCCGAGTTGTGCCTGAGGGGCGCAACAGTGTAATCTTGGATTTCCTACATCTTCGATATCCTGGAAGGTGATAAAATCTTCTTGTTAGATCAGCCAATAGAACATTTGTCAACTTAATCACGATCGAGCTATAGCTCAGAGTTGACAAAGAAAACATCCTGATCGGCCTTGCCACGATCAGTGAGTTTAGCCTTGCACGATCAGTATCGCCAAGGGCTAGATAGACCCTGTGAAGAATCAATGAGCATATTTTTTAGATGCTCACCCAATCCTAGGGGCAGAACCGGACAGTCAAGCTCAACATGGTGGAGAACCATAGCCTCCTCCACTAGAGTTGTTGATTGCTGCCACTTGGATTGGAACATGTTTCTCTTCCACTTGGAATAGAGATATGTACCTCTTCACGACAACCGCAGAACGCCAGTCATCATCAGTGTTAAACTGACAGAGAATGAGGCTCGGCAGGCTGCGAAAGTGTTAGAGAAGTATCGGTCCGTTTTCAGGTAGTCTCTACAGGCTAGACGGGGATCAACCCCAACACCCATCATATCGCTTTGAACCGGACAAATAGCCTTTTGGTTGAATGATGCGATGAGGGAGGTAGGCACACCTTCATGTGGGTATTATTTACCCTATGCAAGCACCCACTTCAAGTGGTGAGGCACTAGTCAATTTTCATCTACCTCCACCTGTCCCAATTATTGGGTCTATGCAATGCACCAACAAAGGTGTATGATATCAGCCTTCTCTCCCATTATCAAGGACACCCTTTGTCCTTGTCGAGAACATCATGGAGGAATTCCTTGATGATTTCTCAGTCCATGGACAACCTTTGGTTTATGCCTCGTGGATATGGATAGAGCTCGTGAGAATCCCAAAGCCTCCACCTTGTCCCAAATTGGGAGAAGTGCCAGCTGAGAAGGCCCCTATCATACAACCTCCTAATTGGATTTTTCCAATCAAGATCATGTGCAACGCTAGCAACCATATGATCGGGACAGTGCTGGATCAATGCAAGAAAACTTCATCATCCAAAGCATTGACCAGAGCTCAACAACAACAGAGAAGGAAGTGTCGGTATTTACCCATGACAAGTTCAGACCCTACTTGGTCGATGTCAAAGTGATAGCACATGGACCATGCTACAACAAGATATCACCTGACCGAGAAGGATGACAAGACACAACTCATCCGTTGGATTTTTGCTCCTTCATGAATTCGCTTCACGAATCAAAAGAAGAAGAGAGCAAATAAATATGTGGCATATCATCTCCCAAGGATACAAGTTCAATTACACTAGATAATACTCTTTCAAGGGTAACTTTACAGACGTGGATTTACGCCCTTAGAGAGAAGGAATTCATTCACCTTACCAGATTTCATCAATGGGATTCATATCATAATGGTTTACTCCATTGCTACAACCCATAATGTGAGACCCACAAGATTCTTTAGTGTATGAGCTACGAAATTTATTTTTTCTTTCCTTCCGTATAACCTCGTGCTAAGGTTCGACAAACTGATCACCTGACCAACCAAGCACACACACGCTAAGAGTCTTTGTGGTGCCCATGATGCTCATTGAGTCAAAAGACTGACGAGCATCTTGGTGATCATGGACTAAACGTCCATAGTAGTTGAAGCACTTGATGTTTCTGATTGACTATCTGAAGATGGTACAGATTTGCGACCCGGTGATTTACTTCCAGCCTTAGAAGTGCAATAGCGGGTTGGAAGTAATCACCGGGTCGCAAATCTGTACCATCTTCAGATAGTCAATCAGAAACATCAACAGAATATCATGAACAATCTGACATGGAGGAGGGATGGAAGGGCAATCACCCGAGACACTTTGTGCACACTCAACATCATTCCCATTAGGAGATCAAAAAGGTGAAACATAGACCCCTAATCAGCCGGAGTCAAAATGATGAAATCAAATGGCTGAATTGGAGGATGGAGAAGAAGGTTTTCCTTTATGCTTCCTCTCCAGGACAATGACAAGAATGCTTTCAGTTGAAAATATTCCTCGAGCCCGACATCTCGGAACTCGAAGTTATGGACTGCTACAAGTATCCGAGTTACAACCATAGTCCATGGCGATGGCCAGACCTAAAATGTGCCATTATCTTAGTATAGGCCAAAGTTTGTTTTTTCTAGCAGCATCCCCATATTTCCCTTTTGAATAAAAAGTTGCTTTGTTCTACCATGCCTTGAGTGGTTGGTGCACACTTGTGTGCCAACCATACCCCTGCTCTAACTCTACACTAAGTGCGCAGAAAACAGGACGAGCAACACATCAACGAGCAGTCTTCACCCGTGCCCAAATAATCACATGGCAGCCATTGCTGAGATTCAACTACGCACGGAGGTTTGAAACGCTTTCTCCCATTTCCTTTCTTGGTTTTAATTCAAATGCGAGCATGAGTTCACGACAATTAAAATTTTAATGAAACACTGTTGGTATTTCTTATGACCTACAGATAAATCCGCAAGCGTACGGATACCGATGTAGCTTTCACCCGGGAGTATTCCAGGGATCGATTTCCACGGGAACGAGAAGTGTACTAATCCTTTAATTAATTCATCCGAAAGGGTAATATGGGGGAAATGTATGACAACAAATGAAAAGAAGAGATAAAAAGGCTGAGGGTAGAGAGGGTACTTGTGTAGCAATACTGGATATTTCGATAGATCAAGCAAGATAGACTTGTTCAAGAGAGTTCACTTCGGGCACCTGAGACACCACCATTCACAGAAAGGGATGAGAAGGGGAGTGGTACTGCCTACCCCTAAGTCCTACAGACCAGAACTAACGTGGTGGATTACGTCGGCCGGACAGGGCTGTCACCACCTGCCGGCTACCACAACTATTCCGTTGAACTGGGTGCAAACCAAGGTAACGACTAGTCTAGGCACCACGCCTATACTAATAATTACTACTTCACTTGAATTCAGAGCAAAGCACCCACTACTAAGTAGTGAACGAGGAACCAGAGAACAAGCTAGCAAGACTGAATGCTTAATAAATCAGAAGGAAGCCAGAGTTACCAGACAAGACCCGGATGTTACTCGAAGTTGAGCCGCATCCGCCGAGGTACAAAGTGGAAGAGAAGCCGACAGCTCCGGCTTCTCTCCCGGACTCTCACCTCACCTCTCTCCCTATTTTCTAAGTATGGAAGTGGTAGCACTTCTCCTCTATTTTGTTGTGATCTTGAGTGGGGGTGAAGGGCGCCTTTTATAGCCTCCCAAGCATGGATGCCAGCGTAGATGTTAAGCCACCATGCTTGCTTAGCTTCCACGCGAAAGAGGAGGCGTAACCGCCACAAAAGTGGGCCGGCCGGCCTCACTTAGGCCGTTCGGCCTGGGATTTTCGCCACTTGGCACCGTCTTTCTTGTGGACGCTCCTGATGGTGTCCTAGGTCGGTAGTTGAGGGATTGGTGGCAGTTGTGACAGTTGGAGGCCGAACGGCCTAGGGGAGGCCGGTCGGCCTGGCCCTGACTCCTCTCGACCCTCCGTTGCACCGACTCGCTCATCAACGGTTGCATGTTGTCCCTTGAGGCGGTTTTGGTTGCGTTGATTTGAAGCTGTCCGAGAATCCTAGGTTGGTGGACCCTTCAATCCATGCCTTAGGCCTTTCGGGTCCTCGGATCAAACCAACATTGATCTCATGTCTCAGGGTGTTTGTTGATGTGTTAGTTGTCCCCTGGATCAATGACGTGGCCAGCTGAGGGGATAGGAGGCCGGTCGGCCTAGGCTAGGCCGGCCGGCCTGGGTTTGGCTCCATATTTGCTCTCTTTTCTCCTGTATGCTCTTGCACTCACAAATCATTCAAAACTTGTGGAACTCATTAGTATAAATGATGTTAGCATGATTATCACTAAATGAGCATGAAATCCGGAGAAATGTTGACGGTAAAATCCTATAATAACGACCGTCAACACACCCCCACACTTAGACCCTTGCTCGTCCTCGAGCGAGGAGTAGGGACTAAGATGAGACAAGACATCCAAGGATATGGAACAAGCATAAGAAATATTCCAAGCCATACCTTGTACTAGTGAATTTTGTAGTGTCTATCATGCCATCTTAGATAGTTGAGGATTGGAACGTTCATGAATCAAGTCACTTCAACTCTATGTGTCAAGTAGCTTGGGATTTTTCAGTAAGTTTTCAAAAACAAACCTTGCATTGCTCCTCATTTGATTCTCTCAGATCTCTCAGTGTGTATATATCCTCACCAAGGCATTAACTTGCCTTTCTTCATCCTACTTCTAACGATGGCTATATGTGGAGCTCAAGGTAGGGTAAGAAGCTGAGGCATACTTGCATCACATGTATTGCAAAGTCAAAGAGTGGATCCAAGAAGAAATCAAATCATACAATCGGATCAAGATGTGCACGTGTATGGGTATGATGGATGATGGATGGAATAAACAACTCCTTTGTGTGTGGTCTTTCTCCTTAAAAAAAATCTTTTGAGAACATGGCTATCAGATTTTTTTTCTTTCTTTCTTGGACCTTCATGTGTCCAACCTTTTTTTCTCTTTTTTTTGTGTGGACCTTCATGTGTCCATTTTTTTTCTCGATAGCCATGTCTCTTTTTGTAACAATAACTGAGGAGTGAGACTTACACGTACATGATGGAGCATTTATTTTGTGGAATGGATGGATGAATGATACAATGCTAACTTCCAGTGTAGAAGTATAGCAACGGGGGATAAACGTGTACGTGATCTTGATCATGAAAGCATGAAAAGAATTCTCATAAGGGTCGCAACAATTTGACAAAGCTCAATGCAATGACAAGTAGCATATGTGTACATGGTTTTCAAGATAACTCAACATATGGCTTTGGTAGGACTTTGGCATAACAAAGAGGAGCTTTGCAAAGGGTTTTTAAATTTTCAAATAAATTTCCCGAGCACTCAAACATTAAGAGTGAAGATCATATCATCAAACCATATCTCAAACATCAACTACTTAGATGAACATGCTTCCCTAAAAATATTTATTCACAAGTGACAGGATGAAGCGAGGAATAAAACTTATGCAAGCCAAACATGGGAACATGAAGGGTAGGCATAGCAAGGTGAATTATTTCATCTTGAGATTGATTTTAATGATAGGGATTGAAATTAAATCAAACTCATGAATTAAGGAGCGAGAGGTGGAGTGCACATACCATCGTTTTTTTTTCATGTTAGCGTAGTCGATGTTGTGCGACGCCTTCGTGGGGGACCTCGAATGTGTATGTTGATGATGAGCTTGAGAGATCTCCCCCACACTTGTACTTGTGCTGGTACTGTTATTCAAAGCCAAAAGGTGGAAACAAAAAGAGGGGCTCTACTGGTTCAAGCACCATAGAGCCTTTATTCAAGTTTTTTATTGCTTTTATTTTTTTTAAATCTGGTTGGGAAACCAGTTAGTTGATCTCCAAGAACTCGATGACATCTAAGTCTTCGAGCTTGGGTTGTTGAGGTTCCAGAAAGATTTTCAAACGTTGGCCATTAACCTTAAAGATGTTCCCGCTGTTATCTTGAAGTGCGACGGCTCCATGAGAAGATGCATTGATGACATTATAGGGACCGTCCCACTTACTTCTAAGTTTACCCCTACCAAAAAGTTTAACGCGGGAGTTAAAGAGGAGTACCTTATCTCCTGGTTTAAATTCCTTGATCTTGATGCGCTTATCATGCCACCGCTTGGTTCTTTCCTTGTAAATTTTTGAGCTATGATAAGCGTTCTCCCTCCATTCTTCTAGTTCAGCGAGTTGGATTTTTCTTTTAATTCCTGCTCCTGGGAGATCCATATTCCATCTCTTGATTGCCCAATGAGCCTTAAATTCCAACTCAACTGGCAAGTGGCATGTTTTCCCATACACCAATTGGTAGGGGGTCATCCCAATTGGTGTCTTATAGGCCGTCCGATAAGCCCATAGAGCTTCAGGTAACTTGTCCTTCCATGCCGTACCCATCTCATTAACGGTCTTTTGTAAGATGTTCTTGATTTGCTTATTGGAAGTCTCTGCTTGGCCACTTGTTTGAGGGTGATATGGGGTGGCTATCCGATGGTTGACTCCCAAACTGGCAAGGTATTTCCGAAAAATGTTATCAATGAAATGTGATCCTCCATCACTGATCACAACCCTTGGAGTGCCGAAACGGGGGAAGATAATCTCATGGAACATTCGTCTGGCGCTCTTAGAGTCGGCTGCTCGGCATGGCATGGCTTCAACCCACTTGGACACGTAATCCACTGCCACCAATATGTATTCATAATCTCCAGATCTAGGGAATGGACCCATAAAGTCTATCCCCCATACGTCGAATATTTCCACTTGGAGGTTGTTGGTGAGTGGCATAGCGTCCCTTGCATTGATATTTCCATGCTTCTGGCACCTTGCACATCTCCTGACGAACTCTCGTGCATCCTCATGCATGGTTGGCCAGAAGAACCCACTTTGCCACACCTTAGCATGTGTCCGGAAAGATCCATAATGTCCTCCGTATGGTGATGCATGGCACCGTTCTAAAATCTTGTAGGCTTCGCATGCCGGCACACATCGCCTTAAGAGTCCATCAGAACACACTCGGAATAGGTACGGGTCATCCCATAGGTGGATCCGGCTATCATATGCGAGCTTCTTTCTATTTTCTCCCGGAGGAACATATCCAGAAACAATAAAGTTCACTATGTTGGCGTACCAGGGGTCTGAAGTGGTTACCTTGAGGAGGGTGTCGTCTCGTAGGTAGTCATTGATGGGCATTGACTCTCCTTGAACTTGCAGCCGCGATAAGTGGTCAGCCACCAAATTTTCTACTCCTTTCTTGTCCCGAATCTCAAGATCAAATTCTTGGAGTAGAAGTATCCAATGAATAAGCCTTGGTTTTGCATCCTTCTTGGTGAGAAGATATTTTAGGGCAGCATGGTCTGTGTAGACGATGACTTTTGCCCCCACCAAGTAGGATCGAAACTTATCGATGGCGAATACCACTGCCAGAAGTTCCTTTTCCGTGGTTGCATAGTTCAGCTGGGCACCTGTCAAAGTTTTACTAGCATAGCAAATAGCATGGTGCAACTTATTCTTGGTTTGCCCCAGGACCGCACCTACGGCAAAGTCACTCGCATCGCACATGATCTCGAATGGGAGAGCCCAATCCGGAGGTTGTATGATAGGCGCTGATATAAGAGCTCTCTTGAGAATGTGGAAGGCAGCATAGCACTCTTCATCAAAGATGAAGGGAGCTTCCTTGGCAAGGAGGTTGGTTAAAGGCCGGGCTATTTGAGAGAAATTCTTGATAAATCGGCGGTAAAACCCAGCGTGCCCAAGGAAGCTGCGAACTCCTTTAACATTTATGGGGGGTGGAAGCTTCTCAATTACTTCCACCTTAGCTCTGTCCACCTCTATCCCACGTTCAGAAATGCGGTGCCCCAAAACAATTCCTTCCCTCACCATGAAGTGACATTTCTCCCAATTTAAGACTAGGTGCTTTTCCTTGCATCTCCCTAGGACCTTGTCAAGATTTTCTAAACAGTCGGCAAAGGTCTTTCCATAAACGGAGAAGTCATCCATGAAAACCTCCATGATTTCCTCAATCATGTCGGAGAAGATGGACATCATGCACCGCTGGAAGGATGCGGGGGCATTACATAGCCCAAAGGACATTCGTCTATAGGCGAATGTTCCATAGGGGCAAGTAAATGTCGTTTTACTCTGGTCGTCTGGATGGATAGGAATTTGGTGATACCCAGAGTAACCATCAAGGAAACAGAAGAAGGAATGCTTTGCGAGTCGCTCTAACATTTCATCAATGAAGGGCAGAGGGAAGTGATCTTTCTTGGTGGCTTTATTGAGTCTGCGGTAATCAATGCACATACGCCACCCAGTGGGGGTACGCTGAGGGATCAGCTCATTCTTATCATTGCGTACCACCGTCATCCCCCCTTTCTTCGGAACGACTTGAACGGGGCTAACCCATTCACTATTGGGCACAGGGTAGATAATTCCGGCATGGAGAAGTTTTAGCACTTCTTTCTTTACCACCTCTCTCATCGCATTATTGAGTCGCCGTTGAGGCTCTCTCGATGGTGTTGATCCAGGATCGATTGGGATGCGATGAGTGCAGAGGGTCGGACTTATGCCTTGCAAGTCCTGGAGGGAATATCCTAGGACTGTTCGATGTTTCTCCAGAACAGAAATAAGTGATGTTGTTTCAATGTCCGTGAGCTTATCACTTATAATGACCGGGGTGTCTCGATTTCCATGGAGGAAGGCATATTTTAAACCAGAGGAAGAGGTTTAAGCTCGATTGGGGACGATTGAGGTTTTTCGGATGTGTCGAGCTTAACAGGGGGTTGAGTTTCCTCAACCACCGAGAAATGGGTTTCTTCTTCCTCAAAGCTTGGTTGAGCCATGTTAGTTAGTGCAATAGACATGGCTTCCTCCAATGGATCGGGCTCGATCTCAGGTTCCACTTGAGTGTTAAGAGATCGAGAAAAAGAGGTCGGGACATACTGTCGGCCGACCTTGAGTTCTACTAGATCTCCTACTGGTAGATTCTTTAAGATCTTCTCAATCGGCCTTCCTATGATGATTTGTTTCTCTAGATCTTTTGGAAGGTCGAAGATATGGAAATCTAGATAGAGCTTCGGCTTGTCTATCTTGATTGGCACCACACGAAGGATACCTAGGCAATCTAGGATGTCTTTTGATTGGAGTTTCAGGCGCTTTTGTGATGAAGATAGACAAAGCTGGGAAAGCTGGGATCGAACTAATGATTGTGAGATGATATTGATCCCTAAGCTTGGGTCATACCCAATGTCGCCTTTTATGCCCATTACTTCACAGTACATCCTTCTAATTTTTGTGGGCATTTTAACGACTTCGGGTGAGGCCTCTGCCTCATCTAACCATTCTCGACTCATGACAGCAGAAAGGTTTCCAATGAGCTCCTCTCGAGAGTGCTGGTCAATGTAGTCGGTGGCTTGGACCTTAGTATTTGTGTGCCTTTCAACCACGGGAAGTTTCGAGCTGTCCCCGTACTCCAGGAATAGCTCATCATGGAAATCGTAGGGGAAGGCACAACGAGAGTCATGTAGGTCCAGATCATATGCTGGAGTTGGTTCAGGGAGAGTATCGGAGAGATGTGCTACGATTGGTGTGGATTCTTGTGATGCTTTCACATCTTCTGATGCAGATGTCTCTTCTATGGCCTCCTCAGGAACTTCTTCTGGGAATTCATCATAGATCCCAGTGTAAGGGGTGTTTTCTAAAATTTTGTCTAGAATAGCCCTTCCCTCACTAGGTGTCAAATGACTGAAAGATCCTCCTGAGGATGAATCTAGGAACTCGGCCGATTCGATTTCGAGGCCTCTTCTAAAATGTATTAGAAGGACGGGTTCGGAGATCCCTAGATCAGGTCCTGTGGCCATAAGATAGGTAAATCGAGCCCAAGCGGCCCCTAGTGATTCTCCTCCCCTTTGTTTGAAAGTGAGGGCCTCGATTCGGAGGTCAGCGACCCGAGATTCAGGGAAGAAGGTTAGGCAGAATTTATCTCGTAGTGTCTCCCAATTTCCCTTCACTCTCCCACGATAGTGATCACACCATATCTTTGCTCGACCCGTCAAAGAGAAAGGAAATACCTTCCATTTCAGAGTTTGTTGGGCCATCCCCGTAATCACGAGACATGAGCAAATTTGCTCAAATTCCCGTAAGTGAACATAAGGATTCTCCCCTTCAGCTCCCGAAAATGGATTCTCTTTGATCTTGGCTATGAATTTTGTGTGTATTCTGTAGCCAGAGCTTTTTATGGGGTGAGATGATGATGGTGGCTCCAGATCTTCAGCTTTTGGAGCTGAGAATTGATATAAGGTAGGAGTGAAATTCATGATGGTAGGTGGATGATATGTGGACGAACTAGGTTCGGGATAAGAACAGCTACCGTTCCCCGGCAACGGCGCCTAGAAAGCTTGTTGGTATTTCTTATGACCTACAGATAAATCCGCAAGCGTACGGATACCGATGTAGCTTTCACCCGGGAGTATTCCAGGGATCGATTTCCACGGGGAACGAGAAGTGTACTAATCCTTTAATTAATTCATCCGAAAGGGTAATATGGGGGATATGTATGACAACAAAATGAAAAGAAGATATAAAAAGGCTGAGGGTAGAGAGGGTACTTGTGTAGCAATACTGGATATTTCGATAGATCAAGCAAGACAGACTTGTTCAAGAGAGTTCACTTCGGGCGCCTGAGACACCACCACTCACAGAAAGGGATGAGAAGGGCAGTGGTACCGCCTACCCCTAAGTCCTACAGACCAGAACTAACGTGGTGGATTACGTCGGCCGGACAGGGCTGTCACCACCTGCCGGCTACCACAACTATTCCGTTGAACTGGGTGCAAACCAAGGTAACGACTAGTCTAGGCACCACGCCTATACTAATAATTACTACTTCACTTGAATTCAGAGCAAAGCACCCACTACTAAGTAGTGAACGAGGAACCAGAGAACAAGCTAGCAAGACTGAATGCTTAATAAATCAGAAGGAAGCCAGAGTTACCAGACAAGACCCGGATGTTACTCGAAGTTGAGCCGCATCCGCCGAGGTACAAAGTGGAAGAGAAGCCGACAGCTCCGGCTTCTCTCCCGGACTCTCACCTCACCTCTCTCCCTATTTTCTAAGTATGGGAGTGGTAGCACTTTTCCTCTATTTTGTTGTGCTCTTGAGTGAGGGTGAAGGGCGCCTTTTATAGCCTCCCAAGCATGGATGCCAGCGTAGATGCTAAGCCACATGCTTGCTTAGCTTCCACGCGAAAGAGGAGGCGTAACCGCCACAAAAGTGGGCCGGCCGGCCTCACTTAGGCCGTTTGGCCTGGGATTTTCGCCACTTGGCACCGTCTTTCTTGTGGACGCTCCTAATGGTGTCCTAGGGTCGGTAGTTGAGGGATTGGTGGCAGTTGTGACAGTTGGAGGCCGAACGACCTAGGGGAGGCCGGTCGGCCTGGCCCTGACTCCTCTCGACTCGCTCATCAACGGTTGCATGTTGTCCCTTGAGGCGGTTTTGGTTGCGTTGATTTGAAGCTGTCCGAGAATCCTAGGTTGGTGGACCCTTCAATCCATGCCTTAGGCCTTTCGGGTCCTCGGATCAAACCAACATTGATCTCATGTCTCAGGGTGTTTGTTGATGTGTTAGTTGTCCCCTGGATCAATGACGTGGCCAGGTGTGGGGATAGGAGGCCGGTCGGCCTAGGCTAGGCCGGCCGGCCTGGGTTTGGCTCCATATTTGCTCTCTTTTCTCCTGTATGCTCTTGCACTCACAAATCATTCAAAACTTGTGGAACTCATTAGTATAAATGATGTTAGCATGATTATCACTAAATGAGCATGGAATCCGGAGAAATGTTGACGGTAAAATCCTATAATAACGACCGTCAACAAACACCTAGAAAGAGATGGAATTACAACATGTTTATCAAAGGTGCATAAGCTCTATTTTCTTTGCACGTACCGATGTGCCTTTGGAACTTTATGATAGGATCACTTGATCTTTCGCTTTTTGACCCTTACAAATATAATGACATGAGAGGCTTATTCTTTTCTAATTCAAAGTCTTGGAGAATTTCATTTTGAAAATGAAAAAAAATGAGGCAACTCTCGTTCATGCTCAACTTTGCCAAGTCCCATCCAGAGCCATATTATACATGACACAATTTTGAATCTCCACATTGCTATCTTGTACATTTTGAGCTTGATCAAACATCATGCCTTCTGAGACATGCATGTTCTTCCTAGCACTTTGGTCATTCACGTACACGTTTCATCAAATAAAGTCCATCGTAGAATAAAAGTCCATCTAAAGTGGTTCTCAAGCAGCTCTTCATCCCCCTAAAAAAAAGAGAAAAAAAATGAGTGGGAAGTCCTACTAAAAAAAGAGAAGAAGGGGAAAGATGGAAGAAGCTAGAATCAAATACCACTCAAGAAAATTCATCATCCATCATCCACATACACTTACACTTGACCAAAGTCCATGGTTGACATGATCTCTCGGAGACAAGTTATTTGATCTCGCAACATAGATGGAAGAGATAAGAAATTCTATCGATCCCTGCCTTGAGCCCCACATATAACCTTGTAGAGGTAGGTGAGGCTACTTGAAAAGCCTTAGTGAGGATCAAACACTTTGAGCGACTGAGTGGCTTGAGAGAATGAGAGTATGCCATCATATTTTGAAAAAAAATAATACCAAATCTCCAAGTACTGAGAAGGAGGAATCAGGCTCTTCATTGATTTATTCTGAGGTTCAATAGGTGAAAGTGAAGGTGTTAGCCACCTGGAATCCAAGGTATGAGGGAAAGCTTTGAAATAATTCTTATGCATACTTTTGATTTCATGACCCTAGGCTTTGCTTGATTCTCTGGATCTAACTCAACCCTTTGCTCGGGACGAGCAAAGTCTAGGTGTGGGGGCGTGTTGGCGGTCGATATCCATGACTTTTACCACCAACATTTCTCCAGATTTCATACTCATATAGTGGTAATCATGCTAATATCATTTATACTAATGAGTTCCATGAGTTTTGTGCACCAATATGTTTTGCAAGGAAATACAGATAATATGGTGCATAAATATCAACATTGGTGAAGCCATACAAGTGAAGGTTCATCTCCAGACAAAAGAATGTCACATATTTGACAGCACCATGTCGAAGAGCTTTCCGAGATCATCGAAATGGATATTTGGATGACCCAATTCGGAGTCCGGACGAGAAAGTTACGCGTCCGGGAAGATCGTCGGCAGGGTTGGCCTGACTGAGGCCGATCGGCTTGGACAAGGCCGGCCGGCCAGCAATCATCCCCAAAATGCTCCAAACTTTGCACAAGGACCCTAGGGAGTCACCAATGGACCCCCCCCAAGCAAGAAGTGACAAGAATAAATAAGTTAAGACTGAAAGGTCTAGGCCATGGATTGGAAGGTCCACCTACCTAGGATTCTCAGACAACATCAACTCAACGCAACCAAAACCACCTCAAGGGACAACATGCAACCGTTGATGAGCGAGTCGGTGCAACGAAGGGCCGAGAGGGGCCAGTGCCAGGCCGAACGGCCTCCCCTAGGCCGGCCGGCCCCAACTATCGAGCTTGAGGTGAACGCCACCACAACCATCATCAGGACATCATCAGGAGCGTCCGCGAAAAAAGCGGTGCCAAATGGTGGAAATCAAGGGCCGAACGGCCTTGTTGAGGCCAGCCGGCATGGAAGCGTGGCTTGTATGCTTGATCTTTTACGTGGCGGTTACTCTGACCGTTAGCGTCACTCCTAAGCAGGATTCCACCCTTGAGAGGCTATAAAAGGCGCCCTTCACCCCCACTCAAGAGCACACCATCCATTGGAGAGAAGAGAAGGCTCAAGATGTAGTCCACTATCTTAGAGTAGAGTTGGGAGAGTAGTGGGTGAGTGCTTGGGTGACAGCCAAGTGTATAGAGCGAGTTTAGGAGTCATCTCGGCCTTCCCTCAACATTGTTCCGCCCCCGAGGAATAAAGCTTCAGAGATATCTTCAGTAAGTTTCTTGATCTCTTGCCTTAGTACCTCGCTAGTCATAACTTGCTTTCAGTAATTTATCTTATCTATCATTTGATCTACGGGTACCTGAGTCTGCGCGAGTGACAGCGACTCTTGTTTGGGGTTTCCTCTATACCCTTCGCGTTGGGTGGAGGTCAGTGCCTGAAAGCTTAGGCGTGGTGCCTGTGCTGGCTAGCCACCTCAGGTTGTGTTGCACCTCACGGAACTGCAGTGGTAGGCGGCAGGTGGTGACAGTCCTGTCCATCCTTCATATTCCACCACATTCGGGTGTACTCATAACAGTAGTGCTAAGCCACCCCGTTCTGAGTTCTTCCCGTTCTAGCCGTCAAAGCAGATCATGTTAGACTAAGATAGGTTGTCTGGGGTAGCGAGTGACTAACTAAGGTTAAGCTCTCTACACCCTTTACCCTTTTCTCCCCTGGTGGGTCCGGTTAAGATATTTCTATGCTAGTCGCGTCTACCGTTCCTTGAATTTGACATCCAGGTTTTTACTCCCCTGGTGAAAGGCTACATCGTACTCCGTGTGCTTGCGGATTTGGTTAGGCTAAGGAGTGCCAACAACGCCCAGGTAGGCCGTCCTCTTCATCTCCTTCCTAACGGCAGGATTGGCTCCGCCATTCTCGCCGTTCTTCATCGCGCTGCTGGAGTCGTTTAAGATCCACCTCGTACACCTCATCCCCAACTCCATCGTCATCCTGGCGATCTTCGTGCATGCGTGCGAGATGTTCTTCGGGGTGCAGCCGTCGGTGGAGCTGTTTCCGGTACTTCTTTTACCTTAGTCATTCTCCTTCGAGGCCGCCGTGACCCGGAGCTCCCGCGCAGAAGTGCACTGTGGGGGATGCTACTTCCGAATCCGGTTGAATCGCCATGAGGACTTCATCGAATGCAACATCAACACCATGTGTGATGACTGGGAGAGGCAATGGCAGTATGCGGAGACTGACAACGTCTCCCCTCGCATTGCTCTCCCCACAGGTCCGCCGCGGAGCGCCGACAACTGGTCGGCGGGGCCAGCCCTGAGCACTGGGTGGAACCCCGTCTTGGAGCACATAGCCGCTCTCAGAGACCTTGGTCTCTCAGCACCCATGGTGGCTATGGATTTCTACCGGCGCCACTTGGCCCTGCTCCAGTCCCGCCTTCGCCCGTCGTGGTTCTACACCGGGCCCGACGATGACTGCCGTCTCGCGTGGGGGGCGGAAGTTCGACCACACCGAGGAGATGATCCAGTGCTGAATGGGAGTTGCCCTGCAGGTTGAGGATGTGGCGATGGCACTTCTTCCGGAGGAGATTCGTGCCTTGTGCGAGGATCCCAATCGGGCCACCATCCTGGCTCGCCTTCCCGTGACCAACGCGTGGGGGTTGGCGCCGGTGGCTCTGGCCCCCGGGGGACTCGTGGTTCAAGATGTCGTTGCGGCGTACATTGAGTTTGTTGACGAGGAGGAGAAAGAGGAGGTGGAGAACGAGGCACGGGCCCCGCATTCCCCGGCCGCTGCCCTCGACGCCACGGCAAAGGATCTGGATTGGGGCAAGTAGGCGCGCACGCCTTCTCCGCCGCTGTCGTCGTCTTCTCCACGCTGCTTGGGGGATGCCGGGCAAGGTCACGCTGCTTGGGGGACGCCGGGCAAGGGAGCTCGGGCGCTGACCCCTTCAGTTCGGCTGGAGATGGCAAAACGTCACAGAAGAGGCTCTGTGTGCTTTCTCCAAGGTGGTGGTACAGCGGCCTCGGCCAACGGTAAGCGGACCTCTTAATTTCTCTTTGGTTTGTTTCCTTCTCCTTTTTACCGACCTTATCCCAACCGTTTGTTGACAGTGGTAGGGTGCATTCGGGCCCCAGTCCCTCGTCCGGGAAGACGACCTCTTCTTCCGCGGCGGCGGAGCTTCTTGAGTCACCAACGGCAGGTGCGCGTGAGCACGACGGCTGCGGCCCCGACAGAAGATGCGGTCTCAATGCCGACGTGCGGTGGTGGTATCACCGGGTCCGCCACATGGGGAGCCGTTCGTAGTCTCACCCGTGGCAGCGCTCGCCGCACCGCCTACTAATGAGGCCGCCCGTGGGGAGTTGTCCCTCGATTTTGGCACTACGGTGGCCGGCCCTTCCTCGTTCGTCTCCATAGCGGAGGTGGAGGCCGCTCTATCAGCCGTGCTGTTGCAGTCTTCGCGTTGCCGCCTCGCCGTCCACATCCTCGGCTGCGGTACCCATCACCCAGTCGCTCGAAGTGGCGTCGCGCGAGGCGGAGCTCCGCCGCCGCGATGAGTAGCTTCAGCTGGCGCTGGCCGAGCTCGCCTGCCACGAGGAGTCGTTGCTGGCCCACGAGCACCGCGTCGACCATGACCTGGGCTCCATCGCAGAACGGGAGGAGAGCATTCGCAACCAGGCTCGTCAGTTGGAGGAGCGGGAGCGCCAAGTTGGCGAGCGTGAGGCCAAGGTCCTGGAGGCACAAGAGGCACTCCAAGCGACAGGCGGGCAACCTCGAGCGGCAGGAGGCGTCCCTGGTCCCATGGGAAGATGTGCTGGAGTGCCTGCGAGGACTCCCTGAGTCTTGAGGCGGCGACCGCGGCGGCCATCAGCAAACTGGTGGACACGGCCCGCGTCGAGGCTGAGAAGAGAGTCTCCGCGGCGATGCTAGATGCCGCTGCCAAGACGCGGGCCACTGACCGCGAGCACAAAGAAGCGCAATACGCCCTCTTGGCCCAGCTGAAAGAGGCTCGCCGCCGGGTTGAGGCGGCAGAGGATCGAGCTACTGCTGCGGAGGCCACACAGGGTCGGGCGGAGGAGGAGCTGCGTCAGGCGCGAGCGGAGGAGCCGTTCTTTGAAGCAGGCACCCTCAACCCACGTCTTCGCAGCAGCGGCGGCGTGGTTTAAGGCCATCACTTGCCGGTGCCGCCAGGCAGCGGAGAGAGCCAAGCTTGGTCTCCTCCCCTTGGAGCAACCGGTGCTCCCCGCTGATGACGACCCCGTCTATTACGTGCCCACTTTGGAGGCGCTGGCGGCTCTCCTGGTTGACCTGGAGGCCAAGGTTAAGAATGTCGTGGTGTCGAGCTCCAAGGATTTTGCAGAACAGGCGTTGGAGCACACACTAGTGAGCCTGAAGAGCCTCCACCCCCACATGCCTCTCGACTCGACGCTTGATGGCATCCTCCTCGGCAACGAAGATACCGCCCGCGACGAAGTCAACTGGCTTGTGGTGGAGCTGTTGAGAAGGTTCTTCCCTTCCATAGGCGGAGCCGACGTGGGAGATCAGCCTGGGTCACCTCCCCCTCCTGTTGACGAGTAGGGCCTAGCCCTTGGCCCGTACTTTTTTATTAGTAGCTTGCTGTGGTGGGCGCCTTCGTGCGCCATGTATCAAACCTTCCCAGCTCTGGCCGGTTTAATTTGTTCTTCGTTTTCATCTTGCTTGTGCTTCTTCCCATGTCGCTTTGCATGTTGGCTTATGTTGTGTGTGTCGGTGGCTTGATGTGTGCCTACTGACTTGTTATTTCGGCGGCCCCATGCAGCACCCCATCGACAGTGTTTCATCTCGTTTTGCAATCAATGGCTCCCGTTCATGGGAAGCAGGCTGCACGTGGTAAACCTGGAAGGACGCACACCCTAACAATGCTGAAGGGTCAGAGCTTGGTGCTAGCATTGCACAGATCATACCCATCCATGTCTAACCACGCGCAATCAGTTCACTGCACATCATGCGGATTTTGGCAGGAGCTAAGCGTCTAGTTTGGTTTTGAAGGGCCGATTAGGCGACCAGAGAGGGGGGGAGTGAATGGGAGCCGATAAAAATTCTTCTCAACGAATCCGGCTTTTCTCCCAACTCAACTCCAACTCCTCGCAGCACGATCTAGCCAAGATCACGTAGCCACTGAGAAGCTACTGACCCTAGGAACACGATCACAGCAGCGGAAACCAAATCGAGAAAATCGAACCAAATCGAACGAACGAGACAAATCCTTCTCTACCCAGCCAGGGGCGGTTAAACCTCCCTAGGGGCGGTTAAACTGCCTGGGGGTGGTTAGACCGGCCTGGCCTAGGAACACGGGGTCCGAAAGTCAACACCCAAAATCGAATTACCCGATCTCCCAAACGGCTTGAGCTCTTGAGACGAAACTTTGGGGAGATGATGTACACCTCAAGTAGAGGATATGCCCCAAACATCTCGGCCTCTAACTCACTAGAACTCCTGGAATCTCAGATCTTGCGAAGAACACATCCATCCCGAGTTCATCCAAAAATCCCCAAATCCGAAGCGATTCATTGGGTTTTGAGCTGGAAAATCACCAGGGAAAGAGTCTCCACGAGCTCATATGTGAATCCCCCAAGCAATCCCACAAAGAAACGGCCTCACACACAAGGAATCGAAAATCAAGCAAAGGGACCAAAAGGAGCCACGGGATGAACAAAGAAATCAGACAAGTAGGGATGAAACAAAGCCAAATCTTCCATACATCACGAGGTCAACTTCTTTACAAAGAGGCCAGCTATCCTCCCTTCATCCTACCCTCCTGAAGATTTCTCCAGTGAAGCACTTGGCTAGCCTATGGAAAATACAAAGGAAAACCTAAAGGAAAATAGTTCAAAATGCAAAGGAAAATAAACTAGGGAGATAGATAACAGCTACCAAACCCTAGGGGTCCTATTTATAGTCCAAGTGGTGGTGCTCTAATGACTCAACTACCCCTAAGTGATACATACCCCTCAGGAGCATATTGAAAGCATTAATGACTCATATATCACTTTGGTTCCTAAGATAAATAATCCAGAGAGTGTTAATGACTTCAGGCCAATTTCACTATTAAACAGCAGTTTAAAGCTCCTCACCAAGATTCTAGCTGAGAGGCTTCAATTAATCGTTTTGAAGCTGTTACATGAAAATCAGTATGGTTTTATAAAATATAGAACAATCCAAGACTGCCTTGCATGGAGCTTTGAATATATCTATCAGTGTCATCAGAGTAAGAAGGAAATCATTATTGTGAAGCTCGATTTTGCAAAAGCTTTTGATACTGTTGAGCACTCGGCTATCCTGGCAGTAATGGAACATATGGGATTCCCAAACCTCTGGCTTAAATGGATCTCCATGATTTTATCAACGGGGACCTCATCTGTCTTATTAAATGGAGTGCCTGGAAAGAAATTTAAGTGTAAAAGGGGAGTTAGACAAGGTGATCCCCTATCACCATTGCTCTTTGTACTAGCTGCAGAGCTATTGCAATATGTGGTAAATGATGCATGCTGTGAGATCATGTGTGATGAAAAAATTGGTTTGTATTGAAATTGGCATTGCAAAGTGATTAGCATAATTGGCATAGGGTGATATGCATGTTTGATAATGTGTTGCGCTCGTGTTGGCGTATTTTGGTATGCTTGTTACAGCATGTTTTATTTTGATACACTCGTGGTAGTGTAGGTGGTTTTGATATTTATGTGACACACTCGTGTGAGTGATGTTGCATGGACTGATCTTGAGTCAAGTCGTGGACTTGTGCTCGTACGCGGTTGCGCGTGTTTCATGTGCAGGTGTTGCTTGAGGCGGAGCGTGGTCGGTGACGGACTGAAACTAGGTTCGGGTGGAACTGAGGTTTCGGGACTAAGTTCAGGGAGGAACTGAGGTCCTATTGGTCAAGGATGTCACGCGGGACGTTCAGGCTAGAGAACGGTGCATGTGAGGACTTGTCGATGCGCGACTATGTGTCTCGCTGTTGACGGATGATGATGATCGGAACGGGACTGCCAGCGTTCAGATTCGAAAGGTTAGCGCTAGCTATGGTGGTGTGGCCGCCGGATGTGTGTCAGGCTGTTGGTCGCGGTGTGCGAGCGGTCTAGACATGCTGAAGATCGAGAAGGAGCTGCACTAGTTTGTGACTGTGTTGGTGCTGCGTATGGGAGGCGTAGCAGGTCGTGGGCAGCATGGCGTGCGTGCGTGCTGCTGGTTGCTGTGCGGCAGCTGTGCTTGGCAGCGTTGCAAGCAGCAATGTTTTATCAATGGCCGTGTGCCTTGGTGGTGTCCGTGTAGGACACGGCTGCAAGTGTGCAGCGGAGGAAAACAAAGGAAAGCCACGCAGACGTATTTGGTCTTGAGTCAGATCAGATTATGTGGGCCTGGCTGCAGCTGTTGTAATTGGACGTGTGGCAAATAAAAGGATTCGGTCTGGTGATAGACTGAGATAGACTTTTTGGCCGACGGCAGAACGACGACGCGGAGGTGACGGCGGTTCTGTTTTTCCCAGAGGAAGTCTAGGGTTTTAGGATCTCGTGAAGATCTTTGTATGGATGCTTGAGTAAGTATCTTTTGAACACATCTTTGTTGCAATAAAGATTAAGGTTTGCAAATTGATGTGTTGGTAATCTCGCTTCCCTCTCCGCTCATTGCTTTAAATGCTCTTTCATATCTACGGTTTTGGTTTTAGATTGAATTGCTGTTCAACATGATTAGACTTGTTTTGATCCATCCAAAACCGTGCTGGGGCTTTAAGCTATTGATCTGAAAAGTTTAGTTGGTTAGCCCTAATTGTTTTTGTTTAATCTCGAAATTAGGGCTTGGCTAATTCGCGACACCATCCGACGTTATCTGCTTGTTTATTTTATATCTGGAGTTATAGACCTTGGATTGACGTGATTCCAGTTGGGTTGGCTTCACAATTGCATATGTTATTTTCTGGTAAAATATCAAGAATTTAGGAGTTACGGTCAGAGAGCGACACACGATTTAGTGGACTATTCAGAATCTGTTTTCAGGGTGAAAAGTTTTCCGCTGCGAGTTTTGCTATCATTCACCCCCCTCCCTCTGATAGCTATATTAGAGGGCTTCGATCCTACAAGTGGTATCAGAGCTAGTTGTTTTCTAATTGATCTTAACCAGTGATTAGAATTATTAGCAATGGATAGGTATTCCACAAAACTGTGTGTTTTCGATGGTGTTGATTTTCAGTTTTGGAAAGCCAAGATGGAGGCATATATTCAGGCACAAGGCTCGCTGATTTGGGAGAAGGTTATTACTCCTTTTGCAGTACCAGATCAAGTCAACAACGATAATCGAGCGAATGTGGAGAACAACAGCAAGGCAAGAAATTTAATCATTCAAGGGCTAGGAAGGAGCGACTTCGATCGTGTGGTTCATCACAAGTCTGCATATGATGTATGGAAAGCTTTATGTGATTATCATGAGGGTTCGTCTACAATTAAAGAGGTACGCCAAGATATGTATAAGAAAGATTATATGCGTTTCGAGATGAAACCCGGTGAATCACTTGATGACTTGTTTGCTCGCTTTAATAAAATTCTTAGCAATTTGCGTGCTGTTAATGTTACTTACACTGATGCTGAAAATGCACGCCAATTACTTGGAGCATTAGATATGTCTATATGGGAGATGAAAGTTACTTCAATTAGAGAATCTACTGTCATGAGTACTCTTACATTAGATGTGCTTTATTCTAAATTGAAAAACTCATGAATTAGATGTACTTGCTAGGAAGCATGGTTCCAAGTCATTGCTTTAGCTTCTCAATCTAGCAAGTCTTTGATGATAATTCTTCTACTAGCTATGCTTTGTCTTGCTTGTCTTCACTAACCGATGAACAGCTAGAACAACTCCCGGAAGATGATTTGGCACTTCTCTCTACTCGCTTCAAGAAAGCTTTGCAAAATGTGAGATCAAGGAAGAGAGAAAATTCCAGTCCTCGATGTTTTGAGTGTGGCTCGCTGAAACATATTCGTCCCAAGTACCCAAAGTTTCTAGCAAGGATTTCAAGGGATGATGAGGATTCTGAAGAAGAGGATGTTGCTGAAATTACTATGAAGAAGCATACATCTAAGAGCAACAAAAAAAAGAGCTACTTGAACAACAAAGTGGTGCAGGAAGTTCTTTCAGCACTTGAGCAAGTAAACTTGAGCGATGTTGATCCGGACAGCAGCGATGAAGAGAAAATATCTAAAAGGAAGAAGGTGCGTAATTTGACAAGCTTATGTCTCATGGCAAGCAACAAGAGCTTCACCAATAGCGACATCGATAGCTACAACGACAATGAGGTAGAACCTTCATATGATGATTTATTTGTTGCTGTTGAAAAACTTGGCACTTTGTTAGAGAAAAGAAATAAAAAGATTAAGAAACATGATGCTTTTATTGAATCATTACATGCTGAAATTGATAGGCTTAAAACCTTAATTCCTAGCTGATGATTCATGCAAATCATGTGACTCAATATATGCTGAATTTACTTCTCTAAGAGATGTGCATGCTTCAACTTTAGAGCAACTTAAATCTGAAAAAGAGAAAAATGAGAATCATGTGTGTATAATTGATGAACCAACTTCTTGTGATAATTGCGATATTCTTGAATTAAAGTTAAAAGATGCAAATGCTAGAGTTGATCAATTGAAACATGATTTTTCTACACATGAGGTTCTTTCTTGCTCTAATTGTGCTAAACAAAAGAAATCTATGTCTAGTTCTTGTGATAATTGTTCCACCCTTTTGAAACGCATTGAATATTTGCAAAATAAAATGGGAACTAAAAGTTTGAATCAAATTTTGGAACAAAAGACTAGCTCACAAAAATATAAAACTGGTTTAGGATTTGGTCCTTATACTCACTCCAAGAATAATGCTCCCACTATTATTAAATCTCTTGGTAGTGGTAAATTTGAAACTCGTGTTGAGCCTAAAAAGATGGTTTTTAAATCTGCTGGAGTTATGTCATCTACTAGCACAATTGATGCAAATGTTGCTTCTACTTCTCAAGTTAAATATAAAGTCAAGTACACTTGCACTCATTGTGGTAGAGATGGACATAAGAAAGAATTTTGTTTTAGACTAGCTAAACAACAAAGAAAAGAAAGTGCTAAAGCTAGTTCTAATTTCAGAAGTGCACATTTTGTTCCTCGTGAGTTTGTGGCAGCTCACTATGTGCATACGGTGAAGCAAACACCTTTTGTTGGTAGAAATACAAGTGAACGCAGATCTGATTTTTATCATAAAAATACCTGTGTTGTACCTACGGGCTTTCGTCGTGTGTCTCGGTACTGGATTCCTAAATGTTTTATTACTAACCCCAGTACAAAGGCCTCGACATCACCTAGTGCTATGTAGGTTTTCAGATTTGGGTTGGAGAACATGAGCTTTATGTACTTGATCTTTTTGACATGATATGATCAAGATATTGATGGTTCTCTACACCTTTGAGATGGGCTTTATGAGACATGTGCAGCAACACTATGTGAGGTACTTACACTCATACCTTTACATTCACATATATATTGATTTGTGGTATGAGATGAGATGCTTGTTGATATGCTCATATTTTTATCCTCGGCTTGTTCGATCATGATATATCTTATATAATGCCTTTTCATGCTTGGTATGTGCTATGTCATGATTTATAGTTGTGCTTATTTGAACAAACCATATTAACTCAAAACACATGTGGCTCACTTTGTCTCTCTTGATTCCATTGGTTATTCATTTGAGGGGGAGTTATTGGCTTATTTATTGGATGACACATTCTGAAAAAGCACATTGAGATGGTTGTTTGAGGGGGAGTTTTGAAACTCTTTGTTATAAGTTTTCAGTTTTCTTTGTGAGTTTCAATTTGTGAAAAATAAAAAATTCAGAAAATTGAGAAAAAGGAATGAGCATTATATTTTGTTCATGTATGACATTTGAAGCCATGCTTATGCTATAATGTAATTGTGTCTTTCATACCTATGCATGTATGGTGTAATTTTGGCATGACTTTTTAAATGGAATGACAACTTGAATTAAATGGTGTCATGAATGAACTTTCTTGTCTACTTTGAGCTTGTTTCTAAAAAGTGCTAATTCTGAATTATGAAAGTTATATATGCTGAAAAAAATGATATGAGAAAGATCAAGGAAATATGCATTGTCGCACTTCTTCTTAACGAGATGGCTTATCATTGAACTTTGATATGAACTTGAAAGAAGTTGTGTATGACCGAAACCTTGTTCTTAAGCTTTTAATTGTCAAATGACATAGGCTTGATTAGGTTGAAAAGTAAGGCTGATGGTGCATATAATTCCTTGCAATTTATTTTTGTTGCAATCAATAAACGAAATCAGTTTTTATGCATCAATAAAGTGCACAAATGTTTCAAGTTTTGAAGTAGTTGAGAAAGGGAGATCATGTCATGCAAATAAATTGTTAACTGCACTTGATATTTTAGTTGTGCTGAAATTATATTGTATATGTATGGATGTGAAGGTGCAACTATTTTCTAGCATGGCTTGGACAGATAATTTGCTTCATACATGGATGATTTGTGATGCTCATTATAAAAAATGATAAATCTGAAAATAAAAAGTTCTCTTCTCTTTTGTGTTCTTGATGAATCCATTGTCAAAGGGGGAGAGTTTTGCACATTGCACAACACATTACACTGTCATATGAGAGATTTTCTTTTGCCTTCTTCTTTGGTTTCTCGCAGGGGGAGATTTTGCTATTGAAGAAATGGGGAGAATTTTATTTAGATCTTTTATGATGATCTTTTCACTTTGCTTTTGAATAAAAAAATAATACATATGGAAGTGAATGCCAATGTTTAATGTTTATATGGTGTTGCCAATGTTTTCATCAAGGGGGAGATTGTGAGATCATGTTTGATGAAAAATTGGTTTATATTGAAATTGGCATTGCAAAGTGATTAGCATAATTGGCATAGGGTGATATGCATGTTTGATAATGTGTTGCGCTCGTGTTGGCGTATTTTGGTATGCTTGTTACAGCATGTTTTTTTTGATACGCTCGTGGTAGTGTAGGTGGTTTTGATATTTATGTGACACAGTCGTGTGAGTGATGTTGCATGGACTGATCTTGAGTCAAGTCGTGGACTTGTGCTCGTACGCGGTTGCGCGTGTTTCATGTGCAGGTGTTGTTTGAGGCGGAGCGTGGTCGGTGACAGGCTGAAACTAGGTTCGGGAGGAACTGAGGTTCCGGGACTAAGTTCAGGGAGGAACTGAGGTCCTATTGGTCAAGGATGTCACGCGGGACGTTCAGGCTAGAGAACGGTGCACGTGAGGAC
Source organism: Urochloa ruziziensis (assembly GCA_015476505.1). Lineage (NCBI taxonomy): Eukaryota > Viridiplantae > Streptophyta > Magnoliopsida > Poales > Poaceae > Urochloa > Urochloa ruziziensis. The sequence continues at coordinate 33,956,326 of CM027120.1, read as the reverse complement.
TTGTCGATGCGCGAGTATGTGTCTCGCTATTGACGGATGATGATGATCGGAATGGAACTGCCAGCGTTCAGATTGGAAACGATAGCGCTAGATATGGTGGTGTGGCCGCCTGATGTGTGTCAGGCTGTTGGTCGCGGTGTGCGAGCGGTCTAGACATGCTAAAGATCGAGAAGGAGCTGCACTAGTTTGTGGCTGTGTTGGTGCTGCGTATGGGAGGCGTAGCAGGTCGTGGGCAGCATGGCGTGCGTGCGTGCTGCTGGTTGCTGTGCGGCAGCTGTGCTTGGCAGCGTTGCAAGCAGCAACGTTTTATCAATGGCCGTGTGCCTTGGTGGTGTCCGTGTAGGACACGGCTGCAAGTGTACAGCGGAGGAAAACAAAGGAAAGCCACGCAGACGTATTTGGTCTTGAGTCGGATCAGATCATGTGGGCCTGCCTGCAGCTGTTGTAATTGGACGTGTGGCAAATAAAAGGATTCGGTCTGGTGATAGACTGAGATAGGGTTTTTGGCCGACGGCAGAACGACGACGCGGAGGTGATGGCGGTTCTGTTTTTCCTAGAGGAAGTCTAGGGTTTTAGGATCTCGTGAAGATCTTTGTATGGATGCTTGAGTAAGTATCTTTTGAACACATCTTTGTTGCAATAAAGATTAAGGTTTGCAAATTGATGTGTTGGTAATCTCGCTTCCCTCTCCGCTCATTGCTTTGAATGCTCTTTCATATCTACGGTTTTGGTTTTAGATTGAATTGTTGTTCGACGTGATTAGACTTGTTTTGATCCATCCAAAACCGTGCTGGGGCTTTAAGCTATTGATCTGAAAAGTTTAGTTGGTTAGCCCTAATTAGTTTTTGTTTAATCTCGAAATTAGGGCTCGGCTAATTCGCGACACCATCCGACGTTACCTGTTTGTTTATTTTATATTTGGATTTATAGACCTCGGATTGACGTGATTCCAGTTGGGTTGGCTTCAAAATTTCATATGGTATTTTCTGGTAAAATATCAAGAATTTAGGAGTTACGGTCAGATAGCGACACACGATTTAGTGGACTATTCAGAATCTGTTTTCAGGGTGAAAACTTTTCCGCTGCGAGTTTTGCTATCATTCACCCCCCCCCCCCCCCCCTCTGATAGCTATATTAGAGGGCTTCGATCCTACAGCAATGAACACAAGGGCATGTTCGATGAACATGTTGAACATCCTTGGTAGATCCGGTATGAGCCCCTAGCCACCATGACTAAAAGAACATCCTGATCGATCTATCTCGATAATAGATCTTAGAAGAAGCAAACCCAAGAAACGAGCAAAGTCATAGAAGGAGACACTTGATCGCTAAGAACAATCGGAAACTCGATCATACCTCACCATGAATGATTAAGAGTACATCATGATCACCACCGGTATCCTACCTTGATCTTGATGAAGTAGCTCCAGAACTCCGACGTGGTCTTCCTCGCAGGGTTTCCACGTCGGCTACGGCAAACCCAAGACAACTAGCACGACCCTTAGCTCTCCGAGAGGTGTCCCTCTAGCATCTCTGCTCCTCGGCGTCGAATGGAAAATGACTTGATGCGTGCCGAATGAAATGAGAGCTATTTATAGCCCTGGGAAACCCTAGATCAAATGGGAAGGCGAGGGGCCACAGGAATGCCCTGGGCGGCGCGGCCAGGGGGGCCCTAGGCCGCGCGACCTGGTCCATTCCTGGGCTGCCTTGGCTTCATCTTTTTCCCCAAGCTTCATTGTCAGTTCTGGAATGTTCCTCTCCATGCATGTTGAAGGACCGAAACGGCGACCAGAGAGGGGGGAGTGAATGGGAGCCGATAAAAAAATCTTTCCAACCGATCCGGCTATTCTCCCAAAACAACTCCGAAACCTCCGAGAGCAATCTTGCCAAGATCACGTAGCCACTGTCAAGCTACTGACCCTAGGAACAAGAAACGAGCAGCGGAACTCGAACCAATCGAAACGAACACCAAAACGACCCGAAACGCGGCTCGATCTAACACACCCAGAGGGGGGCAGTTAAACCGGCCAGGGGGCGGTTAAACCGCCCGGGCCTGGGTGGCTCGGGAAAAAGTCAAAACAAAAGTGGATCTCCCAAACCGCTTGAGCTCTTGAGGCGAGATTTTGGTCAGATGATCTAGACCTCCAGTGGAGTGTTTTCCCAAAAGATCTCGGCCTCTAACTCAGTACAACTCCCGGAATCGCAGATCTCGCGAAGAACACCATGACCTCGAGTTCATCCCGAAAATCTCAAATCCAGAGCGATTCTCGGCGTTTGGGGGCAAAGGATCACCAGCAAAAGAGGCACAAGGCACTCATACGTGAATCCCCTAAAGAAATCCAAGAGAAATCACCCTAGAACAAGAAGAACGAAAATCCCCCAAAAATAGCTCCGAAAATACCCACGAAAATAGAAAAAGGAAAGGGAGCTCGGGAAATCAAATCATGGCACAAAGATGAGCAGCACAAACTCCATCACATAACCATGAATTCACCTATACAAAACTAAGAAAGATTCGAAGTAGTTCTAGGTGGAGGGGATGAAGGGGAAAACAAGTTCAAAGTAAAACCTAAAGAGATAACTAGAGAGATAGCAGCCACCAGCCCTGAAGGGGCCTATTAGTAGTCCAAGTGGTGGTGCTCTAAAGACTAAACTACCCCTAAGTGATACATACCCCTCAGGGGCAAATTTGACATTTGATCTTCAGATATTTTCCGGCTCGGGCACCTTCCACTGCAAGCTAGCTTCCCTCCGACGCAAGCCTTGCAGTCACGCCGCGTGTCCTCCGGATCGAAGCTCCTCGACGCCGTTCTTGGGCCAGCCCAGGGGGGGCGGTTAAACCGGCCCTGGGGGGCGGTTAAACCGCCCCTGTCTGCCTCACTCGGCCCAGCTGCCAAAGTTCGCCTCGTCGAGTCCTCGATCCTTGGTTTTGAGTCCCAAACCAAGGGAAACCGTCCACCGATGATTTTGTGGCCAAATCACCAAACCCCGCGCGCAAACTTCGGTTGTTAGCCGCCACCTTGCGCCGGCTTCTCGTCCGCGTACGAGCTTCGGTTGTGAGCCGCTACCTCGCACCGGAACCATGTCCCCTTGCTCGTTCTTGCCAGCATGTGAACCGCACTTGATCCACCGGCCATCGGGTCCCTCGAACCAAGCCTACTTGTCTCTCCGCTCCTCGGAGGCCGCCATGGCTAAGACCTTTCGCTCCTGTTCTCCACCTGCACCAATGCAACCAAGCCGCATTCTACACCTGCAATACTTAAGCTAAGGGAAACGTCAATCCACACCACGTTGTCAATCACTCATCACACCAGGAAGCGACCATCCACCGGTCCTCGGACACACTGGGTCCTCAATCTCCCCCTTGATGAGTGCATTGACAACACACACACAGTAACCAATTGATATGAAGAAAATATAAAAGAAATCGAAAACAAGACTCAAGCAGGTGACGAAAAGCAAGAACAAGCCGAGAACAAAGTCACTCTGCAAGAGAAAGCTCCAGAAACGCCGACCCTTCAAGAAGAAGCGAAAGGGCTCAACACCATCGGCAAAAGAGCAAAAAGCACAAAGCACAAATCAGAAACTTCAAATCCTCCAACTCACTTTTCAGGACTCTCAAAGCACTCCCCCTGCAAAGATGCAACTCCCCCTGAACAAGTGAACTTGTGCGTGCGAAAATCACTCGAAAATAGCTCAACTCTCCACAAAACTTGTGTGCTCTCAGCACAGGGGCGGTTAAACCGCCCAGGGGGGGGGGGGCGGTTAAACCGCCCCTGGCAGATGACCAAAGTGAAAAGAGCCAAAATTTTACAAACCAACTCGCAACGATGCCGTTCCAACTTGAAAACCTTCCACATGTGCCCAGCAAGATTTTCCAATGATCAAACTCTCAGAAACTTCACAAATTTTCAGAAAACCACATTTGGGCAAAACTTTCAATCTCTCACACAAATCCGGCAAAATCTAGAGCAACAACTTTCTTCTAAATTCAGCAACAACTCCCCCTTGCCAAATGCTCCAGAAATTCTCCCCCTTGTTGACAATGCACACATCAAGGCAAAATGCACAAAATGCAACTACAAGCTTCTCAAATATACAATGAGCAATACAAAATGCTACAAGTTAGAGAGGAGGCAAACTAGATAGTTCATCATGTCACACGGGCATTGCCATCAAGAAGGTGAAGACATATATCCAATTGACAAAGCCATGAGCAAATTGTGGATTTTTATCAAAAATGTCACCGCATGAGCAAAGTCCTAACCATGGATTGTTTAAGCAAAAATAAACTTCATCTCACCAAAATCATGAAAGGACAAGCATTCTTGACAAAAGATCATCATAAACGCCCAAGTTCTACCTCATGTCATGTCAAAGCACGGAGCCATGTGTTCACTTCTCATGGGAGACTTCTCCGGCAAACAACATGCAACCGCTTAGCACCCATGTGTGCAAGTGTGTGCAATGGTGAAAGCATAGAGACATGAGCATAAATTCAGCAAATATTTCTTTTTCTCATCTTTCTTCTTTCATGCATAGACATCTCATTTTTCAAGTTTTTCAAGTTAAGCATGGTACATGAAATGTCTTTGCGACAGAAAGAAGCTTATGCTCCTCCACAAGATAAAGCATGGGCTAAACATTTACAATGACAAAGATCTTTGACCCAATTGAAAAGAATATCACACCCTAACATGCTCTTAAGCTAGATATAGCCATTTCGGCTCAAACAAGACATGCAAAGGCATTTACTCATGGGTGTAGAAGTTTAAGTTCAGTTTGTCATTTTTTTCAAAAAGAGACTATCTCAACAGAATATATATCAAAACCATCAAGAGCATAGCCATCCATACAAGCTATCCCTAGCTAGCCTGCCTAATCTCTAAAATGTAGCAAGTTGTACCGATCACTGCATATAGGAGAAGCTCATCCTAAAATATGATACAAAAGATGAAATCAAGATACAAAAGCAAGAAAAATATACATCAAGATACAAAGATGGTACAACAGTATACATATGCTACAAGAGAAGCCTCCAAAACTCAGCTCAGAAAACCGCACACACACCAAGTTCTCCTCGCAAGCGGGTGAAGGTAACTTGGTCAAGTGGCTTAGTGAAAATATCTGCAAGCTGGTTTTGGGTAGAAACATGGGCAAGCTCAATATCACCTTTCTCTACATGATGTCTCAGAAAGTGCTACCTCACTTCTATGTGTTTGGTTTTGGAATGAAGCACAGGATTTTTGGCTACGCTAATGGCACTGGTGCTATCACAAAGAAGTGGAACATGGGACATGTCTAAGCCAAAATCTCTCAAGGTGTATGTGATCCAAAGCAACTGAGAACAGCAGCTAGCAGCAGCAACATACTCAGCCTCTGTGGTGGATTGGGCTACACTAGACTGCTTGCGAGAAGACCAAGACACAAGAGACAAACCAAGAAACTGACACTGACCAGAAGTAGACTTGCGATCAACACGACATCCAGCAAAATCCGCATCAGAAAAACCATGAAGTGCAAGAGTGGAATCAGCAGAATACCAAAGACCCAGCTCAGGAGTAAACTTGAGATACCTGAAAATCATCTTGACGGCCTGACGATGTGAAGTCCTTGGTGAAGCCTAAAAACGAGCGCACAGACACACGCTGAACTGTATGTCCGGCCTCGTCGCCGTCAAGTAGAGGAGGGAGCCGATCATGCTCCGGTACTCCTTCTGGTCCACTGGTTCTCCGTCCTCATCCGCATCCAAAGCTGTAGTCGTACTCATCGGCATAGTCATCGGCTTGGAGTCGCTCATGTCGAATTTCTTGAGGATGTCCTTGGTGTACTTGCTTTGGTGCACGAATGTCCCATCCTTGGTTTGCTTGATCTGCAGCCCGAGAAAGAACTGCAACTCTCCCATCATCGACATCTCAAATTCCCTGCTCATATTGTCTGCAAACTTGGCAACAAGATCATGAGAAGAGCCACCAAAAATGATATCATCCACGTAAATCTGAACGATTAAAAGATCATTGCCATTTCTAAGCAAGAAGAGCGTCTTGTCAACCTTTCCCATCACAAACCCCTTACTAAGCAAGAACCCTCTCAACCTGCCATACCACGCTCTGGGTGCTTGCTTTAGGCCATATAAAGCTCGGTGGAGTTTGTACACTCGGTGTGGGTATTTCTCACTCTCAAAACCCGGGGGCTGCCTCACATACACTTCTTCCTCGATCACCCCATTCAAGAAGGCACTCTTCACATCCATTTGGTACAATTTGAACCCTTTAGCAACTGTAAATGCTAGAAGGATCCGAATTGCCTCCAAACGGGCAACAGGAGCAAATGTCTCCTCATAATCTATCCCCTCCTGTTGCGAAAACCCCTGAGCAACCAACCTCGCTTTGTTTCTCACAATCTCACCACTCTCATCCCTCTTGTTCTTGTACACCCACTTGGTTCCTATGGGATGGCAATTTGGAGGTGGTTCTACTAACTTCCACACCTGATTTCTCTCAAAGTTTTCAAGCTCTTCATGCATGGCATTGACCCAATCGGAATCAGATAAAGCGTGTCCAACATTTTTGGGCTCGAAAGACGCGACAAAAGCAGAGTGAGCATAATGAGAGATGTTCCGTGACCTCAACCGTGTAGTGCGTTCATCCATGTTCCCGATGATCTTCGAAGGTGGATGATCCCTCTGTACCAGCCAGGGAGCTTCTCGCCTCGAGATTGCCTCCCCCTCAACATCAGCTTCCTCTCAAACTCGATCTGGAGCGTGACTCGACGAAGGTGTAGCAGAAGGGCCGTCGTCGAACGTCGTGGTAGTAGTGGAAGTAGAAGGTACACGATCTCCACACGGTGCCTGAAATTTCTCACCATCTTCATCATCAGGCTGTTCTTCCTCAAAGATGGGCTATCCCAAGTCAGCATCTCCTGCACACTCAAAAGCAGAAGAGCTACACGGAATGGTCTCGTCGAAGGTGACTTCGCAAGTCTCTATGATTTGGTTAGTTTCAAGATTGAGCACACGATATGCTCGAGAATGATTAGCATAACCAAGAAAAATTCCATCCATCGAACGAGACTCAAACTTGTCCAAATTTCCTTTCTTCAAGATGAAACACTTGCAACCAAATACCCGAAAGTGACTCACACGGGGGGAACGACCATGGAAAAGCTCATAGCAAGTTTTCTTCTTGAAGGCACGAAGGAAAATCCGATTCGAAACATAACAAGCTGTGTTCACCGCTTCTGCCCAGTACTTTCTAGGAGTCCTATGCTCATCTAGCATCGTCCTAGCCATCTCACAAAGTGTTCTATTCTTTCTTTCAACAACACCATTCTGACAAGCAACATATGGCGAAGAGTATTGGTGTTCGAGACCAAGATCACGACAGAAGGCATCAAAACGAGTGTTCTTAAATTCTGTACCATTGTCGCTACGTATAGCTCTCATGGCACCTCCATTACTCTCGTTTTTCAACCTCAAAATCAGATCTCGAACAAAATCAAATGTCTCATCCTTCGACGCCAGAAAGAACACCCAAGCATACCGAGAAAAGTCATCAACAACCACAAGAACATACCACTTCCCACCAACTGAACGAACTCGAGCGGGGCCAACCAAATCCATGTGCAAAAGCTCCCCTGGACGCTCAGTCATAACATCTGTCAAAGGTGGGTGAGAAGCAGCAACCATTTTTCCATGTCTACAAGGTGCACAAACCAAATCTTTCTTGAACTTGAGCTTGGGCAATCCTCGGATAAGGTCAAGAGCACTCAAGCGTGTGAGTAGATCAAAGCTCACATGACCCAATCTCCTATGCCACTTCCAAAGTTCAGAAGAAGTACCAGCGATCAAACACCGTGAAGGACCAAAAGATCGAGAAAAATCAGCACGAAAAATCTGTCCCTCAGGAATGATCATACACACAAGGTCACCTCGAGAATCAAGAATTTTTGAATCGCCACGCTTAAAACGAACCTCATAACCCTCATCAAGAAGCTGAGAAACTGAGAGCAAATTGAAACCAAGATTCTTGACAAGAGCAACCCGCTTCAACATGAAAGTGTCGCTCACCTGAATAGCACCCTCTGACAACACTCTACCTCTACCCTTATCCCCGAAAGTGATGTACTGCCTGGACACCACCGGGGTGAGACTGGAGAACCACTTACCATTACCTGTCATATGTCTCGAGCAGCCAGAATCCATCAACCAAAAGTTCTCCAAGCCTCCCACCTGCACAATCAGAACCGAGAACGAGAATGAGCAAATGACTCGACACTAGGGTTAGCACAAAACGAGTCAAACCAGTGTCGGGCCATCTGCTCAAAAGAGGGGTTAGCAAAATCAACTCTACCACGTGAAACCCTCTCGTCTCTCACCATCGGACCTCTAGCACCACGCGGGGGAAAACGTGGCCTAGACTCTCTCCTAGCCTCAAAGCTACGGTCGAACCTCCCTGAACCAAACTGACCGCGAAACGGAGGCCGCCTAGCAAACTCACGAACAACTGGAACACCACGACTAGCAACCACAGGAACTGTACGCACAGAGGCGTCGCCTTTCGGCCAGGGTGAACGAGACACAGGCACACTACGAGAAGAGTAGTACCTGTCTCTGTTCCCCACCTCCTTCTCTCTTCTCACCTCCCTCTTCTTCCTCCAACAAAACTCCTTAAGGTGTCCATCCCTTCCACAATGCTCACAATGGAAGCGGACTGGGTTTGGCTTTGGGGTTTCTCTCGGCTGTGCCCTCTCTCTCGGCTGGTAAACCCCACTCCTCACAAAGGTCACTCTCCTCTGAAAGTTCTCTGACTTAGGTGGAAACTTGGGAGGATCTGGAGTGGTGTCAAGCTTGTTCAGCAGGTGGTTTGGTTTGGGTGTGAAGGTGTTCTTGAGAATGGCTTTTGGTGGGTTTGTGGGAATGTTTGCGGTGGAGCTCTCTGGATCTCTCTCTCTCACCACTACTCTCACCAACCTTCTCAGAACCAAGACCACAACCATCAGCTCTCTTGAAACTAGCAATCAACATCTTGAGCTGAGGCTCACGACCAGACAACCAACCCAAACACTGTCTCAGCTCATCATTCTCATCTTGCAATCGATTCACACACTATTCTAGCTCAACATTCTTCAATGCAACAACATCACAAGCAGAACAGGAATTTGCAATAGGAGATTTAAGTTGTGCATCAAGTGAACTAATCATGGTGCGTGATTCAAGCAACTGAGCATGCAAAGCAGGACAAGAAGTACAAGCACCTAGCAAAGATGACCTAGACTTCAACTCAGCAAGCTCAACCCTAGCACCCTCTAGTTCATCCAAGCAAGTCATGTGTTTCTCTTTAAGCACAACAAGATCAGCAATATGCACATCACAAAACGAGCATTCTACCTCATCAGACACAAGAGGAGCATCTTTCAATACAGCAATCTCAGACTCAAGCGAAGCTGCTCTCTCCCTAGACTCGCAAAGCAAAGACTCAAACTCCATAGCCTTCTTTCCAGTCTTAGAAAGCAAGGTCTCAAGCTCAGCCACTCTATCCTTGGACTCTCCTAGCAAAGACCTAAACTCCCTCTTCTCCTAGTTGGTCTTCCTAAGCACATCATCGCGGTTATCGACCAACTGCTCTAACCTAGCAATCTCCTGACGCAAAGAGGTGGGATCTGTCAATACCTCATCCTCGGAGTCGGAGTCGGAGTCGTCCTTGCTCTTCACGGAGTCGTGCGCCATGGTGCAGTAGTCGACGGCGGCGAAGGAGATGCCGTTGAAGTTGCGGTTCAAGCTCTTCTTCTCCTTGCGGTGGCCGCGGTCCTCATCTTCACGGCTTGAGCTTGACGACGTGTTGGTGGAGCTTGTGTCGATGTCGCTCGCATCAGCCACCATCGCTCGAGATCTGTGCTTCTTGTGTCCACCATGCTTGTTCTTGGACCTTCTCTCGTCCTTGTTCTTGTTCTTGGAGCGGTACTCGTCCTTGAGACGGTGCTTGTGGTCGTCTCGCGGGCGGTGCTTGCGGTTGTAGTCGTTCTTGATCTCCTCGGGGCACTCGGCGATGAAGTGGCCCATCTTCCCGCATCTGTAGCACGTACTCCCGGCACGCCTCAAACCCTTGCGGTTCTGGTACATCCGCTCGAACCTCCTCGTGAGCAACGCGAGATCCTCCTCGCTCAGCACCTCATACTCTTCATCTGGAAGGGACACAAGAGAAGACAAGGCAAAGTGTCTAGTAGTGTTAGCATGTCCATATCCAGAGCCACCGACCAGAGCCAGACTATGAGGATCAGTCGGACTCTTAGCCTTGGCAAGCAACTATCTGTCCACCTCGGAAGACTTCAACTTCGAGAAAAGCTCATCAACAGACAGAGTCTCATAGTTTGCCGACTCCATGATCGCCTCAACCTTGGCACCCCACACGGATCTATCAAGTGCTTGTAGGAGCTTGATAGCTCGGTCATGATCCGAGTATGGGAGCACGGCAATGTTTTAAATAGCTGGCTAAACCTACGGCTATAGCCGGATATAGCCGTTTCGAAAGCATTGCAGCTAAGATATCACACTTTTAGCCACATCCTTAGCTTTAGGGCTAATAGCCGCTATTAGCCGGCTATATCCGCTAAATGGGCCTCCTTTTAGCCGCGGCTAAATCAATCCGCGAGGCAAAATCAAACGCGGGCTCTCCGAATTCCATGTTCTAGTAACTTTGTGTCTTGGACTAGAGCCATGTTCTAATAACTTTGTGTCTTTTAGGCTGAGATGTATTCTTGTGTATTGTGTTGTTGTTGGTGGTGGTCTAATGAACTGTGTTGTTGTGCCTTGATGGTGGTCTAATGAAGTAATGATATGTTATTTTATAAATTTATAGCGTATCATTCTTAGCTGCGGCTAAATGGCTTAGCCGCGGCTATAGCTAAGCTATAGCTGTCCTTAGCCATTTTAGATAGCAACAGCTAAGAGACTTAGCCAGCTATTTAAAACATTGGAGCACGGTAATGTTGGCTTTCATGTTGTTGACAATCGAAGTGAAACGCTGAAACAAAGCATCAACAGACTCTCCTGGCAAATGAGCAAAATTCTCATACTCTCTCCTGTACATCGAGAAAAGCCTAGCCTTGACATGGCTATCACCACCGTGGGCTACCTTGAGCTTCTGCCAGATCTGGCAAGCTAGGTCCTCGCCCAAAACACGCTCAAACTCCTCGGCAGACAAAGCACGGAACAAGTAGTCAACAGCTCGGGCATTCGCCTCAAATCTATCCTTTGCATCCTGGGCATCTAAGTTGGTGGGATTGACATAGTTTTCATCTTTCGTCACATCCCACAGCAACTTTCCTTTGCCTCGCAAGAAAGCGCCCATACGCGCAACCCAGTTCGGGTAGTTCTTCCCATCGAAGTGCGGAGGCCCGGAACCCCGATCTTGGTACGCCATCTTTGGATCTTAGACTGGTTAGAGTCGCAAAGACCCGTAACCGGCTCTGATACCAATTGAAGGCCCGAAACGGCGACCAGAGAGGGGGGGAGTGAATGGGAGCCGATAAAAAATCTTTCCAACCGATCCGGCTATTCTCCCAAAACAACTCCGAAACCTCCGAGAGCAATCTTGCCAAGATCACGTAGCCACTGTCAAGCTACTGACCCTAGGAACAAGAAACGAGCAGCGGAACTCGAACCAATCGAAACGAACACCAAAACGACCCGAAACGCGGCTCGATCTAACACACCCAGAGGGGGGCGGTTAAACCGGCCAGGGGGGCGGTTAAACCGCCCGGGCCTGGGTGGCTCGGGAAAAAGTCAAAACAAAAGTGGATCTCCCAAACCGCTTGAGCTCTTGAGGCGAGATTTTGGTCAGATGATCTAGACCTCCAGTGCAGTGTTTTCCCAAAAGATCTCGGCCTCTAACTCAGTACAACTCCCGGAATCGCAGATCTCGCGAAGAACACCATAACCTCAAGTTCATCCCGAAAATCTCAAATCCAGAGCGATTCTCGGCGTTTGGGGGCAAAGGATCACCAGCAAAAGAGGCACAAGGCACTCATACGTGAATCCCCCAAAGAAATCCGAGAGAAATCGCCCTAGAACAAGAAGAACGAAAATCCCCCAAAAATAGCTCCGAAAATACCCACGAAAATAGAAAAAGGAAAGGGAGTTCGGGAAATCAAATCATGGCACAAAGATGAGCAGCACAAACTCCATCACATAACCATGAATTCGCCTATACAAAACTAAGAAAGATTCGAAGTAGTTCTAGGTGGAGGGGATGAAGGGGAAAACAAGTTCAAAGTAAAACCTAAAGAGATAACTAGAGAGATAGCAGCCACCAGCCCTGAAGGGGCCTATTAGTAGTCCAAGTGGTGGTGCTCTAAAGACTAAACTACCCCTAAGTGATACATACCCCTCAGGGGCAAATTTGACATTTGATCTTCAGATATTTTCTGGCTCGGGCACCTTCCACTGCAAGCTAGCTTCCCTCCGACGCAAGCCTTGCAGTCACGTCGCGTGTCCTCCGGATCGAAGCTCCTCGACGCCGTTCTTGGGCCAGCACAAGGGGGTGGTTAAACCGGCCCTGGGGGGCGGTTAAACCGCCCCTGTCTGCCTCACTCGACCCAGCTGTCCAAGTTCGCCTCGTCGAGTCCTCGGTCCTTGGTTTTGAGGCCCAAACCAAGGGAAACCGTCCACCGATGATTTTGTGGCCAAATCACCAAACCCCGCGCGCAAACTTCGGTTGTTAGCCGCCACCTTGCGTCGGCTTCTTGTCCGCGTACGAGCTTTGGTTGTGAGCCGCTACCTCGCACCGGAACCACATCCCCTTGCTCGTTCTTGCCAGCTTGTGAACCGCACTTGATCCACCGGCCATCGGGTCCCTCGAACCAAGCCTACTTGTCTCTCCGCTCCTCGGAGGCCGCCATGGCTAAGACCTTTCGCGCCTGTTCTTCACCTGCACCAATGCAACCAAGCCGCATTCTACACCTGCAATACTTAAGCCAAGGGAAACGTCAATCCACACCACGTTGTCAATCACTCATCACACCAGGAAGCGACCATCCACCGGTCCTCGGACACACTGGGTCCTGACATGTGAGTCCTGGACGTCGTTTACTTCGTGATAAAATTGTCTCTTGATGACTTGTCATTTGAATTGCCTTCATCTTGAAGTAACTTGATCTTATCTTGATTTACTTAGACCTTAAGCAATCTTGGAGTTTGGTGGGCTGAATCCAGGCATGAGTGGGCTTCTAGTCTATGTCCTGGGTGCTTGGGCCCTATAGGCCTGCTTCATACGGGCTTCCGGCCTTCGCTTTAAGCTTGTCTTGAATTGGGCCCAAATCCATCTTGATTTTATCATTTATCCTGCATAAACCGAAATACTCCAAAAACACATGCATATATGAAAATGTCCCGATTATAGAGTATGATCATTAGTTTAGACATTAAATCCATGCAATTATCGAAGCTAAACAGGGGTTAAAGTGTGTCATTTAACAGCGCCAACAATCCCCCATGCTTAAACCTTGCTCGTCCTCGAGTAAGTCTTCGATAGAAATCAGCGTTGCCCTCCGATGTCCAATCCCTGCACATGATCACATATGAGAAAGAACAAAACACTCCCAAGGATTTTTCAATTAAAGTTCAAGTTATAACCAGCTCTTTCTAGTATCAAGGGTAGATATGAATGAAGTGCAACCCACAAAGAATTTAAATCATATGCTCTCAAGTTTAAACAAGTCTTAGGCATAAAGAATTTTGATTTTAAAACAATACTAAACCAAGATCAACAATTTAACCCTTGCAAAGCTGCTCATAAAAACTCTCAACTCATCTTATCATATGGCCTAGTAAAGCTTTTGGCGAATAGACTCCAAAAAGTTATTCTGAGACTAGTGCATGAGAATCAATATGGATTTATAAAAACAAGGACTATTCAGGACTGCTTAGCATGGGCCTTTGAATATGGGTCTTTTATAACCCTCCAAGGGTGAAGGCCTGCGTAACTGTCACGCCACCTACCTGCTTAGGCTTCACGTGAAAGATCAAGCATAAAGGCCACACTTCCAGGCCGGCCGGCCTGAAGGAGGCCGTTCGGCCTGTGATTTCTGCCATCTGGCACAATCTTTCTTTTGAACGCTCCTGATGATGCCCTGAGGTCGGTAGTTGCTGGATTGGCGACAGTTACGACAGTTGGAGGCCGGCCGGCCTAGGGAAGGCCGTTTGGCCTAGCCCTGGCCCCTCTCCGCCCTCCGTTGCACGGACTCACTCATCAACGGTTGCATGTTGTCCCTTGAGGCAGTTTTGGTTGCGTTGAGTTGAGGTTGTCCGAGAATCCAAGGTAGGTGGACCCTCCAATCCATGGCTAGGCCTTTCGGGTCCTCGGATCAAACCGACATCAAACTCATGGCTCATGATCATCTTTGGTGTGTTAGATAGCTTATGGATCAAAACCGTGGCCAGAAGAGGCAAAAGGGGGCCGGTCGGCCTAGGCTAGGCCGGCCGGCCTGGCCCTGTGCCATTCTGGCCTCCTCTTTTCCTTGTTTGCTCCTTTGCTCAAAAATTGTACAAAACTTGTGAAACTCGTTAGTATAAATGATATTAGCATGATTATCACTATATGAGCATGAAATTCGGAGAAATGTTGGCGGTAAAAGTCATGGATATCGACCGCCAACACCGTCCCTCTTCTCTCTCTTCCACTGACAGGCGGGCCCCGCCTGTCAGCTTTCTCCTACCTCTCACACCGTCCCTGCCACTCTCCTACCCCGCCGGCACCGTCTCGCCGCCGCCAGCTCCCGCGCGCGAGACCATCTTGCGGACCCGGGAACCCTAACTCCCGATCCACACCCTCTCTGCTCCACCCTAAAACCTAGATCGAGCAGGCCCTCATGCCATCTCGCGAGCGGCCTACTCTTCTCGTCGCGCGTGCGCCCTCGGGCCCGCACGCCGAGACAAGGCCGCCGTCGCGCACTACCCCAACCCTCGGCCTCTCCTGTCGTGCCGCGTGTCCTGCTCCGCGAACTCTCCACTCACGCGCCCCGATCGAACCCTAGCCGCCCTCCTCTCTCCATTCGACCGCGCCACCGCTATAAAATGGGGGAGCGCCCGCTCCACCTCTCCTCCACCCGCTCAGGCACTTGCCCTTCGTCTAGCCGCCGCCGCACGAGGAAAAGAAGGAGGAGAAGAAGAAGGCGAGGAAGGAGGGAGCGAGCCGTCGCTAGGCCAAGCACCGGAGCGCCGCCACCCGAATGCCGCCGCCATCGCTACCTCCCGGAGCAAGAAGACGAAGGCCGTCCCGGCTCTTCTTCCCTGTCGCTGCTCCCCATCGTGTACATCATGCCTTCACCCGCTCTTTCCCAGGCCTGCTTCGCCTACACCGCCGACCTGAGGTGAGCAACCCCGCTGCCGCTCACCTCTATTCCGCCGTGAAGCCGCCGCCGCGGTCATGGGACACCATGATCCCGCGTGCGCCGCCAACCTTGTGCCCAGCTGCACCTGCTCTGTACACCGGCCTTCGCGCCGTGCCCTCTCTCGCCATGTAGGAACCCGTCGCCGCCGCTCGTGTCCTCGAGCGTGTGCTCTCGCCCGCCGCGGCCATGGCGCCGCCGTGCGCGCGAGCTTTAACCCGGGGCAACGCCGCAAGGCCAAGCCTTTCGCCTCCCTAAGTGTAGCTAGGTACCACCCGCGCCTAACCTGTGCCATGGGAACCTCGCCGGGCTTTCCCGGCGAGCTCCGAGCGCCGCCTCCGCCGTCGCGCTTCGCGTGACGCCGTCGGGAGGTAAAGGCCGGGTCTTTGGGCACCCAAGCGTCCGCCTTGACCCGCGCAACACACCTGGGGATGAACAAGTCGAGAAGAAGCGCGCCTCTGCGCAGTTTCGTGTCCACGCCGGCGCCGCCCGCGTCGCCTCGCTGCTCCGGCCACTTTTGCCGGGGTTAATCATGCCCAACCGATCCGCCGTAGAGTTTCAGGCCCTAGCGGCATGTTTGGGACCAAGCCGGACCCTAACACCACCGGGAGAGCCATCTCCGGCGAGCCGGTCCTGTCTACGCGGCGGAGGGGAGGGGGAAGAGCCAAGCGCCGCGGTTCGCCCTGCCGCCGCCACGCGTCGCGCCGTCGCTGGAGCCACACCGCGGCTCGCCTGGCTCAGCCGCACAAGATCCATCCAAGCCACAAAAGACCCGGTGGACGCGGCTCACGTGGACTACCCTCTCGGTCCACGGTAGACCGCGACCACCAGAGTCGGCCTGCCCCTTTTTCAATCAGACCCCTAGATTCTTACACTTTAACCCCTGGAGTTTCGAAATCCTTTCAACTAAGTCCCTGGCGTGTTGCTTTTACTCTAAGCCCCCTGAACTTTTTAGAGTTAACATCTAGGCCCTTCTGCTGACGTCATCAGGGCCCACTAATGACGTCATCATCCGGACCCACCTGTCAGCTTTGACCGTTGACCGGTCAACGCTGACGTCAGCACTTCGGCGACCCCCAGACTTTTTATGAAAAATCCCCGAAACTTTTCCAAAATTACAAATAGGTCCCTAGTTATTTACAAATAGGTCCCTGACCCCTTTTTCTTTTCTTTTTCGGAATTATTTTAAAATTCAGAAAAGGATTTAAACTTAGAAAATCCATAACTAACTCATTTTAACTCCGAAAAATATGAAACCAGTTTCTATATTTTTCTAAAATCATGATCAAGCCTTTGGTGTGTAGTATGAGTCCATTTGGAGCTTTCTTGAATTGGTTTTGTTGGAGTTAATTGCTATTAGGTCCCCGATATTTATGTTACGTATTTAGGACCTATCGACGGCCAGGAGCTGACCAGAGAGGAGCACTACCCAGAAGACTTCGTGGAGGAAGAGAACTTGCCCTCAGGTTCCCCCCCCCCAGCCCATCTTTTGAATGCCTATTAGACATTGCAACTAGATGAGCTAGCGCTTTACTTATTGCAATTGGATGATGCTTGAGCCTTGCATAGCCATGATTTAATCCGTGATTGCCTTGTTACCTACCACTATATATATGATATTGCTATGCTGCTGGTTGCATGTGTATGTGATCATATGGATTAGGATTCTTGGCATGTGTGGGGATAAAACTAGCAGGAGAAGGTGTTTATGGGAAACTTGGTGGGGGTGATCATCTTATAACAACTCGGTCTTCGACTGAGGTGCCGGGAGACCGCTGCTCTCGAGGGGGTCCCACACCGTACTTGTGGCGGGTACATGGATGGATAGGAGCATAGGAGTTGGCGGTGGTACCTATAGTGGGTACCGCGACTTGTGTTCTTCCTCGGAGTATACGCCTTTGGGACGATGACGCTCACCCCAGTCTGAAACCGAGTGGGGTAACTTTATTTGGGCCCCACATACTTACCGCTTACCCATATGAACGGGTTCCAGCCAGCCTAGCTAGCGCGATGCCCGGATTGCGAGAAGATCAGGTGGATGGTGTACGGGAACAGGAGAGATCGTCTCCCCGAAGGACTATGGCCCCGTCTGGCCCTACGAGGGAGAGTTCGACACAGCTTTCGAAGCATTGGATTGCGAGCCGATGGACCGAGACTAGAAGAGCAAGCGGGCATCGTTGCGGTTGGGGTCTGTGCTGTGGGTTGCGTCTCGAGATGGCGGCCACCATCTCACAGCCCGAGTGGGTCCAGTGGTACATGCTCTCGAGAGTCTAAAATCTATACGTATAGTCGCGTCCTCGGTATGGACATTGCCCATTTTCTCTGTTACCTCTCATATTTGGGATATTCTACCTTCCCCCTTTCTAGCCAGATTTGAGAGTGACTAAGGTTCACAGCTACGGACGGGGAGAAGGGAAGTTGGCTCCCTTTCCTTTCAGGATCCGGTCGTAGTTGGTGAGGTGCGAGGGGAGGGAGCTCTCGCATCGACTTAGATGAGTGTGGAGATGGAGATGGGAGTCCGGCGTGCCGGAATAGCCCGATGTGGTGAGATATGGAATGGATGGTTATGGAGATACTTATTTTATATTTGCTGCTGCATAGGAAACCTTTAGCCTATCCATGATATACTTTTATCCCTTTAGATGGTAGTCCACTTAAAGCTTGCATATACGGTTGGTAACGTGAACCTATCCCACTCCTTGGGGATAGCCTTTGAGTACGCAAGATCTGATGATGAGCACGAGTTCAACTACGATGGATGGTACGACTGAGGCATCGTCTTGACGTGCAAGTTGCCTGTGGATGGGATTGAGAAGATGGAGGCTTCTACGCCTAGTTCTGCTGCATTGGATGTTCTTTTGTTTGTCGTTCAGCCTTGAGGGCTTGTATCAGACGTATTATCATGAGAATGATGTAATAAATGAGAGATTTGTACTTTATTCATGGTATGGATGTGATATTCGCTGTGATGAGTTCTGTACGTGATATCTACTTGATCCAGGGAGTATCACAATGGTACAGGGAGTCGGGTTTTCGAAAATCCGAAACCCGGGTTGTTACATTTTGTCATTGAAGCAACCACATCAATGACAAAATTTTAGGGTTCGTCATTGAACTCCGGCGGTCGTCAAACGCCCTTTTGCAACCATGACGCGAGGGGAAATCTCATCATTGAAGCAAAGGGTGTGTCGTCATTGAAGCAAAGAGCCCTCGGCCGTAGCATTGGTGACGAATGCTCTTCGTCATCTTTCACTTAGGGTCATATTTGTCAACGCGGGGTCCACTGGACGGATGGGTTTGACGGTCCACATCTTCCGGGTCCACCGGAGAGGCGTGACTTGGCAGTCCACGTGTCCGGGTCCACCGTTGTTGTGGGACCTGGTTGTAGAAGTGTGTGTTGGTCCTCCGACCGTCCACCAGCAACCCAGGCCGGTCCCGTCTGGCGCTCACGCCCGCTCCGGCCGGCTGTCCGCTCGCATGCCGGCCCGGCCGGATGTCCGCACCGGTGCACTACCCCACAGATCCAAGCAAGCGACGAGGATTTAGGCTCCGTGGAGCAACCTCGGCCGGGCCCCGGCCGGCCCTCACACCCGCTCGGGCGGTCCCGCCCGCACGGCGGACAGGCCGGAGATCCGCACCGCCAGGTAAGCTACGAGGGTTCAGGCTCCCTGGCGCATCTGAGGAGCTGAGGAGTGGGTTGAGACGGGGACAGGGGCCATGGCCAAGCTCCACCGGATTCATGAAGGTACTGGACGGTGGCGTTCGCGTCAGAGATCTATCCCCGGCCGGATAGATCTGAATTCGAACGAGCTAGAGATATGATGGTGAGGCAACATGTTTCATATAGCATCACGGCATGGGGGTGTCTCGTCCGTCCGGACGAGACAGCAGTGGTCGTGGCCTTCACCGGCGGCAGGAAGAAGACGACTGTTGGCGGTCGATATCTATGACTTTTACCGCCAACATTTCTCCGGATTTCATGCTCATATAGTGATAATCATGCTAATATCATTTATACTAATGAGTTCCACAAGTTTTGTACAATTTGTGAGTGAAGGAGCAAACTGGAAAAATGGGAGGCCATTCGGGCTCAGGGCCAGGCCGGCCGGCCCACTTTTTCCTCTTTTGGCCACGGCGTTGATCCACAAGTTTACTAATGTATCAAGGATCATGAGCCGTGCAATTGATGTCGGTTTGATCAATGGACCTGGAAGGCCTAGGGTGGGATAAACATGGATTGAAGGGCCCACAACCTAGGATTCTTGGACAGCTTCAACCGAACGCAACAACTACCAACTTTAGGACATCATCCAGGCCGTCCCTGCAAAAGTCGGTGCCACTTGGCACCAGGGCCAGGCCGGCCGGCCTCCCACCGTGGCCTCTACGCTTCCTCTTTCGCGTGGAAGCTAAGCAAGTAGTTGGCGTCACCCCTAAGCAGGATTTCACCCCTGGAGGGCTATAAAAGGCGCCCTTCACCTCCACACAAGACACACCATCCATTGGAGAGAAGAGAAGGCTCAAGATGTAGTCCACTATTATCTTAGAGTCGAGTAGAGAGAGTAGTGGGTGAGTGCTTGGGTGACAGCCAAGCGTGTAGAGGGAGTTCGGGAGTCATCTCGGCCTTCCCTCAACATTGTTCCGCCCCCAAGGAATAAAGCTTCAGAGATATCTTCAGTAAGTTCCTTGGTCTCTTGCCTTAGTACCTCGCTAGTTTATCTTGGCTATCTATGATCTGCGGGTACCTGAGTCTGCGCGAGTGACAGCGACTCTTGTTTGGGGTTTCCTCTATAGCCCTTCGCGTTGGGTGGAGGTCAGTGGCTGAAAGCTTAGGCATGGTGCCTGTGCTGGCTAGTCACCTCAGGTTGTGTTGCACCCCACGGAACTGCAGTGGTAGGCGGCAGGTGGTGACAGCCCTGTCCGTCCTTTGTACTCCACCACGTTCGGGTGTACTCATAACAGTAGTGCTGAGCCCGGAAGAACCCCTCTCTCATCCCGTTCTGAGTTCTTCCCGTTCTAGCCGTCGAAGCAGATCATGTTAGATTAAGATAGGTTGTCTGGGGTAACGAGTGGCTAACTAAGGTTAAGCTCTCTACACCCTTTACCCTTTCCTCCCCTGGTGGGTCCGGTTAGGAAAGTTCTAGACTAGTCGCGTCTACCGTTCCTTGGATTTGACATCCAGGTTTCTACTCCCCTGGTGAAAGGCTACAATGTACTCCGTGCGCTTGCGGATTTAGTTAGGCTAAGGAGTGCCAACAAGCTTTTCTGGCGCCGTTGCCGGGGAACGGTAGCAACACTAGTGTAGGATTTTTTTTAGCCGTACACTTTATCCCCATAACCATCTACCACATGGAGTTTTCTCCTAGTTATCAGGCGATTCCATTTCGCGAGTGTTTGGAATTGCCACCATCCTTCCACCCGTTATCCGATGGCTTCGAGATCCGCCCCAATCTCGTTGCCATCGTTTGTTCACACTCCTTGCAATAGATGAGGAGAAGTTCTCTCCTAACATTCCTGGGATGAACCAAGATGGAACTCTTCCTGTTTTTCTCTGACGGGGGAAGCAAGGTTTTGGTACAATCGGAGTGCAAGAGGAGTTGGAGGAGATTGGATCAAAGTGAACGTTGAAGTTTGTCTGTTTGTCTATCCCATCCCCAAAGCTCAGAGATGAGCTACTTGGAGCAACCTGGGAGAAGTTTGGTATGGTGCTCATACAACAAACGTTGGTAGATTGAGACATAGTGCTCATCCTTAGGATCAGTTTTCTGACCCTCCCACCGACTTTCCCATGAACCAAACAGCAAATCCTCACTCTTTCATTAGATACACCGCCTCCGACCACACGACGTGAGCGAACAAAAACCCCCAGACCAAAAGAATTCCCTTAAGGATCTGCCACGTTAGGTGTGCACGCTCAAGGTCTGAGTAATTCATTCCGAAAGTCACGACCGCAGACCAAGGGTCTATCTGCGGTTACGAGCAAGGAATGACGGAGGAAGCAGAAGCTAGTCGACCCTAGCTTTAATGCCCTCCACCTATTGAGGGGACTGACACACAAGAAGTTGGCGATGATTTTTCATAAGCACCTGAAAGGGATCAACGGCCAGATGTTGGAAAACAAAGGAATTATCCGACTTGTGTCTGAAGGGCGCAACAAAGTGATCCTAGATTTCCACATCTTCGATATCCTCAAAGGTGACAAAATCTTCTTGTTGGATCAGCCAATAGAGCATCTTGTCAACTTAATCACGATCAAGCTATAGCTCAGAGTTGACAAAGAAAACATCCTGATCAACCTTGCATGATCAGTGAGTTCAGCCTTGCGCGATCATTATCGCAAAGGGCTAGACAGACCCCGTGAAGAACCAATGAGCATATTTTTCAGATGCTCACCCAATCCCAGGGGCAGAGCCGGGCAGTCAAGCTCGACATGGTGGAGAACCACAGCCTCCTCCACTAGAGTTGTTGATTGCTGCCACTTGGATTGAGACATGTCTCTCTTCCACTTGGTATAGAGATATTTACCTCTTCATGACAATCGTAGCACGCCAGTCATCATCAGTGATAAACTGACAGAGAGTGAGGCTCGGCAGGCTGCAACAGTCTTATAGAAGTATCGGTCCATTTTTAGGTATTCTCTACAGACTAGATAGGGATCAACCCCAACACCCATCGTATCGCTTGAACCGGACAAACAGCCTTTTGGCTGAATGATGTGATGAGGGAGGTAGGCACACCTGCATGTGGGTATTATTTACCCCATGTAA
This sequence comes from Urochloa ruziziensis, assembly GCA_015476505.1. Classification (NCBI taxonomy): domain Eukaryota; kingdom Viridiplantae; phylum Streptophyta; class Magnoliopsida; order Poales; family Poaceae; genus Urochloa; species Urochloa ruziziensis. Next base: position 33,934,178 of record CM027120.1, on the reverse strand, counting down.
GCACCCACTTTAAGTGGTGAGGCACTAGTCAATTTTCATCTACCTCCACCTGTCTTTATTGTTTGGTCTATGCAATGCACCAACAGAGGTGTATGATATCAGCCTTCTCTCCCATTATCAAGGACATCCTTTGTCCTTGTCGAGAACATCATGGAGGAATTCCTTGATGACGTCTCAGTCCATGGACAACCTTTGGTTTATGCCTCGCGGATATGGATAGAGTTCGTGAGAATTCCCAAAGGCTCCACCTTGTCCCAAATTGGGAGAAGTGTCAGCTGAGAAGGCCCCCCATCATACAACCTCCTGATTGGATTCTTCCTATCAAGATCATGTGCAACGCTAGTAACCATACAATTGGGACAGAGCTGGATCAATGCAAGAAATCATCATTATCAAAAGCATTGACCAGAGTTCGACAAACAACGGAGAAGGAACTGTCCGTAGTGGTATTCACCCATGACAAGTTCAGACCCTACTTGGTCGATGTCAAAGTGTTAGCACACGGACCATGCTACACCAAGATATCACCTGACCAAGAAGGACGACAAGCCACAACTCATCCGTTGGATTCTTGCTCCTTCATGAATTTGCTTCACGACTCAAAAAAAAAAAGAAGAGAGCAAATAAATACGTGGCATATCATCTCCCAAGGATACAAGTTCAATCATATGAGATGATACTCTCTCAAGGGTAGCTTTACAAACTTGGATTAACACCCTTAGAGAGAAGGAATGCATTCACCTTATCAGATTTAACCAATGGGATTCATATCATACTGGTTTACTCCACCGCTGCAACCCATATGTGAGACCCGCAAGATTCTTAAGTGTCGGTTCCACTTCTCATAGAGAATGAGCTACGGAAGTTTTTGTTTCCTTCCGTATAAACCTCGTGCTAAGGTTTGGCAGACTGATCACCTGACCAACCAAGCACACACACGCTAAGAGTCTTTGTGGTGCCCACGATGCTCATTGAGTCAAAGGACTGACGAGCATCTTGGTGATCATGGACTAAACGTCCATAGTAGTTGAAGCACTTCATGTTGTGGATAAGGAGATGGAGACTCTCACTCCAGCCTTAGAAGTGCAATAGCGGGTTGGAAGTAAATCACCGGGTCGCAAATCCGTACCATCTTCAGATAGTCAATCAGAAACATCAACAGAATATCATGAACAATCTGACATGGAGAAGGGATGGAAGGGCAATCACCCGAGACACTTTGTGCACACAGAACATCATTCCCATTAGGAGAACAAAAAGGTGAAACAGAGACCCCCAATCAGCCAGAGTCCAAATGATGAAATCAAATGGCTGAATTGGAGGATGGAGAAGGAAGGTTTTCCTGTATGCTTCTCCTCGAGGACAATGACAGGGATGTTTTCAGTTGAAAATATTCCACGAGCCCGATATCCCGGAACTCGAAGTGATGGACTACTATGAGTATCCGAGTTACAACCATAGTCCATGGTCATGGCCGGACCTAAAATGTGCCATTATCTTAGTATAGGTTTGGGTGCTGCAATTTCCCTTTTCATTTTGTTTTCCCGATATTTATTTTCCAACAGCACCCCCATATTTCCCTTTTGAATAAAATGTTGCTTGTTCCTGCCATGCTTTTGGTGGTTGGTGCACACTTGTGTGCCAACCACACCCCTGCTCTAACTCTACACTAAGTGCGCAGAAAACAGGACGAGCAACACATCGACGAGCAGTCTTCACCCGTGCCCAAATAACCACATGGCAGCCATCTGCTGAGATTCAACTACGCACGGAGGTTTGAAACCCTTTCTCCATTTCCTTTCTTGGTTTTAATTCAAATGCGAGCATGAGTTCACGACAATTAACATTTGAATGAAACACCTAGAAAGAGATGAAAATCCTACATGTTTATCAAAGGTGCATAAGCTTTATTTCTTTGCAAGTACCTATGTGCCTTTGGAACTTTGCGATAGGATCACTTGATCTTTCGCTTATTGGCTCTTACGATATAATGACATGAGAGGCTTGTTCTTTTCTAATTCAAAGTCTTGGAGAATTTCATTTTGAAAATGAAAAAAATAAAACAAAAAAAATGAGGGAACTCTCATTCATGTTTTCCAAGTCCCATCCAGAGCCATATCATGCATGACACAGTTTTGAAACTCCACATAGCTATCTTTACATTTTGAGCTTGATCAAACATCATGCCTTCTGAGACATGCATGTTCTTCCTTGCACTTTGGTCATTCACGTACACGTTTCATCAAATAAAGTCCATCATAGAATAAAAGTCCATCAAAAGTGGTTCTCAAGCAGCTCTTCATCCCCCTGAAAAAAAAAAGAAAAAAAAGATGAGTGGGAGGTCCTACTCGAGTAAAAAAAGAAAAAAAGAAAAAAAAGAGAAGAAGGGGAAAGATGGAAGAAGCTAGAATCAAATACCACTCAAGGACATTCATCATCCATCATCCACATTCACTTGCACTTGACCAAAGTTCATGGTTGACATGATCTCTCAGAGACAAGTTATTTGATCTCGCAACATAGATGGAAGAGATAAGCATTTCTATCGATCCCTACCTTGAGCCCCACATATAACCTTGTAGAGGTAGGTGAGGCTACTTGAAAAGACTTAGTGAGGATCAAACACTTTGAGCGACTGAGTGGCTTGAGAGAATGAGAGTATGCCTCCATATTTTTGAAAAAAAAATCTCCAAGTACTGAGAAGGAGGAATCAGGCTCTCCATTGATTTATTTTGAGGTTCAATAGGTGAAAGTGAAGGTGTTAGCCACCTGGAATCCAAGGTATGAGGGAAAGCTTTGAAATAATTCTTATGCATACTCTTGATTTCATGACCCTAGGCTTTGCTTGATCCTCTGGATCTAAATCAACCCTTTGCTCGGGACGAGCAAAGTCTAGGTTTGGGGGCGTGTTGGCTCGATATCTATGACTTTTACCGCCAACATTTCTCCGGATTTCATGCTCATATAGTGATAATCATGCTAATATCATTTATACTAATGAGTTCCACAAGTTTTTTACAATTTGTGAGTGAAGGAGCAAACTGGAAAAATGGGAGGCCATTTGGGCTCAGGGCCAGGCCGGCCGGCCTAGCCTAGGCCGGCCGGCCCACTTTTCCTCCTTTGGCCACGGCGTTGGTCCACAAGTTTACTAATGTATCAAGGATGATCATGAGTCGTGCAATTGATGTCGGTTTGATCAATGGACCCGGAAGGCCTAGGGTGTGATAAACATGGATTGAAGGGCCCACAACCTAGGATTCTTGGACAGCTTCAACCGAACGCAACAACTACCGACTTTAGGACATCATCCAGGCCGTCCCTGCAAAAGTCGGTGCCACTTGGCACCAGGGCCAGGCCGGCCGGCCTACACCAGGCCAGCCGGCCTCCCACCGTGGCCTCTACGCTTCCTCTTTCGCGTGGAAGCTAAGCAAGTAGTTGGCGTCACCCATAAGCAGGATTTCACCCCTGGAGGGCTATAAAAGGCGCCCTTTACCTCCACACAAGACACACCATCCATTGGAGAGAAGAGAAGGCTCAAGATGTAGTCCACTATTATCTTAGAGTAGAGTAGAGAGAGTAGTGGGTGAGTGCTTGGGTGACAGCCAAGCGTGTAGAGGGAGTTCGGGAGTCATCTCGGCCTTCCCTCAACATTGTTCCGCCCCCGAGGAATAAAGCTTCAGAGATATCTTCAGTAAGTTCCTCGGTCTCTTGCCTTAGTACCTCGCTAGTTTACTCTTTACTTTCAGCAATTTATCTTGGCTATCTATGATCTACGGGTACCTGAGTCTGCGCGAGTGACAGCGACTCTTGTTTGGGGTTTCCTCTATAGCCCTTCGCGTTGGGTGGAGGTCAGTGGCTGAAAGCTTAGGCATGGTGCCTGTGCTGGCTAGTCACCTCAGGTTGTGTTACACCCCACGGAACTGCAGTGGTAGGCGGCAGGTGGTGACAGCCCTGTCCGTCCTTTGTACTCCACCACGTTCGGGTGTACTCATAACAGTAGTGCTGAGCCCGGAAGAACCCCTCTCTCATCCCGTTCTGAGTTCTTCCCGTTCTAGCCGTCGAAGCAGATCATGTTAGATTAAGATAGATTGTCTGGGGTAACGAGTGGCTAACTAAGGTTAAGCTCTCTACACCCTTTACCCTTTCCTCCCCTGGTGGGTCCGGTTAGGAAAGTTCTTTACTAGTCGCGTCTACCGTTCCTTGGATTTGACATCCAGGTTTCTACTCCCCTGGTGAAAGGCTACAATGTACTCCGTGCGCTTGCGGATTTAGTTAGGCTAAGGAGTGCCAACAACGACGCGAAGAAGGGGATGAAGTTGACAGGTGGTCCCCACATGGTAGTGACATAGCCTAAGTCCGTGGACTGGGCTGGCCATATTGAACCGAATGGGCCAAGTGCATGAGCCCATCAGCGTGGCGCGGATCAGAGCCTGAACTGGGCCTCCGTCTTCTCCTCATACGGCCTGTTCCTGTGTGTCAGCTGTTGGCCCTTTGAGCCGCCAGCGTGGCAACTAAAGCGAGCGCCCACGCTGGCGCACGGTTGGTATGGATACGGTCACGAGACGAAATGTTGTGTGACGAACATTTTAAGGTTGAAGAAATTTGCAACTGTTCCAGGCTGCTCATGGCCGGCCGGTCAGCGCACGCCGAGGAGCCGGTTACTGTTGCCGCCCATGGCCACCGCTCAAGGTTAGCTTCGTAGAGAAGCCTTCAAGGCATTCTAGATCGCATTCCATCTGAGATTGGGGATCAATTTTTTCAAGAAAACCTAATCCCCAACGTCCGCGTCGCCGCCGCCACGCCGCAACACCCATCCGCCTCATCCCTAGCCAGCACGCCCCTTCCCAAGAGGCGCACTGAGGAGACGCCTCACTTCCCCGAGAAGGCGCCAGTGTCCTATAACTTCCCGTCCCCCATTGGGATCGATTTTTCAAGAAATTCCCGAAAAATCCTCTGCTCCGCCTCTGCACCGCCGCTCGCCGCCGTCGCTTCCGCTTCCACTTGCGCTCGATGGAGCCCTCTTTGTCACGGAGAAGAATGGCTACTGCTGTGATGATCTGCTTCCTGACGGAAATCCTGCACCCGGATATTGTCGCCGAGATCATCGTTCGCAGCAATCAAGGATGCAAGCGACGAAACAGAGGTTGTCCGTGTGTACCTCGGCTTACGGTATATCTGCAGCTCGTTCAGGGAAATTACCGACCGGAAAGAGGTAATCATGCTCCTGTCTTACCGTGCGGTTCGTGAGTATTTCCGCTACGACCGCCGGCGGGTTCATGGGTGGCGTGGTTGCCCGAAAGGATATCTCGCCATGAGGACCACGTCCATGAGTTCTGTCATCCGGAGGTAATTTGTTGCACGGGGATGAAGATGATGGTCGACCGGCCGGATTCCGTCGTTGGGCTACAGCTCCTCCAAGAGGCCGCTGCCGCGGGGGAATCCTGGCTTGCTACTTCTTGGCGATGCTACGGTACCGTAAGGACCCAGCAATCCCCCAAGCGCTGGAGTGGATCCATGGAATCAGCGGCGGCCCATCGCCATTGATAGAAGGTGGGAGAGTGGCATGCGGATGCGGTCTGTGCGCATTGGAATTCAGCAGGTTAGGCATGACCCGCCAGAGCTACTCGTCCCTGATCCTCACATCTGCACATAGGAGGAATGCAGGCACTGGGGGGGAGGGGACCTTCATTATCCGGTACTACAGCGTGCGGTGCCGCATCCAGCATGAATTTGAACTGTGGACGCGAAACTTTCATGAAAGGGTGAAGTTGGCCGTCGGCAGGATGTGAGACGCCCTACCGGTGTTCTCGATCGAGGGACAGCGTCATTTGATCCCCTATCGATCGGATGATATGTATCTATGTATCGTAGTAATTGTGTTTGTAAGCAGTAGTATTTATGAAGCAGAACTTCTGGTAGAATGGTGTTTGTAATATGTCTATTTATGTTTGTAGTAATGCACAAAAATGTGCTTCAAGTATCAGATTGTGATGTGTATCTTCAGTCAGTTTTCTGCCATCTACATGAATCTTACATCGCCACGGCCAAAAATGACATATTCATACGATCCGCGCATACTGCGTCAGACCGTATCATCCTGTCGCACATTGCAGACTCGCCGTCAAAGGAGCGACTTTGCCGAGCAGAGGGGTCTGACTGGGCCTAGAGAATGGGCCGAGCCGTGTGAGGAGATAAACAGTCCAATGTGGGCCCCTGCTTCCCCGGTGTGTTAACTGTTCAGTTCCGAGCCAGCGTGTCAATGTGCGCGCCACTCGGCACACGGTTACATGGGTGAGCGCGACGAAATGTTGGCTGACAAATGTTTCTACCGCGACGAAAATTCAACGGTCCTCTGTTCTGGCGCGCGCTCAAGCTCGCCGATGGGCCTGTTACTGTTGCCGCCAATGTCCGGCCGCACAAGCGTACATTCCTGGAGAACGCACAGGGGAATCTATTCGAGATTCGAGATCCATTTCAAGGTAACCCTAACCTTCCTGCAACAACGGTGGTGGCGCCGCCGCCGCCGCTGCCCCCACTCCGCCACTCCAGAACCCACACGCGCCTCCCCACTGCCGCGCCCAAATGGCAATTCAAGTGCTCCTCAATGAGTTGGCCATTTTGGTCGCTGCCTACCTCGCTGCATCCTACCAGGTTTGCACAAAGAAGCACATCGCCAAGTTAATTCTAGTGCAGCGGGTGCTGGAGCGGGAATTGTTCGTGCTGGAACACTATGACATAGATTACCGCAACAGCCTCATCGGCAAGCTAGTCGATGCGGCCAACAAGGAGGCCTGCTTCCGCGACGGCCTGCGCGTCATCTTCGACGCGAACCAAAGCGTGCTCGACTGCCCCCTCGACAAACTCACGAGTGCCGCCAACGAGGGGCATAATCTTGCAGCGTACACGCTTGCATTGTGCCTGTACAGGCGCAATGCCGGCATTGTCGATGACGAGAAAGCGAAGGAGCTGATAAGGAAGCTCGAGGGTGAGGATGCACCGGGGGCGGCGGCTGCCGGGGCCGTCCCAGTTCGTCGGTGGTGGATGAACCGTGCGTGTGTGGTTGCCCGCCTTCAGAGTGCTACAGCGGACGATATCTATGAGCCACCCTACATTAACAATTGGGTGACCATCGCCAAACCAGAGCGCGTCAACGCTCACATCCGCGGCGGCAACTATGGCCAGATGGTCGGAATGGTGAGTTTGGTCGAGTATTCTGAGTTTTGCAGTGAGGACTGCAGGATTCGCTTCGAGTGCGAATCTTTCTTCAACAAATATTTCTGGTAGATCAGATGGGATGTTCTTTTGCTGATGTTGCCCGTCATCTGTCTAGGTAGTGCTTATGTTCTTTTGTTGATGTGGCTCGTCATCAGTTTAGGTAGTGCTTATGTTCTTTTGCTGATGTGGCCCGTCATCAGTTTAGCTGGTGCTGATGTTCTTTTGCAGTTGTGGCCCATCATCAGTTTATAATTTGTGATGCTCATCCTCGTCTCGAATTTATATCATACGGTCGCCTAGTTCTTTAGTCGACCGGATGATGTGGACGCATGTGTCCTCACTACCAAATTTGAAGCATTCATATGATCCGAACATACTCACCGAATCATTCGGGAACATTGTAGTTTGATAAGGATATGATGCTTTTCTAATGGCCAGCTATATGTAAGTTTATGATGACATCGCATTAACAATTCTGCTATGTCTAGTAGCAGGCATTGCCATCATAATGTAGAGTATAAATTTATTTACAATCAAGATCTAGACAGCATCATTAACAAACATAAATAATTACTAGTCTGTCTAATTACACATAACAGCAGCTACTTATAGGTCATCCTCGTCTTCCGAATCACCATATGTGCACATTCCATTGTCACTGTCACTACAGTACTGATCATCGGTTTCATCTTCATCCTCACTACTATGTTGGGACATGTTACCTTGCTTCTTGTTGCTTATAAGCTCTGATAAATTACCTTCAATGACGAGGTCTTCATCTTCCACCAGCTGCTCCTGGTGCACATCATCATCAGCAGCACCTTCACGCACTGCACGCTCTATATCAGAACAGTAGTCATCTTGGTGTACTACAGCATCAACATCCCTTTCGGCCACGTTATACATGTCCCTATGTTCAAATTTTTGCACAACTTAGCAAACTTTGCCCATTAGATTGTCCTGCAAGTAAAATATCTTCTTTGACTGTGTGGCCAAAATAAAAGGGTCAGCCTTGTACCAAACTGAGTTAGTGTTGATGGACTTGAAATGGTCGTCATATCTAAGGCCTACAGTCTTTCCTTCTTGATTGTACCAGTCGCAGCTAAAGAGAACCACTGACCGACGGAATTGCATATTAGAATTATCGATGAGGACATCACCAGTACATCTACACCAGCGGCACCTTCATCCCAAGCACCACCTTCAGGGCCAATCACTCGGGCTCGTGCAAGAGAGTTGAACTACGTCATGGTGCTAAAGAATGAAGGATATGTGGCTGGATTCGGACTGCGCACGAACGTCAACTTGTGACGGCCGCCACGACTTCATCCGGACTCCGTTTTGGGCGATCAAGTACTTGATGGAAAGCTTATCAAGTCTACTTTCCGATGGATCCAGAATCAATGTCATATCCTCACCGAGGCGGCCGCAATCGTCATCTTAATTCGGACTGTTTTCTGTCCAAAGTGCTGCGTCACCTTATTTTGGCCCAATGGGCCGTGTATCGAGTTGGGTCCATTAGGGACGCGTCCTAGGATTGTAGCACGACCCCAACTCCCTTGTGGCTGTGGTATTAAACCCTATAGCCGCATTAGCATCCTTGAGTTTTGTTTTACATCTAGCTTTTAGCTACATTCACGGCCGCACAAATACGTGTTGTCCTCGTGATTCAGAACTCCACCTTCGAGTGATAATAAGATTGCTCGCCTCTCGTTCTTGTTCGTTCTTCGATTGCGAATAGGAATTGATCTTCGTGATCAGGCTGATCTTGCTTCAACAAGGTCGGTAACCACAGGGAGTTGATTCAGCGATTGCATTGGCGCTTCGGGTTTGCTCGTCGTAGTCGGATCGTGAGGGTCTACTTCCACCAAGTCGAAATTATCTCCACTCACCGAAAGATCGGGCACTCCAGCTCTATCAAGTGGTATCAGCTTTCCAGGTTGATCGGTGAGTTTTTATCGAGTGTTGTTCCATTACCTAGTCCACAAAACCAAAAAAAATCAGGTTAGACCATTGTCCCAAAACCTTTCTTCGCCTTGCGCTTTCTTTCAATAATTTGCGTTGTTGAATTTGTGTGCTTCGCGTTAATTTGTTGCTGGTCACTTTGTGCTTCCGCCGCTTTCCATCTCCACCACCGCCGCCGCCGCCGTCCTACCTCGCCATCAGCGCCACCGCCGCCGCAATCATCATCACCACCAGCGCCGTCGCCACCGTTTGCATCACCACAAACCCTACAAAACCACGCCGCCGCCACCACGCCGAGTTACCACGCCGTTACCCCCCTCCAACCGAACCCTACTCGGTTTCGTTTTCTTTCCCCAAGCCGCACTCCACGCGCCGCCGATCCAACCGAACCCTACTCGGTTTCTTGTTTCTGTTTGAGGAAAGAGAGAAAAAAAAGGAAAGAAAAAAAAGGAAAGACAAAAAGGGAAAGTTCTGAGAAGAAAGACAAAGGAAAGCATTAAAAAAAAGGAAAGAGCAGTTCGTTTTTGGAAAGTTCGGTTTTTCGTTTGGCAGTTTTGTGTCGTTACGAACACCTGTTTTGTAACGGCCATAACTTTTCGCTCGGATCTCCGATTTCAGCGTTCGTTTTTTTCTGGAAAGCTTACGAAATTTCCTATACGGGGCACCCCGCGTAGCACCAGGTGACGTCGGTTTCAAGGACAAAATACGCCGTTTACACAGCGTAACGCGGCCCAGGAGATTTTCCGTTTCTGCACCCCACTTCCTTGTTGCCTTGCTTGATCCATCGCGGGTGGCACTTGTTTCCAGCAGCTTTGTTACGTGTTTAGCACTATTATTCAGCTTTGCATTTATTGTTTGATTGTGCTAATCCTTGACTTGAGTGCAGCCTACCCAGAACTACACATATTCCTATGACGAGCAGACTTTTGTTTCTCCAGGCAATCGCTGCTCCAATCTTTCACAGGTGCTACTTGTTGTCTGTGATCGCCCCTGTTGCTTGGTAAGAATGGATAAGAACTTGATCGCAGCATCTTTGTGAGCTTTCCACCCACATCTTTGTTGTCATAGGATCTGTTTTTCTTGTGTTTGCGCTAACCATGTTAGGAGACGACGACAAGATGGACTCCAAGCTGCAAGGCATGCGGGCAGACCTTGATGGACTTAAATACGACATAAAGACGCTGCACGAGAAGGTTGATTCCGTGATCTCTTCATCCAACGAGCGTCTCGACCAGCAGGACCTTGCTCAGACAGCCGCCAAGTGTACATTTGACACCTTGACGGCCCGGCTTGACGCGATGAACACGACGCTCACGACGATGAACGCGACGCTCACGGAATTGCATAAGGGCTATGGTGGTGACACGGAATATGAGGACGGAGACCGCCAACCTCGTGCTCGCCGTGTGGTACGTAATCCGGTTCATGATTCATTTGCGAAGATTAAATTTAAGATTCCTACTTTTAATGGCAAGTATGATCTTGCTGCATATCTTGATTGGGAGTTAGAGGTAGAACAAAATTTTCATGTCATGATATTCCTGCTACGGCTCAAGTTAAGGTTGCTATTAGTGAATTTATTGAGTTTGCTTTAATTTGGTGACGTGAATATAAACTCAAACATCCCACTGCTGTTCCATCTACTTGGGCTCAATTAAAAGCTGCTATGCGACATCGTTTTGTTCCTTCTTATTATGCCCGAGATTTGCTTAACACCATGCAGCGATTCCAGCAAGGCCAACGATCCGTTGAGGAGTATTACCAAGAGTTACAAAAGGGTATGATTCGTTGTGGTTTATTTGAACAGGATGATGCTGCTATGGCACGATTTTGTGGTGGGTTGAACAGGGAAATTCAGGATATACTTGATTATAAGGAGTATAATGATATGACCACGTTATTTGAATATGCTTGCAAAGCTGAATGTGAAGTGCAGGGACGCCGTTCGAAGACATATACTAACCCTTTTGCAGGAAGAAGCCCGTCGTCCAGCTCTACGTCTTCCACTCCAGCACCTTCTACACCTAGCACCACGCCGCGTGAGAAGACGACGAAAACGGCTTTTAAAACTAAATTTGGCTTATATGAATGGTTGGTTATGCCGTTTGGTTTGACTAATGCTCCCAGCACTTTTATGCATTTGATGAATGAAGTTCTCAGGCCTTTCATAGGTTTGTTTGTTGTTGTATATTTTGATGATATCTTGATTTACAGCAAGTCTATGGAAGAGCATTTAGAACATTTGCGTGCTGTTTTTAAAGCGTTGCGTGCTGCTCACTTGTTTGCTAACATGGAAAAATGCATCTTCTGCACACAACGTGTTTCGTTTCTTGGTTATGTTGTTACTCCACAGGGTATTGAGGTGGATAGCAGCAAGATTGATGCAATTCGAGAATGGCCTACACCGACGATGCTCACGCAGATTCGGAGTTTTCTTGGGCTTGCAGGTTTCTACCGTCGATTCGTACGAGATTTTAGCTCTATTGCAGCACCTCTACATGAGCTTACAAAGAAAGGTGTGCCTTTTACTTGGACTGATTCACAGGAGCTCGCCTTCACTACTTTGAAAGATAAGTTAACACATGCTCCTCTTTTGCAATTGCCTGATTTTGGTAAAATATTTGAGCTCGAATGTGATGCCCGTGGTATTGGGTTAGGTGCTGTTCTGTTACAAGAAGGAAAACCGGTTGCTTATTTCAGTGAAAAATTAAGCGGTGCTAGTTTGAAATATTCTACTTATGATAAAGAACTTTATGCTTTAGTGCGTACTTTGCAAACGTGGCAGCACTATCTCTGGCATCCTGAGTTTATAATCCATTCTGATCATGAGGCTTTAAAACATATTCGTACCCAAACTAATCTGAACCGTCGTCATGCTAATTGGGTAGAATTCATTGAGTCTTTTCCTTACATCATTAAACACAAGAACGGGAAGGACAATGTGATTGCTGATGCTTTGTCTCGCCGATATAATATGCTGTCACAATTGGATTTTAAAATTTTTGGTTTACACACTATGAAAGATCAATATGTCGATGATAATGATTTTAAAGATGCTTATAAACATTGGATGGGTTCCTGTTTCGCACTAACAAGCTGTGTATTCCAGCTAGCTCGGTTCGTCTTTTGTTGTTACAGGAAGCTCATGGAGGCGGACAAATGGGACATTTTGGCGTTTACAAAACGCTTGAGGTGCTGGCTGCCCACTTCTTTTGGCCTCGGATGCATCCTGATGTTGAGCGCTTGGTTGCACGATGCACTACATGTCAAAAGGCTAAGTCACGTTTGAACAACCATGGTTTGTATATGCCTTTGCCTGTCCCTACTTTACCTTGGCTTGATATTTTTATGGACTTTGTTTTGGGATTGCCTAGAACTAAGAAGGGGAGGGATAGCATTTTTGTGGTTGTTGATAGATTCTCTAAAATGGCTCATTTCATTCCTTGTCATAAAACTGATGATGCTAGTAATGTTGCTGAATTGTTCTTTAGCGAGATTATTCGTTTACATGGTGTTCCTAAAACAATTGTGTCTGATCGTGATGCTAAGTTTCTAAGTCACTTTTGGAGATCTCTTTGGAACAAATTAGGCACTAAATTGCTGTTTAGCACAACTTGTCACCCACAAACTGATGGACAAACTGAAGTGGTCAATAGAACTTTGTCAACCATGCTTAGGGCTGTTTTGGATAAAAATCTAAACCGTTGGGAAGATTGTTTACCTCATGTTGAGTTTGCTTATAATCATGCAACACATTCTTCTACAAAGATGTGCCCTTTTCAGATTGTTTATGGTTATATTCCTCGGGCGCCTATTGATTTATTTTCGCTTGATGCTGTGGACGCCCCACATATTGATGCCGTTGAACATGTTGACCATATGATTAGCCTACATGAACAAACACAACAAACCATTGCTGCTACTAATGCTAAGTATCAAGTTGCTGGTAGTAAAGGAAGAAAACATGTTACTTTTGAACCCGGTGATATGGTTTGGTTGCATTTGAGGAAGGATCGTTTTCCTACTTTGCGTCGTTCTAAATTAATGCCTCGTGCTGCTGGTCCTTTTAAAGTGCTAACCAAGATTAATGATAATGCTTATGTCCTTGACCTGCCTGCGGAGTTTGGTGTTTCCACTAGTTTTAATGTTGCAGATTTGAAACCATATGCGGGCGAGGATGAGGAGTTGCCGTCGAGGACGACTTCAGTTCAAGAAGGGGAGGATGACGAGGACATCACCAGTACATCTACACCAACAGCACCTTCACCTCAAGCACCACCTTCAGGGCCAATCACTCGGGCTCGTGCAAGAGAGTTGAACTACGTCATTGTGCTAAAGAATGAAGGATATGTGGCTGGATTCGGACTGCGCATGAATGTCAACTTGTGACGGCCGCCACGACTTCATCCGGACTCCGTTTTGGGCGATCAAGTACTTGATGGAAAGCTTATCAAGTCTACTTTCAGATGGATCCGGAATCACCGTCATATCTACACCGAGGCGGCCGCAATCGTCATTTTGAGTTGGACTGTTTTCTGTCCAAAGTGCTGCGTCACCTTATTTTGGCCCAATGGGCCGTGTATCGAGTTGGGTCCATTAGGGACGCGTCCTAGGGTTGTAGCACGACCTCAACTCCCTTGTGGCCGTGCTATTAAACCCTATAGCCACATTAGCATCCTTGAGTTTTGTTTTACATCTAGCTTTTAGCTACATTCACGGCCGCACAAATACGTGTTGTCCTCGTGATTCAGAACTCCACCTTCGAGTTATAATAAGATTGCTCGCCTCTCGTTCTTGTTCGTTCTTCGATTGCGCACAGGAATTGATCTTCGTGATTAGGCTGATCTTGCTTCAACAAGGTCGGTAACCACAGGGAGTTGGTTCAGCGATTGCATTGGCGCTTCGGGTTTGCTCGTCGTAGTCGGATCGTGAGGGTCTACTTCCACCAAGTCGAAATTATCTCCACTCACCGAAAGATTGGGCACTTCAGCTCTATCAATTATATTGCAACTCAATTACCTGCTTTAGCAAGCCATAAAAATGAATAGTTTCTCCTTTATGTGTCCCCTCGGTGATGACACCACTATTCTGTGTCTTTAATTTTTTCTCGCGTTCAGCAGTGCTATATCAGACTCCATTGACAATGCAAGCTGTAGAGTACTTGACTCGGAGATCAGGACCACATGAGAGTGCAAACAAGCCTTCGCTGACCTCATCAGGTTTGTCTATACGCAGGTTAGCGATCTGCAGGAAAACATATAAACTTCAGTAGTGTTATGTCACTGACTTGCATAAATGAAAATACGCATTGGCTTACATGTTTCTTAAACCAATCAGCGAATTGTTATTACTGCCTTTTGTCAACATCACCTAACCCATCTTTCTCCAACAACTCTCTGTGCAAGCTGCATGACAAATGTTTTAACATTAGGAATAAACAGAGGTCAACAATAATTATTATGAGCACATTGAAGTACAAATATGCAGAGAGATATGATACGTACTCCAAATACGGCTCAACTTCAATTTAAGCGTTGCTAAACGTGACGCTAAGGAGTGCCAACATCTGCTATCATCTCCAAATCTGGCATACCTTCTTCATTGTTGTTGTCTTCCTCATCGACATGACTCCCATCATCATGAGCATAGACCTCATCTGCAAACCCTGAGCCATAATCATGTTCAGATCCATGCACCTGCTCTGAAAACTCAACAATCACATCTTCCATTGATTCCCCATGATGAGTCCACCTAGTATATGCAGCTGACATTCCAAACAGCAGAAGGTGATCATGGACTTCAGCCTGAGGCAATTCACTGGCAATATATAGTGGAGTGTTCAGTGAATCGTTGCTTAACAAACTCCATGAATTGTTCCACTCCATTAGTATATGCACATGTGAATTTCCTGGCCCTAGTTATCCAACATCTGTCCATCAATATGAAAAGTTCCTAAACAGAGCACGAGGCTTAGCCGAAGCCGATATGCAAATTAAACAAACAAAAGAACTACATTCATGTGAACAAAATTAAACGCAGCATTGGAATGTTGGTCTATGTAAGGAATCAGATACTTATTGAAGGATGCCGTAGCAGCGGACCGGAGGAATGAAAAGGTGGCTGGGGATTTGGAGCATGAACGTTCCGCCAACCGCCGCTGCCGCCGCCGCCGCCGAGAACGGTTGGGGATTTGGAACCCTAGAAACTTGGCCGGGATGTACTAAGCACTACCTTTTGTTGACTGAGATGTGGGTCAACAAACCGAACATGGCTTGACTAGGGATCCTTGCCAGTGGGTGGGCCTCTCGAATCCAAGGGGCATTAAATCCCCTTGTGCAAAAGAAAAACCTTTCAGTTCAAACAGCCTAGCACCAAATCATCCAGTTGCCAACATGGCTTGACTAGGGATCCTTGCCAGTGGGTGGGCCTCCCGACGAATCCAAGGGGCATTAAATCCCCTTGCGCAATAGAAAAACCTTTCAGTTCAAACAGCTTAGCACCGAATCATCCGGTTTCCATATGTACCCTTAATCGATCTCGCTCTCGGCTATCGGGCCCCGATTGTATCTCTGATCAAAAACAAACAATTAACTAACCACTGTATATATTAATAGTAGCACGTGAGCTAAATTAGCCCCACACGTATCAAGTTCACAACGCAAACAGAAACTAAACATATACAACGAACTGAGAGTAGTGCCATCCCACTACAACATGTACACAACGATAGATAGCTAACTCAATTTAGCTCCCATGTGAACTTAGCACTGTTGGTGGTCGTTACGATACGATTTCGCCACCAACATTCCGTCATATTTTAGGCTCATCCTGCTCACAACAAAGTAAAATTGGTTATTTCTAATGAGTTCCACAAGTTTTGTATAATTTGTGAGTGCAGGAGCAACCAAGAAAAAGATGAAGCAAATTGGGCACAGGGCTAGGCCGGCCGGCCTAGGCTAGGCCGACCGGCCCCCTTCCCCCTCTTCTGGCCATGTCATTGATCCACAAGGTTACTAACTTATCAAGGATGAACAAGAGCCATGGATTTGATGTCGGTTTGATCAAAAGACCCGGAAGGCCTAGAGTGGGATTAACATGGATTGAAGGGCCCACAACCAAGGATTCTTGGACAGCGTTAACCGAACGCAACAACTACCGACTTCACGACATCATCCAGGCTGTCCCTGCAAAGGTCGGTGCCACATGGCACCAGGGCCAGGCCGGCTGGCCTAGATGAGGCCGACCGGCCTACCACCGTGACATCCACGCTTCCCCCTTTGCATGGATGCTAAGCAGGAGGTGTGCGTGACAACTACGCCAGCTTCTACCCTTGGGAGGCTATAAAAGGCACCCTTCACCCCCATTCAAGAGACACCATCCAAAGGAGAGAAGAGTAGCTTAGTGATTTTGCTCTCATCCTTAGAGTTAGAGTAGGGAGAGAGTGGGTGAGTTGCTCGGGTGACAGCCGAGCTTTGTAGAGAGAGTCCGGGATTTCTTCCTCGGTCTTGTCTCAACATTTCCGCCCCCGAGGAATATAATCAAGAGTTATCTTCAGTAAGTCCTCGATCTCTTGCCTTTAGTACCTCGCTAGTTTACAACTTACTTTTTAGCAAGTTATCTTATTTATTTGATCTGCGGGTACCTGAGTCTGCGCGAGTGACAGCGACTCTTGTTTGGGGTTTCCTCTATAGCCCTTCGCGTTGGGTGGAGGTCAGTGGCTGAAAGCTTAGGCGTGGTGCCTGTGCTGGCTAGCCACCTCAGGTTGTGTTGCACCCCACGGAACTGCAGTGGTAAGTGGCAGGTGGTGACAGCCCTGTCCGTCCTTTGTACTCCACCACGTTCGGGTGTACTCATAACAGTAGTGCTGAGCCCGGAAGAACCCCTCTCTCATCCCGTTCTGAGTTCTTCCCGTTCTAGCCGTCGAAGCAGATCAGATTAGATATAGATAGTTTGTCTGGGGTAACGAGTAGCTAACTAAAGTCAAGCTCTCTACCCGCTTACCTTGTGCTCCCTGGTGGGTCCGGTTAGAAAAGTTCTAGGCTAGTCGCGTCTACCGTTTCTTGGATTCGATATCCAGGTTCTTACTCCCCTGGTGAAAGGCTACATCGTACTCCGTGCGCTTGCGGATTTAGTTAGGCTAAGGAGTGCCAACAGGGCTACTCATTCATACCACCACATTCATATTGAGTAAATGGTGGTTTTCAAGCATGTGTAACCTTGACTTCACCAGAAGTGCCTTCGATGACAATATATGGTGAGACATTGGATGCGAATTATAAGGCAATGGATAGTTCATTAATATATGCACTAGATTATGTGGATCGTTATCTTAATATAAACATTATTGATTTAAACTATTCTACCTATCTCATGAGGGTAAGTGGCGTGCAGGGGTAGCTAGACTACTGTATTATGGTGTTGTGAGGACTTAGTAATGCGTGTTGTGCTATCAGTGTGATATTGTAAGAAAACCGGTTGTGATATTGTGTTATGGTATTGTAAGATTTTAATAATGTGTGTGATTGTGTAAGACTTGATTGTAGCAACACTAGTGTAGGATCGTTGTAGCCGTACACTTTACCCCCATAACCATATACCACATGGAGTCTTCTCCTAGTTATCCGACGGTTCCATCTAGCGAGTATTTGGAACTGCCTTCATCTTGCCACCCCATACCACCTCAAGGCTTCGAGATTCGTCCCAGTCTCGTTGTCATGGTTTGTGCACAGTCTTTCGGTGGAACGAAAGACGAAAGTGCCTATGCTCACTTGCAGGTTTTTGAAAAGAATTGCTCTCTTCTTATTATACCCGGCGTCAACCAAGACACCATACGATGGAAACTTTTCCCATTTTCTTTGATGGGAAATGCAAAATCTTGGTATGACCGGACTGCAAGGAGATTTAGCGGAGATTAGATCAAATTGAAGGATGAGTTTTGACTATTCTTTTACCCTGTCTCCAAGATCTTGAAGCTCAGAGTTGAGCTGATGACATATCAGCAAGGCGATGAGTCACTTGGAGCCATGTGGGAGCGGTTCATAAAATTGGCCAACTCATGGCCACCGCATAACATTCCAGAGGAAATGCTTATGCAGCATTTTGTTGGTGGATTGAAGCCGGAAAGTGCGCAATTATTGAACATCACTTCCGCAGGGTCAGTGCTATACAGGACAGTGGATGAGGTACGAGCACTACAAGGAAATTGACCTTTAGTACCGGTCACAGGACAGGTTAGTACCGGTCGCTGTGGCCGATACTAATGTGGCGCACATTAGTACCGGTCATAGCTAGCCGGTACTAACGTGCGCCTGTTAGTACCGGCTGGTTCTGCCACATCCCGCACGGCGCCTGGCGGGCGGTTTAGTACCGGCTGGTAAGACCAGCCGGTACTAACCTCTTTTTTCGTTTATTTATTTCCTTTTCTATTCTTTTTGGTTTATGCGTATTTGCATGCGTATTTATACCGAATCCGACTATACGTACATGTACTACTACATTGCACGTATTTATATTATGCCGATATCGCATTAATATTATATACATACATACATCTATAAAGTTTACTACCAATACTTGAAAGATCCAACAAAATACATGTTTTATTCTAGATATTACAAACTACACTTGTATGCCAGCCTCGACATCAGCTGCTGCGACGCTTTCATACGGATCGCCATAGAATTCTCCATTTTTATTGATGACTTCATCGAGCAGGAATCCGCACATAGATTCTTGAATTGCCCTGACCCGAGCGACTTCGATGAGATCTTCTTTCATGGACCATTTCTGTAACATTTTAAAAAAATAATTTTAAAAAATTACATATTAGAATGAAACAATAATAAATTACTCTAAACATTTCCAGATATAAATATGAGAATAAAATAATAATAAATTAAAATTAATTAGCAGAATTGATTGTGCTCACGTACCGCGAATGCTTCTGCCGACATTTTTCCCTTTTCACTTACGAAGTTATCGATCCACTCGCATACGTAGTAACCACACAAGTTGTTACCTTTTTCCTGTCTCATGCACTATAGGGAAATGAGTTATGGCATAGAATAATTAAATGTTTATTTCAAATGACAAAAGAGGTAAGAATCTATTCATACCGTTTGGTCACTCCTAAATCGAAGAGGGTCGACTTTTATTTTTAAGTGTTTTTCGAAGAAGCGAGCCCACACCTTGTTGATCAGGTTGATGAGGTTTTCGTACATGGATCTATCTTGCCTCAACGAGTCATAGATCCAGACCGTGTGGGTTTCCATCTCAATAGCAAAGAGTATCCAGTGAAAGCTGTTCATATACATTCACAAAACCAACCAATTAATGTTGATTATAATAGTTATTAATTAGCATTATTCTGATGGTATTGAAAAATGACGAAAGACTCACTGATGATTGTATTGCAACAGAATGAATGGATACCTGATTTTCTTACGCAGGCCACTATATATAATGTCGACCACTTGACAAGAACGTGATGCGATGGTTTCCTTGTGTATAACATCGGGGTCCAGGAAACCGATGTTATGGAAGTTTCTTTGGCGGGCAATTTTAATTTTTTGCCTATGGAAAAATAAAACCACAAAATCAATTAAGGATTAGTCAACAAACAAGGAACGATTAAAAATAAAATAATAAGACGAGCAGAAACACTTACATACACCATACACTCATGAGGCACTTGTGAAGGGCATCTTGATGGTACAAATCATAAAGTGTCTCAAACTCGACCCATACCTGGCCATTTCCCTGCCAAAAATGGTCGTCTCTTATCCGAGCTAGGAACGCCAAGATTTCGTTTTTAGAATGGACCATATACCACTTGTGCAACGCGGCCATTCTCGTTTGTAGATACGGTAATAACTCTATCCATATGAGAGGCTCACCTAGTACAAACTTCTTTCGACCTTTTTTTTCTAGTATGACATTCCCTAACAAGTGAGCCTTTGTCAAATCCGTTAGAATTATCATCTCTGCCATGGTCATCGGATCTGTTGATTCATTTGGACGTTCCTCGTTCCGCACTACCAACGGAGCGATCGATTGTTGTGATTGTTCTCCGAGCTGGGGAATTGGTTTTGCATTTCTTTTTAGCTTCTTGGGGTTGGCGTGGAACTTTCTGATATGCTGATCATAATCCGATTCTTTCTGTTTCTCCCTTGGTGTGGTCGTCTCTTTCATGAAGTATGCTTTCCCAACTGGATCTATTTCTAGCTTCTTTTTCAAAGCCATCCTCTTCTCCTTCTGTGCATCGAAGAAGGCTTGAACTGGGTCAACTTCCTCTTCCACGTCCACAACCTTCTCTTTCTTCTTGCTCTGCCGCTTAGAAGGTTGCTGGCCCGAAGGTATCGTGTGTGCCTTCCTCTCTCGCTATTCTGCGGCTTGTGATGGCAGGGTTGGCTTGCTGTGCGCTGCTGCTGATGGCGGGGCTGGGTCGCTGTGTGCTGTTGGTGATGGCAAGGCTGGGTCATTGTGTGCTGCTAGTGACGGCGGATCCATGCTGGGGTCCCGTGCAGCCGGTGGAGAAGGTGGACCACCGCTTTGATTCCTGTCAGCTGGCGTTGGTGATCTTTGTCTTGAGCTCTGAGGGGAACCTGTGGCGCCTTGCACCAATCTTATATCACGTTTTGGCCAAGCAACCCATGTCCTTATGGCATGTTGTAGCTCTGTTTCTTCTGGACCTAAAGGGATTGGGAGCTCCACATCATCCCAGCCATCTTTCAACCGATCAATCTGGACTTTGGCGTATCCTTCAGGAATCGGCCGGCGATGTGTTGGCGGTCGATATCTATGACTTTTACCGCCAACATTTCTCCGGATTTCATGCTCATATAGTGATAATCATGCTAATATCATTTATACTAATGAGTTCCACAAGTTTTGTACAATTTGTGAGTGAAGGAGCAAACTGGAAAAATGGGAGGCCATTTGGGCTCAGGGCCAGGCCGGCCGGCCTAGCCTAGGCCGGCCGGCCCACTTTTTCCTCTTTTGGCCACGGCGTTGATCCACAAGTTTACTAATGTATCAAGGATGATCATGAGCCATGCAATTGATGTCGGTTTGATCAATGGACCCGGAAGGCCTAGGGTGGGATAAACATGGATTGAAGGGCCCACAACCTAGGATTCTTGGACAGCTTCAACCGAACGCAACAACTACCGACTTTAGGACATCATCCAGGCCGTCCCTGCAAAAGTCGATGCCACTTGGCACCAGGGCCAGGCCGGCCGGCCTACACCAGGCCGGCTGGCCTCCCACCGTGGCCTCTACGCTTCCTCTTTCGCGTGGAAGCTAAGCAAGTAGTTGGCGTCACCCCTAAGCAGGATTTCACCCCTGGAGGGCTATAAAAGGCGCCCTTCACCTCCACACAAGACACACCATCCATTGGAGAGAAGAGAAGGCTCAAGATGTAGTCCACTATTATCTTAGAGTAGAGTAGAGAGAGTAGTGGGTGAGTGCTTGGGTGACAGCCAAGCATGTAGAGGGAGTTCGGGAGTCATCTCGGCCTTCCCTCAACATTGTTCCGCCCCCGAGGAATAAAGCTTCAGAGATATCTTCAGTAAGTTCCTCGGTCTCTTGCCTTAGTACCTCGCTAGTTTACTCTTTACTTTCAGCAATTTATCTTGGCTATCTATGATCTGCGGGTACCTGAGTCTGCGCGAGTGACAGCGACTCTTGTTTGGGGTTTCCTCTATAGCCCTTCGCGTTGGGTGGAGGTCAGTGGCTGAAAGCTTAGGCATGGTGCCTGTGCTGGCTAGTCACCTCAGGTTGTGTTGCACCCCACGGAACTGCAGTGGTAGGCGGCAGGTGGTGACAGCCCTGTCCGTCCTTTGTACTCCACCACGTTCGGGTGTACTCATAACAGTAGTGCTGAGCCCGGAAGAACCCCTCTCTCATCCCGTTCTGAGTTCTTCCCGTTCTAGCCGTCGAAGCAGATCATGTTAGATTAAGATAGGTTGTCTGGGGTAACGAGTGGCTAACTAAGGTTAAGCTCTCTACACCCTTTACCCTTTCCTCCCCTGGTGGGTCCGGTTAGGAAAGTTCTAGACTAGTCGCGTCTACCGTTCCTTGGATTTGACATCCAGGTTTCTACTCCCCTGGTGAAAGGCTACAATGTACTCCGTGCGCTTGCGGATTTAGTTAGGCTAAGGAGTGCCAACAAGCTTTTCTGGCGCCGTTGCCGGGGAACGGTAGCAACACTAGTGTAGGATTTTTTTTAGCCGTACACTTTATCCCCATAACCATCTACCACATGGAGTTTTCTCCTAGTTATCAGGCGGTTCCATTTCGCGAGTGTTTGGAATTGCCACCATCCTTCCACCCCGTTATCTGATGGCTTCGAGATCCGCCCCAATCTCGTTGCCATCGTTTGTTCACACTCCTTGCAATAGATGAGGAGAAGTTCTCTCCTAACATTCCCGGGATGAACCAAGACGGAAACTCTTCCTGTTTTTCTCTGACGGGGGAAGCAAAGTTTTGGTACAATCGGAGTGCAAGAGGAGTTGGAGGAGATTGGATCAAAGTGAACGTTGAAGTTTGTCTGTTTGTCTATCCCATCCCCAAAGCTCAGAGATGAGCTACTTGGAGCAACCTGGGAGAAGTTTGGTATGGTGCTCATACAACGAACGTTGGTAGATTGAGACATAGTGCTCATCCTTAGGATCAGTTTTCTGACCCTCCCACCGACTTTCCCATGAACCAAACAGCAAATCCTCACTCTTTCATTAGATCCACCGCCTCCGACCACACGACGTGAGCGAACAAAAACCCCCAGACCAAGAGAATTCCCTTAAGGATCTGCCACGTTAGGTGTGCACGCTCAAGGTCTGAGTAATTCATTCTGAAAGTCACGACCGCAGACCAAGGGTCTATCTGCGGTTACGAGCAAGGAATGACGGAGGAAGCAGAAGCTAGTCGACCCTAGCTTTAATGCCCTCCACCTATTGAGGGGACTGACACACAAGAAGTTGTCGATGATTTTTCATAAGCACCTGAAAGGGATCAACGGCCAGATGTTGGAAAACAAAGGAATTATCCGAGTTGTGCCTGAGGGGCGCAACAGAGTGATCCTAGATTTCCACATCTTCGATATCCTCAAAGGTGACAAAATCTTCTTGTTGGATCAGCCAATAGAGCATCTTGTCAACTTAATCACGATCGAGCTATAGCTCAGAGTTGACAAAGAAAACATCCTGATCAACCTTGCATGATCAGTGAGTTCAGCCTTGCACGATCATTATCGCAAAGGGCTAGACAGACCCCGTGAAGAACCAATGAGCATATTTTTCAGATGCTCACCCAATCCCAGGGGCAGAACCGGGCAGTCAAGCTCGACATGGTGGAGAACCACAGCCTCCTCCACTAGAGTTGTTGATTGCTGCCACTTGGATTGAGACATGTCTCTCTTCCACTTGGAATAGAGATATTTACCTCTTCACGACAATCGCAGCACGCCAGTCATCATCAGTGATAAACTGACAGAGAATGAGGCTCGGCAGGCTGCAACAGTCTTAGAGAAGTATCGGTCCATTTTTAGGTATTCTCTACAGACTAGACGGGGATCAACCCCAACACCCATCGTATCGCTTGAACCGGACAAACAGCCTTTTGGCTGAATGATGCGATGAGGGAGGTAGGCACACCTGCATGTGGGTATTATTTACCCCATGTAAGCACCCACTTTAAGTGGTGAGGCACTAGTCAATTTTCATCTACCTCCACCTGTCTTTATTGTTTGGTCTATGCAATGCACCAACAGAGGTGTATGATATCAGCCTTCTCTCCCATTATCAAGGACATCCTTTGTCCTTGTCGAGAACATCATGGAGGAATTCCTTGATGATGTCTCAGTCCATGGACAACCTTTGGTTTATGCCTCGCGGATATGGATAGAGTTCGTGAGAATTCCCAAAGGCTCCACCTTGTCCCAAATTGGGAGAAGTGTCAGCTGAGAAGGCCCCCCATCATACAACCTCCTGATTGGATTCTTCCTATCAAGATCATGTGCAACGCTAGTAACCATACAATCGGGACAGAGCTGGATCAATGCAAGAAATCATCATTATCAAAAGCATTGACCAGAGTTCGACAAACAACGGAGAAGGAACTGTCTGTAGTGGTATTCACCCATGACAAGTTCAGACCCTACTTGGTCGATGTCAAAGTGTTAGCACACGGACCATGCTACACCAAGATATCACCTGACCAAGAAGGACGACAAGCCACAACTCATCCGTTGGATTCTTGCTCCTTCATGAATTTGCTTCACGACTCAAAAAAAAAGAAGAGAGCAAATAAATACGTGGCATATCATCTCCCAAGGATACAAGTTCAATCATATGAGATGATACTCTCTCAAGGGTAGCTTTACAAACTTGGATTAACACCCTTAGAGAGAAGGAATGCATTCACCTTATCAGATTTAACCAATGGGATTCATATCATACTGGTTTACTCCACCGCTGCAACCCATATGTGAGACCCGCAAGATTCTTAAGTGTCGGTTCCACTTCTCACAGAGAATGAGCTACGGAAGTTTTTGTTTCCTTCCGTATAAACCTCGTGCTAAGGTTGGCAGACTGATCACCTGACCAACCAAGCACACACACGCTAAGAGTCTTTGTGGTGCCCACGATGCTCATTGAGTCAAAGGACTGACGAGCATCTTGGTGATCATGGACTAAACGTCCATAGTAGTTGAAGCACTTCATGTTGTGGATAAGGAGATGGAGACTCTCACTCCAGCCTTAGAAGTGCAATAGCAGGGTTGGAAGTAAATCACCGGGTCACAAATCTGTACCATCTTCAGATAGTCAATCAGAAACATCAACAGAATATCATGAACAATCTGACATGGAGAAGGGATGGAAGGGCAATCACCCGAGACACTTTGTGCACACAGAACATCATTCCCATTAGGAGAACAAAAAGGTGAAACAGAGACTCCCAATCAGCCAGAGTCCAAATGATGAAATCAAATGGCTGAATTGGAGGATGGAGAAGGAAGGTTTTCCTTTATGCTTCTCCTCGAGGACAATGACAGAGATGTTTTCAGTTGAAAATATTCCTCGAGCCCGATATCTCGGAACTCGAAGTGATGGACTACTATGAGTATCCGAGTTACAACCATAGTCCATGGTCATGGCCGGACCTAAAATGTGCCATTATCTTAGTATAGGTTTGGGTGCTGCAATTTCCCTTTTCATTTTGTTTTCCCGATATTTATTTTCCAACAGCACCCCCATATTTCCCTTTTGAATAAAATGTTGCTTTGTTCCTGCCATGCTTATGGTGGTTGGTGCACACTTTTGTGCCAACCACACCCCTGCTCTAACTCTACACTAAGTGCGCAGAAAACAGGACGAGCAACACATCGACAAGCAGTCTTCACCCGTGCCCAAATAACCACATGGCAGCCATATGCTGAGATTCAACTACGCACGGAGGTTTGAAACCCTTTCTCCATTTCCTTTCTTGGTTTTAATTCAAATGCGAGCATGAGTTCACGACAATTAACATTTGAATGAAACACCTAGAAAGAGATGAAAATCCTACATGTTTATCAAAGGTGCATAAGCTTTATTTCTTTGCAAGTACCTATGCGCCTTTGGAACTTTACGATAGGATCACTTGATCTTTCGCTTATTGGCTCTTACGATATAATGACATGAGAGGCTTGTTCTTTTCTAATTCAAAGTCTTGGAGAATTTCATTTTGAAAATGAAAAAAATAAAACAAAAAAAAATGAGGCAACTCTCATTCATGCTCAACTTTGCCAAGTCCCATCCAGAGCCATATCATGCATGACACAGTTTTGAAACTCCACATAGCTATCTTTACATTTTGAGCTTGATCAAACATCGTGCCTTCTGAGACATGCATGTTCTTCCTTGCACTTTGGTCATTCACGTACACGTTTCATCAAATAAAGTCCATCATAGAATAAAAGTCCATCAAAAGTGGTTCTCAAGCAGCTCTTCATCCCCCTGAAAAAAAGAAAAAAAAAAGATGAGTGGGAGGTCCTACTCGAGTAAAAAAAAAGAGAAGAAGGGGAAAGATGGAAGAAGCTAGAATCAAATACCACTCAAGGACATTCATCATCCATCATCCACATTCACTTGCACTTGACCAAAGTTCATGGTTAACATGATCTCTCAGAGACAAGTTATTTGATCTCGCAACATAGATGGAAGAGATAAGCATTTCTATCGATCCCTACCTTGAGCCCCACATATAACCTTGTAGAGGTAGGTGAGGCTACTTGAAAAGCCTTAGTGAGGATCAAACACTTTGAGTGACTGAGTGGCTTGAGAGAATGAGAGTATGCCTCCATATTTTTGAAAAAAAAAAATCTCCAAGTACTGAGAAGGAGGAATCAGGCTCTCCATTGATTTATTTTGGGGTTCAATAGGTGAAAGTGAAGGTGTTAGCCACCTGGAATCCAAGGTATGAGGGAAAGCTTTGAAATAATTCTTATGCATACTCTTGATTTCATGACCCTAGGCTTTGCTTGATCCTCTAGATCTAAATCAACCCTTTGCTCGGGACGAGCAAAGTCTAGGTGTGGAGGCGTGTTGGCGGTCGATATCTATGACTTTTACCGCCAACATTTCTCTAGATTTCATGCTCACATAGTGATAATCATGCTAATATCATTTATACTAATGAGTTCCACAAGTTTTGTACAATTTGTGAGTGAAGGAGCAAACTGGAAAAATGGGAGGCCATTTGGGCTCAGGGCCCACTTTTTCCTCTTTTGGCCACGGCGTTGATCCACAAGTTTACTAATGTATCAAGGATGATCATGAGCCGTGCAATTGATGTCGGTTTGATCAATGGACTCGGAATGCCTAGGGTGGGATAAACATGGATTGAAGGGCCCACAACCTAGGATTCTTGGACAGCTTCAACCGAACGCAACAACTACCGACTTTAGGACATCATCCAGGCCGTCCCTGCAAAAGTCAGAGCCACTTGGCACCAGGGCCAGGCCGGCCGGCCTACACCAGGCCGGCCAGCCTCCCACCGTGGCCTCTACGCTTCCTCTTTCGCGTGGAAGCTAAGCAAGTAGATGGCGTCACCCCTAAGTAGGATTTCACCCCTAGAGGGCTATAAAAGGCGCCATTCACCTCCACACAAGACACGCCATCCATTGGAGAGAAGAGAAGGCTCAAGATGTAGTCCACTATTATCTTAGAGTAGAGTAGAGAGAGTAGTGGGTGAGTGCTTGGGTGACAGCCAAGCGTGTAGAGGGAGTTCGGGAGTCATCTCGGCCTTCCCTCAACATTGTTCCGCCCCCGAGGAATAAAGCTTCAGAGATATCTTCAGTAAGTTCCTCGGTCTCTTGCCTTAGTACCTCGCTAGTTTACTCTTTACATTCAGCAATTTATCTTGGCTATCTATGATCTGCGGGTACCTGAGTCTGCGCGAGTGACAGCGACTCTTGTTTGGGGTTTCCTCTATAGCCCTTCGCGTTGGGTGGAGGTCAGTGGCTGAAAGCTTAGGCATGGTGCCTGTGCTGGCTAGTCACCTGAGGTTGTGTTGCACCCCACGGAACTGCCGTGGTAGGCGGCAGGTGGTGACAGCCCTGTCCGTCCTTTGTACTCCACCACGTTCGGGTGTACTCATAACAGTAGTGCTGAGCCCGGAAGAACCCCTCTCTCATCCCGTTCTGAGTTCTTCCCGTTCTAGCCATCGAAGCAGATCATGTTAGATTAAGATAGGTTGTCTGGGGTAACGAGTGGCTAACTAAGGTTAAGCTCTCTACACCCTTTACCCTTTCCTCCCCTGGTGGGTCCGGTTAGGAAAGTTCTAGACTAGTCGCGTCTACCGTTCCTTGGATTTGACATCCAGGTTTCTACTCCCCTGGTGAAAGGCTACAATGTACTCTGTGCGCTTGCGGATTTAGTTAGGCTAAGGAGTGCCAACACAATGCAATATCTCCCATTGTACAGGTAGTTCCGCTAAACCCTCAGCACAAACTTTGAGCTTTTTCCCAACAGGATACAGAAGCACAAATTTGGTACTCACCGTGATGGAATCAACGGGGTACAGATGTGGTTGCTCTATGTCACCGACACTGCTACGACGCTGGGAGGCGGGACTGATGTCCAAGTTGGGAGCTGGTTGTACCGAGCGTTGGCTTACTACTGCCTCAAGAGAAGCTATCCGCTCTTCTAGAGCACGGAAATTCTCTGCCGTGGCTACCTTGCTTCTGCATCTGCTTCGGTACGATTCAAGATCTTCAGCAAAGCCATGTTCCATGGAACTACGCCCATGCCTCGGGTCCGTCCAGTGTGTTCTGGATTTCCAAGAGCGTAAGTCAGCTCATCTTTCTCTCTGTTTGGCCGGAAAGTTCCATCTTCCATATGCCTCATTGCCTCTTCGAGTCCTTGGGTAGCCTCTCCTAGAGCATCGCTAGTCACAAACAACCCAGTATCTGGGTCTAGTGTGCCTCCATGAGCATAGAAGTAATATCTTGCTCGTTTTGGCCAACACAAGGTCTGCGGTACGATCCCCTTTTCAATTAGACCTGCCTCCATCCTTTCCCATTTCGGAATCGCAACCGCATAACCGCTAGGCCCTAGATTATGGCTGCTTGTCCTTTTGCTTGAATTTTCTTTGGCTTGTTGTGATCGTGCCTCGCTGTCTGCCGACGTCTTATTCTGCACAAATTCATTCCACCAGAGTCGTTGCTTCTTGTAATGTTTCTCGAAATCTGGAGTAAGATCCTTTTTGACAAACTCTCGAACCAACTTCTTCTTGAAGGTCTGGAATTGAATAGCCATCTTCTGAAAAGCCCATTTCATCACTTTATCTTCTTTTCCCTCCGGAAAGAAGAAATGATCCTTTATCTCTTTCCATAACATAGCTTTCTCCGAAAGTGGAACAATATCTTCTTCATTGTCACTTGATTTCGTTCTCTTCCATAGCCTGTACTTTATGGGCACGTTTTCCCTCACAAGAGCGCCCACTTGATTTACAAACATTGTCTTGACGCCAGGAGGGTGTGTCGGCTCGCCGTTATCAGCCACTGCCGTGATGGTCGTATGACCTTCCATCTTCCTCTTAGATCCACGTTTCCGTTTTTTCTTCATCGATTCTACTGTCTGCAAAAATATATATCAACTAATTAATACATGTAAAAATAATATTTAATGTATGTACATAGATAGAATCAAATTTGTCTTACCACGGCTTCCTCAGCATTTTCTTGATTTTCCTCCTCATCACTACCTTGCTCATGATTACTATCTTCCTCCTGATTACTATCTCCCTCCACATCAGAATTCAAGTTCAAATACTGCTGCCATCGTCCTCAGGTCCTTCTTCATTCTCAACGGGAGGTACGTACGAGCCACCGCCACCTCGAATGATCTCATGCATGTAGTCTTCGTTGTTATTGAAAGGATCCATTTTCACTGACAATAAAAAAATATTAAGTCTCAAACATTGTCTAGTATTTTCCACTAATTTTCTAGCATTTCTTACTATTTTCTAGCATTTTCTAATATTTTTATATTAATTACATGAGAAGAAAAATTAAAAAAGTGCTGATGTCAGCACTGTGAAGTGCTGACGTCAGCGCTGGGCACGTTACATGTCCAAACATTATCTAGTATCTTCCACTAATTTTCTAGCATTTCCTACTATTTTCTAGCATTTCCTACTATTTTCTAGCATTTTCTACTATTTTCTAATATTTTTATATTAATTACATAAAAAAATAAAAAAAAGCGCTGACGTCAGCATTGTGAAGTGCTGACGTCAGCGCTGAGCACGTTACATGTCCAAACATTATCTAGTATCTTCCACTAATTTTCTAGCATTTCCTACTATTTTCTAGCATTTCCTACTATTTTCTAGCATTTTCTAGTATTTTCTAATATTTTTATATTAATTACATAAAAAATGAAAAAAAAAAGCGCTGACGTCAGCACTTTGTAGTGCTGACGTCAGCGCTGGGCACGTCACATGTCCAAACATTATCTAGTATCTTCCACTAATTTTCTAGCATTTCCTACTATTTTCTAGTATTTTCTACTAATTTTCTAGTATGTCCTACTATTTTCTAGCATTTGCACTAATTACAGGTCCAAACATTTTCTAGTATTTTCTACTAATTTTCTAGCATGTCCTACTATTTTCTAGCATTTGCACTAATTTCTAGCATTTTCCCTAATTTTCTAATATTTAGCTCTATTTTCTACAATTTTCTAGTATTTTTCACTAGTTTCTATTTTTATACTAATTATAATTAAATGAAAAGAAAAAAATAAAAAGTGCTGACATCAGCACTGTGTAGTGCTGATGTCAGCACTACACGAACGGAGGAGCGCGGGCCGGTGCGGCGGCGGGGCCGGGCGGAGACCGAGCGGAAGGGCGGCGCCGCGGTGCTGGCGACGGCCGGGCGGCAACGGTGGGGACGAGGAGGTTGAGGGAGGCCTGAGGTCCGTGTCGACGGCGGCGTGACGGGCCGGGGCGCGGCCGACCCAGCGGCGCCGGCGCCGAGGTCTAGGGCGGCGCGGCGTTGGCCGGCGATGAGGGGACGACGGCGTGAGGGGCCGGCGCGGGGAGGGCGAGGTTGGGGTTGGGGGAGCGATGCGCCGCGGCCGGGTCGACGTACGGCGGCATGAGGGGGCGCGCGGCCGATCGAGCTGCGCCGGCGCGGGGACGGCGCGGCGGCCGGAAGCTTGGAGGCCGGGCCGGGCGGCGCGGCCGGGATCGACGGGGCGGGGGCCGGGCGGAAGGGACTCCGCGCGTGGATGTAGCGAGGGGAGCGGGCGGCAAACGGCGGGGATGACGGCCGGCGGCAGATGCGGCGGACGGCGCGGGGGCGGGCGGCCGGCGGTGGGGACGAGGATCGGCGCGGGGGAGAGGGGAAAATTTCGCTAAGTGTTGAGAGAAAGAGGGCGGTGGTTTTATATGGGCACGTTAGTACCGGCTGGTCTCTCCAGCCGATACTAACTTGGCATGGGGACAGGTTAGTACCGGCTGGGGAGGCCAGCCGGTACTAATCTGCACAAGTTAGTACCGGCTAGTCCCCCCAGCCGGTACTAACCTGCCACGTAGCGCGGGAATCGAAAATTGGGGAGGCAGGTTAGTACCGGCTAGGGGGACCTAGCCGGTACTAACTTGTCTCGCCCATTTTCTCTTCTTTTTCATTTTTCTTTTTATAAAATTATGTTTATACTTATTTTATGCTACATAATTAGCACAATAAAGTAAAAATTAGAGAATTAAATTTGTTAGCATATGTTAATTATAGGCACACAACAAAAATATTAATTAGCACAATAAGTACCTTTAGCAATTAGTAGCAATTATGTCTAACTAATAGGGTATATACGTGGTTATATTTGTGTTATTCGTAATAAATCGAAAACATCTCATTTTCAACCATGCAAAAATACACAACACTATTATCAGTAATATTCTATACAATGATTTCATCAATTTAAAGAAAACTTTGTTAGTTGTTTCTAATTTACTGTTTCAACGATCCTAGTAATTCGAAATTAATGGAAGTAAAAAATATTTCTACCATGCAAAAATATAATATTGTATTTTGATGATATTGTGTCCCAATTGCACGAACAGTATCAAGAATTGAGACAAATATGGCACAGTTCTTACATTATTACATAACTTAAAACTACTCATCATTATCTATTACATTGTGGATAATCTTTCTTTTGACGAAAGTTCCTTGGACGTGATCGCGACGTAAGTAAGGCGTGTCCTCTTTAGATAAGAGGATGCTGGGGTCAACATCAACTGAAAATGGAGGACCATCATCGATCTGGTCATAATCTTCTGACTTGTCTGAAATATCCTCAACTCCAACAACTTTTCTTTTACCTGGAAGAACTATGTGCCAGTTTCGGCTCATCTTCTGACTTATTTTCAGGCTTGTTTTGTGACTTATCAGTGGTTTTTTTCTTCGGTTTGCTTGACATGTCCTTCACATAGAACACTTGTGTCACATCTTTGGCTAGAACGAATGGATCATCTTTATATCCAGTTTTCAGAAGGTCCACTGTGGTCATCCCATACCGGTCCTTGATTACGGCTCCTCCAGCCACCCATTGGCAACGAAACACAGGCACGACTATGGGTCCATATTCAAGCTCCCATATCTCCTCTATGACACCATAGTAGTTGTCCTTTTTCTCAATACTGTTTCCTACACACATACGGACACCACTATTTTGGTTGGTACTTTTTTTGTCTTGAGCTGTTGTGTAAAATGTATACCCATTGATTTCGTACCCTTGGTATCGATGGACTGTGTTCGATGGTCCTCTAGCCAGCCACTGAACTTCTTGATCAACTGTGTCGTTCCCCAATAATTTTCTCCTGAACCAGTCTTCAAAAGTTTTTATATGCTGCCGTGTAATCCAACCAAGATTTTTCTCCGGATTTGCGGACCGTAAAATATTCATGTGCTCGTCAATATACGGAGCCACCTTGGATGAATTCATAAGAACCGTGAAGTTTGCTTTGCTGATTTCACTATACGGGATGTCCATAACAGATTTCTTTCCCAGTGTGCCTTTTCCCTTTAGTCGCCCCTCATGGTGTGAAACCGGGAGCCCAATCGGATCGAGGTCAGGAATAAAGTCAACGCAAAAGTCAATGACCTCCTCTGTTACGTAGCCCTTGGCAATGCATCCTTCTGGCCATGAACGGTTGCGAACGTACTTCTTCAAGACTCCCATGAACCTCTCAAAAGGAAACATATTGTGTAGAAAAACAGGACCCAAGATAGTAATTTCATTCACAATATGAACCAGCAGGTGTGTCATTATGTTGAAGAAGGAAGGTGGGAAGATCATCTCGAAGCTTACAAGGCATTCGACAATGTCTTTCTGTAGCTTTATCAGATTCTTTGGATTTATGGCCTTCTGTGAAATTTCATTCATGAACGCACAAAGCTTTACGATTGCCAACCTTACATTCTCCGGTAGAACACCCCTCAGTACAACAGGAAGTAATTGTGTCATCAGGACGTGGCAGTCATGGGACTTCAAGTTTAGGATTTTCTTCTCCTTCACGTTTATTATGCCTTGTATATTCGAGGAGTATCCTGTCGGGACCTTGATACTGTTCAAGCAAGCAAACATACTTTCCTTCTCCTCTTTGCTGAGATTGTAGCTGGCAGGATTCAAATAGTGACGTCCTTTGTCTCTCTTTTCGGGTTCCAAGCCTTGTCGTTGTGTCAGCTCATGCATGTCGCGTCTTGCTGCCATTGTGTCTTTAGACTTCTTACCATGCACTCCTAGGAAGCCTAGTATGTTCACGCAAAGATTCTTCGACAGATGCATCACATCAATTGCGTTGCGAACCTGTAAGACTTGCCAATAAGGTAGGTTCCACAATATAGACTTTTTCTTCCACATTGGAGCATGTCCATGGTCATCCTTAGGAACAGGTTGGCTACCGTGACCCTTTCCAAATACCATCTTCACATCCTTGATCATCGAAAACACACGCTTTCCATTACGAAACAAAGGCTTAGGACGAGTTTCGGACTGTCCTTGAAAATGTTTCCCTTCTTTTCTTAGGGGATGATCGGCAGGAAGGAATCGGCGATGGCCCATGTATATGCATTTCTTAGAATGTTTCAAGTAAACGCTATCTGTTTCTTCTAGACAGTGGGTGCAGGCGCAGTATCCCATGTTCGATTGTCCCGACAGTTTTGCAAGTGCAAGCCAATCATTGATGGTTACGAAAAGCAAAGCTCGGAGGTCGAAAGATTCCTGTTTATACTCATCCCAAACTTGTATGCCTTCTTCCTTCCATAGCAGTAAGAGATCATCAATCAAGGGTTGCAGGAACACATCAATGTCATTGCCAGGTTCTTTTGGCCCTTCTATAAGCAACGACATCATGATGAACTTCCGCTTCATGCACAACCAAGGAGGAAGGTTGTAGATACATAGCAGCACTGGCCATGTACTATGACTGCAGCCAAACTCACCGAACGGATTCATCCCATCAGTACTAAGACCAAATCTTATGTTCCTTGGGTCTTTATCAAATTCAGGGTACTCTCGGTCAAGGTTTCTCCACTGGGCCCCATCTGCGGGGTGTCTCATCATACCGTCTTCCTTACGATCTTCTTTGTGCCACCGCATCAACTTAGCGTTATCTTTGTTCTTGAACAAGCGTTTCAGACGTGATATTATAGGGAAGTACCACAACAACTTTGCAGGAACTCTCTTCTTGACTGGCTGCCCGTCAACATCACCTGGATCGTCTCGCCTGATCTTATACCGCATTGCTTTGCAAACTGGACAAGATTGCAAGTTCTCGTATTCCTTGCCGCGATACAGGATACAATCATTAGGACATGCGTGGATCTTCTGTATCTCCAATCCAAGTGGGCAAACAATCTTTTTAGCTTCGTATGTTGTCGACGGGAGCTCGTTACCCTCAGGAAGTATGTTCTTTACAATGGTTAATAGCTCATTGAATCCCTTATCGGTGACACCATTAGTTGCCTTCCATTTCAGCATCTCCAGCGCTGTACCCAACTTCTTCTGCTCAGGTTTGCAACCAGGGTACAATAGCTTTCGGTGATCCTCCAACATGTTCTCAAACTTCTTCTGCTCCTTCGCAGTTTCACTGTCTTTATGTGCATCAAGCAACACCTGACCTAACTCGTCTGGTGGCTCCTCTTCTGCAACATTTGCTTCACGCTCGTCCATTGGTTCATCTTGAAAGCCACCAACTTCATGAAGAAATGCCCAGTCTGGAATGTCATTGTTATCATCATCTTCTTCATTATCTTCCATCATAACTCCATGTTCACCATGTTTGGTCCAAACGTTGTAGCTTCTCATGAAACCTCTATCATAAATATGGGACCATAGAGTATCCCTTTTCTTGTATTCCTTCATATTTTGGCAAACAGTGCACGGACAGAACATTAAACCCTTTGGTGATCTGTTGGCCTCTGCTGCATTGAGAAAAGATTCTAGGCCGTTAATCCACGCTGATGTGGCTCGGCCGCCGTACATCCATTGCCGGTCCATCTGCACAATTTATTGAACATAAACATATATTTCCAAAACTCCAACATGCAACACGATCAAGGTTCAAAAATAAAACATTACAAACATAATTTATTCAAAGCAACATAAATTTCTCCACTTCAAACATGCAACACGATCAAGGTTCAAAAATAAAACATTACAAACATAATTTATTCAAAGCAACATAAATTTCTCCACTTCAAACATGCAACACGATCAAGGTTCAAAAATAAAACATTACAAACATAATTTATTCAAAGCAACATAAATTTCTCCACTTCCAACATGCAACACGATCAAGGTTCAAAAATAAAACATTACAAACATAATTTATTCAAAACAACATAAATTTCTCCACTTCCAACATGCAACACGGCCTAGATCTTCAACCATCCTTAGGATGCTCTGATATATTTTTTCCTGGTGCGTCAGATGGTGGAACTTGGTTTGGTGGTGATGGAGCGTAGCGTCGCAACAGATCTTCAAGATCGAAACCAGGTTCCTCACCCCTTGCAACACATTCTTCGTGTTTCTTTTGTAAGAAAGAAAGTTGTGCTTTCACCCAAGGTCCTGGTTTTTTCGATTTCTCTTTAGGTACTACTGGAGTTTTACCCTTCCCGTGAGACGAACGACGATCACCATCACTGGTACCACTACCTCCGGCGGAAGCCATATTGATATGACCACGAGCCTTTTATTTCTCAACAAAAGAATAACATTTTCTTCAAAATGTATTACCATGACAAATTAACTTAGAAGTAAAGATTACATAACATTTCTAATTAAAATTAAAAAACCAGAATAATAACATGTCACTGCAAAATAATTCGAAAAAAGTAACTCTAAACGTGTCATATGCAAACTATCTAGTAAACACTTTCTCTAAATTGAAATAGTCAATTCCACATATCTTAAATTAATATACAAATAATATGTACAAATAAAAAAGACATGACGTATTTAAAAAAATTAGATTAATAATATGTACAAATGTCACTATAAAATAACTTTAAAAATTACTCTAAACATGTCATATACATAGTATCTGCTAAACCTTCTCTAAAACTCAACGAATCGATTGTACATATCTACAAATAAAAAAAATATGCACATTCTCTCACATCCTAAAATCACTAATTTCTCTATGTAGAAACCATAAAACGAAAAATAAACACCGTGAAAGAAGAGAGGATGAAGTTGCTAACCTTTGACGCACTTAGATGAGTGAAATCCTCACAAATTTTGAAAAAAATGGGCAAAACTCCCCCCTAGCAAGCCATGGAGAGAGGAAGAAGCTCGAGCTCGGTCTGAGCTCGGGGAGGAAGAAGAGGGGCTGATATAGCCGTGCCAAGTTACTAAACTTTGACATTTAGTACCAGTTGGTAACACCAGCCGGTACTAACGTGTCATCTGCCTGTTTGTGGGTGGGGACAGTGATGCACGTTAGTACCGGCTGGTCTTAGCAGCCGGTACTAACTTGGCATTTTTGGCACTGTTGCCTGGAGCCGGTACTAAAGGGGACCTTTAGTACCGGCTCCGCCCAGCCGGTACTAAGGGAGAGGGACCAAAAGTCGTTTCTCCCGTAGTGGAGAGATCTTGGAAAAGGTTCTCAAATCTATCGAGTACACTGGTTTTTTCGATGACCCACCAACACCACCAACAACCCCCACACACAAACAGCCACTCCTCGCCCTCACATTCGATCCGCCTCCTCCGATCATAGAGGAAGTGCTCGAACACAAGTCCTCAGACCAAGAAACTATTCTTGACAATCTGCCGCACTTCATTCGCGAGCTCTTTACAGAAGAAGAGTACTTGGAGATCAGTAATACGTCACGTATGCCTATGGAACAAGTGTGCGCAAGTTCAAGGTCTAAGTCGTTCATTCCAGAAGTCGTGCCGCAGATCGAGGGTTTATCTACGATCATGAGCAAGGAATGGACGGAGGAAATTGAAAGTTGCGAAGACATCATCCGAACCACCCGCAACTTCAGAGTACTCCATTGCGCTATTGAGGGAACTGACACTCAGGAAGTTGCCTATGACCCGAAGGTCGGGAGTAATATTATATCAAGTGCATTCGCAGCACGAGTGCAACCAGACAAACCCCGGTCCTTCTCCCGTAAGTACCTCAAGTGGATCAACGGCCAAATGATGGAATGTAAAGGAATCATCCGTGTTGTTCCCGTACACATGGGATGCAACAGGATTTTCCTAGACTTCCACATTTTCGATGTCCCTAGAGGTGACAACTTCTTCCTGATTGGACAGCCAATAGAGCACCTTGCCAACCCGAACCACGATCGAGCAACGATACAGTTCAAAGTTGGTACAGAGATCATCCCGGTCAGTCTTGTGCGAGCGGTTAACACCATCGCAGAGGCTCGATCAGAGACAGACCCAGTGGAAGAAGCAGTTAGCTCGACTCAAGCAGAGCAAGCTCAGTCATCACAGGCTGAAGATGCTAACCATTTCATCCAAAAGGCAGAAACGGACGGCTTTATGAAACTCAACGAGGAAGAAAAGCCACAACACCCCCCGCCTGAGTTGAAGCCGCTGCTTCCTGGACTTAGATACGCTTTCCTCCACAACGATCAACGCTTGCCAGTCGTCATCAGTGACGAACTGACAAAGAATAAGAATCGACAGCTTATCACAATCCTAGAGAAACACCGGTCTGTCTTCGGGTATTCTCTATAGGACTTGAAGGGGATCAACCCCAGTTTATGCACCCATCGCATACCTATGGAGCTGGACCATATGCCATCTAGAGACATCAAAGACGGCTGAATGATGTGATGAGGGAGGTAGTCAAGAAAGAAGTGTTGAAGCTTCTGCACGCGGGTACAATCTATCTCGTGCAAGACAGTGAATGGGTCAGCCCAGTTCAAGTTGTGCCAAAGAAGGGTGGAATGATAGTTATCCAGAACGAGAAGAACGAGCTTATTCCTCAGAGGACCGTTACTGGATGGAGGATGTGTATCGATTACAGGAAGCTCAACAAAGCAACCTGTAAAGATCACTTTCCTCTCCCCTTCATTGATGAGATGCTTGAGCGGTTGGCAAACCACTCATTTGTCTGCTTCCTTGACGGGTACTCTTGTTATCACCAAATTCCTATCCACCCCGATGACCAGAGCAAGACTACCTTCACCTGCCCATACGGAACGTTCGCACATCGACGGATGTCTTTCGGCCTATGCAACGCACCTGCTTCATTCCAGCGGTGTATGATGGCGATATTCTCTGACTTGATCGAAAAGATCATGGAAGTATTCATGGACGATGTTACCGTCTATGGTAAAACCTTCGACAACTATCTCGAGAACTTGGAAAGGGTCCTTGAGAGGTGCGAAGAGCATCACCTCATCCTAAATTGGGAGAAGTGCCACATCATGGTCAGAGAAGGAATTGTGCTAGGACACAAAGTGTCGGAAAGAGGAATAGAAGTTGACAAGGCAAAAATAGAAGTTATTGAGCAACTACCACCCCCGACGAATGTCAAGGGTGTGCGAAGTTTTCTGGGCCATGCTGGCTTCTACCGAAGATTCATCAAACATTTCTCTCGGGTAGCCAGAC
The DNA here is from genome assembly GCA_015476505.1 of Urochloa ruziziensis. Taxonomy (NCBI): domain Eukaryota; kingdom Viridiplantae; phylum Streptophyta; class Magnoliopsida; order Poales; family Poaceae; genus Urochloa; species Urochloa ruziziensis. The sequence goes on along the minus strand of CM027120.1, from coordinate 33,895,371 downwards.
CTCTTACAAGCCTTCTGGCTAAAGAAGTACCCTACAACTTCGACGATGATGGCCTTCTCACCTTCTACACCCTCAAGAAGGCACTTATCTCGGCTCCCATCATACAACCACCCAACTGGGATCTTCCATTCGAGATAATGTGCGACGCTAGCGACTATGCAGTCGGGGCAGTGCTCGGTCAATGCAAGGATAAACAGCATTACGCCATATCTTATGCAAGCAAGACATTGACCGGAGCTCAGTTGAACTACGCAACAACGAAGAAGGAACTCCTCGCAGTGGTGTTTGCCATGGATAAGTTCAGATCTTACTTGGTTGGTGCTAAGGTGATAGTATACACAGACCATGCTGAACTGAAGTACCTCTTGACCAAGAAAGATGCTAAGCCACGACTCATCCGTTGGATTCTGCTCCTTCAAGAGTTTGATTTAGAAATACGAGACAAGAAGGGGACAGATAATTGTGTGGCAGATCATCTCTCAAGAATGCAAGTTCAAGGGTCAGACCTTCTGATCAATGATTATCTCAGAGATGATACTCTCCTCAAGGTTACCACATCCAGTCCGTGGTATGCAAATTTGGTAAATTTCATGGTGACTGGGTATGTGCCTCCATGAGAAGACAAGAAGAAACTAATCTACCTCAGCAGATTTCACTTATGGGATGACCCCTATCTGTTCAAGGTTTGTGCTGATGGATTACTCCGACGATGCATCCCTCACGAGAAAACACATAAGATCCTTGATCGCTGCCACTCATCACCGTACGGAGGACACTACAGAATTTTCTGAACCCATGTAAAGGTCTGGCAAAGTGGATTCTTCTGGCCGACTATGTATGGAGACGCTAAAGAATTCGTACAGAGATGTTCCAGGTGTCAGAAACACAGGAATATCAATGCCCGTGATTCTATGGCACTGCAAAATAACCTCCAATTGGAGATTTTTGACGTGTGGGGAATAGACTTAATGGGTACTTTCCCTGCATCCGAGCAGTGCGAATATATCCTGGTGGCAGTCCACTATGTTTCCAAATGGGTGGAGGCACTTCCTTGCACGGCAGCTGACTCGAAGAATTCAAGAAAAATGTTCAAAGAAGTCATCTTTCCACGTTTTGGACTACCCCAAGTCGTGACCAGTGATGGAGGATCACACTTCATCGATAAGATGTTCCGGAAGTGCCTAAGAGACTTAGCAGTAAACCATTGAGTGGCTACACCTTATCACCCCCAGACCAGCGGGCAAGCAGAAACATCAAACAAACAAATCAAGAACATTCTGCAAAAGACGGTCAATGCAATGGGAACAGGGTGGAAGTGAAAGCTACTGGAAGCACTATGGGCATATAGAACAGCATTCAAGACACCGATAGGGAAGACTCCCTACCAACTGGTATACGGCAAGACATGCCACTTACCAGTTGAGCTCGAATTCAAATCCCATTGGGCGATCAAGAGGTGGAATATGGATCTCCAGACAGCCAGACTCAAAAGAAGAATGCAATTGGCTGAACTGGATGAATGGAGGGAGAAGGCCTACCAGAACGCCAAGCTTTATAAAGAAAGAATAAAGAGATGGCACGACAAGCGCATCAAGATCAAGCATTTCAAAGCGGGAGATTAGGTATTGCTCTTTAACTCCCGTATTCGTTTGTTTGGTCATGGTAAGCTTAGAAGTAAGTGGGAAGGTCCTTTTAAAGTTTGAGATGCCACCGATCATGGCGCGATAACCCTCCAGGATAATGATGGAAATACTTTCAAGGCCAATGGCCAAAGGTTGAAAATATTTCTCGAATCCGAAATGCCGGGGCTCAAAGAGATGGACGTCTATGAGCTAACCGAGATACCTAGTCCAGGTCCAGGTGGGACCTAAAAATGACCCTTATCTAGGATAGTTTTCCCTTTCTATTTTATTTTCCTTTTCCTTAAACTTTTTCTAGCCAAACCCTAAGAAATCTCTGGAAGAAGAGCAAGTGGAGCATACACACAAATTTTCAGAGGCTCCTGGGACAGGGCCAGGCCGGCCGGCCCCCTTCAGGACGATCAGCCCAGCCCGGGCTCGTCCCGGGACGCTCCTTGTTTGAAAAGGTCTCCCCGTTATCCCTTCCGAGAATCTGTGGGGTTTTGAAAAAGGAGCGTCGTTTTAAATCGAAAGACTCCCCTCTCTTCTTCCCGCTCAGAACTCTTGAGCCTCCCTTCTCCAGAAACACTCCCACCTTTGCGAATCCAAGCCATGGCCTCGCAATCTAGCCACCAAGACTCAAACTCGGTGTCCTGAGATAGCCATTCTCCATTCAAGTCCTTGAAAGGGATGTCGAGCTCCTTGCTGGTGGTCGTTACGATACGATTTCACCACCAACATTCCGTCAGATTTCAGGCTCATCTTGCTCATAACAAAGTGAAATTGGTTATTTCTAATGAGTTTCACAAGTTTTGCATAATTTGTGAGTGCAGAAGCAAGCAAGCAAAAGATGAAGAACTTTGGACACAAAGCCAGGCCGGCCGGCCTAGCATAGGCCGACCGGCCCCCTTCTGTGCCCCTTTGCCACGTTATGATCCAGGAGATCCCAAATACAACACCAAAGATCCTGAGATGTGAGATCAACGTCGGTTTGATCCAAGGACCCGAAAGGCCTAAGCTACACTTGCATGGATTGAAGGGCCCACCAACCTTGGATTCTCGGACAGCTTTGATCCAAAGCAACCGTTACCGACCTCAGGGAGCAATCCAGAGCGTCCCTGAAGAAGGCAGTGCCACGGGGTAGCCAGGCCAGACCGATCGGCCTGGCCTAGGCCGGCCGGCCTCCCTAGAGGCCGCCACGTGCCCCCCTTCGCGTGGCAGTTAAGCAGAGGGCTAGCTTAAGCTTGACGCCTGCAACTGCCCTTGAAGACTATAACCGGGACCCCCCTTCACCTTGAGAAAGCATCCATCAATTCATCCAAAGGAGAGAAGAGAAGTCTAGAGAGGAGTTTTCATCTTTAGTGTTGGATTAGGGAGAGAGTGGTTGAGTTGCTTGGGTGACAGCCAAACTTTGTAGAGAGAGTCCGGGATTTCCTCTCGGTCTCATCTCAACATTTCCACCCCAGAGGAATATACTTCAAGAGTTATCTTCAGAAAGTCCTCAGTCCCTTGCCTTTAGTACCTCGCTAGTTTACGAATTACTTTCAGCAATCTATTTTATTTATATTTGATCTCCAGATACCTGAGTCTGCGCGAGTGACAGCGACTCTTGTTTGGGGTTTCCTGTATAGCCCTTCGCGTTGGGTGGAGGTCAGTGGCTGATAGCTTAGGTGTGGTGCCTGTGCTGGCTAGCCATCTCAGGTTGTGTTGCACCCCCACGGAACTGTCGTGGTAGGCGGCAGGTGGTGACAGTCCTGTCTGTCCTTTGTACTCCACCATGCTCGGGTGTACTCATAACAGTAGTGCTGAGCCCGGAAGAACCCCTCTCTCACTCCGTTCTGAGTTCTTCCCGTTCTAGCCGCCGAAGCAGATCAGATTAGATATAGATAGTTTCTCTGGGGTAACGAGTAGCTAACTAAAGTCAAGCTCTCTACCCGCGTACCTTGTGCTCCCTGGTGGGTCCGGTTAGAAAAGTTCTAGGCTAGTCGCATCTACCGTTCCTTGGATTCGATATCCAGGTTCTTACTCCCCTGGTGAAAGGCTACATCGTACTCCGTGCGCTTGCGGATTTAGTTAGGCTAAGGAGTGCCAACAAGCTTTTCTGGCACCGTTGCCAGGGAACGGTAGTAACACTAGTGTAGGATCTTTTTAGCCGTACACTTTACCCCCATAACCATCTATCACATGGAGTTTTCTCCTAGTTATCCGACGGTTCCATCTAGCGAGTATTTGGAACCGCCTTCATCTTGCCACCCCATACCACCTCATGGCTTCGAGATCCGTCCCAGTCTCGTTGCCATGGTTCGTGCAGAGTCTTTCGGAGGAACGAAAGACGAAAATCCCTATGCTCACTTGCAGGTTTTTGAAGAGAATTTCTCTCTTCTTATTATACCCGGCGTCATCCAAGACACTATTCTATGGAAAATTTTCCCATTTTCTCTGATGGGAAATGCAAAAGCTTGGTACAACCGGACTGCAAGGAGATTTAGCGGAGATTGGATCAAATTGAAGGATGAGTTTTGTCTGTTCTTTTACCCTGTCTCCAAGATCTTAAAGCTCAGAGTCGAGTTGATGACATATCAGCAAGGTGATGAGTCACTTGGAGCCACGTGGGAGCGATTTATTCAGCTGGCCAACTCAGGGCCACCGCATAACAATCCAGAGGAAATGCTTATGCAGCATTTTGTTGGTGGATTGAAGCCGGAAAGTGCACAGTTCTTGAACATCACTTCCGCAGGGTCAGTGTTATACAAGACAGTGGACGAGGTACGAGAAATCTTGGAAAAGGTTCTCAGCTCTACCGAGTACACAGGAGTCTTCGACCCACCAACACCACCAACAACCCCCACAGACAAGCAGCCAATCCTTGCCCTTACATTTGATCCACCTCCTCCGATCATAGAGGAAGTGCTCGAACACCACTAGTCCTCAGACCAAGAAACTATTCTCGACGATCTGCCGCACTTCATTCCCGAGCTCTTTACAGAAGAAGAGTATTTGGAGATCTGCAATACATCACGTATGCCTATGGAACAAGTGTGCGCAAGTTCAAGGTCTAAGGCATTCATTCCAGAAGCCGTACCGCAGATTGAGGGTTTATCTGCGACCATGAGCAAGGAATGGATAGAGGAAATTGAAAGTTGCGAAGACATCATCCGAACCACCCGCAATTTCATAGTACTCCAGTGTGCTATTGAGGGAACTGACACTCAGGAAGTTGTCTACAACCCGAAGGCCGGGAGTAATATCATATCAAGTGCATTCGCAACACGAGTGCAACCAGACGAACCCCGGTCCTTTTCTCGTAAGTACCTCAAGTGGATCGACGGCCAAATGATGAAATGCAAAGGCTCAATCCGAGACAGACCCAGTGGAAGAGGCAGTTAGCTCGGCTCAAGCAGAGCAAGCTCAGTCATCACAGGCTGAAGAGGCTAACCATTTCATCCAAGAGGCAGAAATGGACGGCTTTATGAAACTCAACGAGGAAGAAAAGCCACAACACCCCCCTCCTGAGTTAAAGCCGCTACCTCCTGGACTCAGATACGCTTTCCTCCACAACGAGAAGAACGAGCTTATTCCTCAGAGGACCGTTACTGGATGGAGGATGTGCATCCATTACAGGAAGCTCAACAAAGCAACCCGTAAAGATCACTTCCCTCTCCCCTTCATTGACGAGATGCTTGAGCGGCTAGCAAACCACTCATTTTTCTGCTTCCTTGATGGATACTCTGGTTATCACCAAATTCTTATCCATCCCGATGACTAGAGCAAGACTATCTTCACCTGCATACGGAACGTTCGCCTATCGGCGGATGACTTTTGGCCTATGCAACGCACCTGCTTCATTCCAGCGATGTATGATGGCGATATTCTCTGACCTGATTGAGCAAATCATGGAAGTATTCATGCACGACTTCACCGTCTATGGCAAAACCTTCGACCAATGTATTGAAAATCTGGAAAAGGTTCTCGAGAGGTGCGAAGAGCATCACCTCATCCTAAATTGGGAGAAGTGCCACTTCATGGTCAGAGAAGGAATTGTGCTGGGGCACAAGGTGTCAGAAAAAGGGATAGAAGTTGACAAGGCAAAAATAGAAGTTATCAAACAACTACCACCCCCGACGAATGTCAAGGGTGTGCGCAGTTTTCTGGGTCATGCTGGCTTCTACAGAAGATTCATCAAAGATTTCTCTCGGGTAGCCAGACCTCTTACAAGCCTATTGGCTAAAGAAGCACCCTTCAACTTCGACGATGATTGCCTTCTCGCCTTCTACACCCTCAAGAAGGCACTTATCTCAGCTCCCATAATACAACCACCCGACTGGAATCTTCCATTCGAGATAATATGCGATGCTAGTGACAATGCAGTCGGGGCAGTGCTCGGTCAATGCAAGGATAAACAGCATTACGCCATATCTTATGCAACAACGAAGAAGGAACTCCTGGCAGTGGTGTTTGCCATGGGTAAGTTCAGATCTTACTTGGTTGGTGCTAAGGTGATAGTATACACAGACCATGCTGCACTGAAGTACCTCTTGACCAAGAAAGACGCTAAGCCACGACTCATCCGTTGGATTCTGCTCCTTCAAGAATTCGATCTAGAAATACGAGACAAGAAGGGGACAGATTATTGTGTGGCAGATCATCTCTCAAGAATGCAAGTTCAAGGGTCGGACCTTCCGATCAATGATTACCTCAGAGATGATACTCTCCTCAAGGTCACCACATCCAGTCCATGGTATGCAAATTTGGTAAATTTCATGGTGACTGGGTATGTGCCTCCGGGAGAAGACAAGAAGAAGTTAATCTACCTCAGCAGATTTCACCTATGGGATGACCCTTATCTATTCAAAGTATGTGCTGATGGATTACTCCGAAGATGCATCCCTCACGAGGAAACACACAAGGTCCTTGACCGCTGCCACTCATCTCCGTACGAAGGGCATTACGGAACTTTCCGAACCCATGCAAAGGTCTGGCAAAGTGTATTCTTTTGTCTGACTATGCATGGAGACGCTAAGGAATTTGTACGAAGATGCGCCAGGTGTCAGAAACACGGGAACATCAACGCCCATGATGCTATGCCACAGCAGAATAACCTCCAATTGGAGATTTTCGACGTATGGGGAATCGAATTTATGGGTCCTTTCCCTGCATCCGAGCAGTGTGAGTATATCCTGGTGGCAGTCGACTATGTTTCCAAATGGGTGGAGGCACTTCCGTGCACGGCAGCCGACTCGAAGAATTCAAGAAAGATGTTCGAAGAAGTCATCTTTCCCCGTTTCGGAGTACCCCGAGTCGTGATCAGTGATGGAGGATCACACTTCATCGACAAGACGTTCCGGAAGTGCCTAAGTGATTTAGGAGTGAACCACCGAGTGGCTACACCTTATCACCCCCAGACCAGCGGGCAAGCAGAAACATCTAACAAACAAATCAAGAACATTCTGCAAAAGACGATAATGCAATGGGAACAGGGTGGAACCGAAAGCTACCGGAAGCACTTTGGGCATATAGAATAGCATTCAAGACACCGATAGGGATGACTCCTTACCAACTGGTATACGGCAAGACGTGCCACTTACCAGTTGAGCTCGAATTTAAATCCCATTGGGCGATCAAGAGGTGGAATATGGATCTCCAGACAACCGGACTCAAAAGAAGAATGCAATTGGCTGAACTGGATGAATGGAGGGAGAAGGCCTACCACAATGCCAAGCTTTATAAAGAAAGAACAAAGAGATGGCACGACAAGCGCATCAAGATCAAGCATTTCAAAGCGGGAGATCAGGTAGTGCTCTTCAACTCCCGTATTCGTTTGTTTGGTCATGGTATGCTTAGAAGTAAGTGGGAAGGTCCTTTTAAAGTATTAGACGCCACCGATCATGGCGCGATAACCCTCCAGGATAATGATGGAAATACTTTCAAGGCTAATGGCCAAAGATTGAAAATATTTCTCGAATCCGAAATGTCGGGGCTCAAAGAGATGGACGTCTACAAGCTAACCGAGATACCTAGTCCAGGTCCAGGCAGGACCTAAAAATGACCCTTATCTAGGATAGATTTCCCTTTCCTATTTCTTTTTCTTTTTTTTAAACTTTTTCTAGCCAAATTCTAAGAAACTTCTGGAAGAAGAGCGAGTGGAGCACATCTGAAAAATTTCAGGGGCTCCCGAGACAGGGCCAGGTCGGCCGGCCTACTCCAGGCCGATCGGCTCAGCCCAAGCTTGTCCCGGGTTGCTCTTCGTTTCGTTATCTCTTCTGAGAATCTGTGGGGTTTTGAAAGAGGAGCGTCGTTTTAAATCGAAAGGCTCCCCTCTTTTCTTCCCCATCAGAACTCTCGAGCCTCTCTTCTCCAGAAACTCTCCCCCCCCCTTTGAGGATTCGTGCCATGGCCTCCCAGTCCAGCCACCAAGACTCCAACTCGGTCTTCCAAAGCAGCCATTCTCCATCCCAATCCTTGAAAGGGATGCCCAGCGCCTCCAATGCCAGCAGCGTCAGGATAATCGTGAGGGCGGCGTTTCGTCGAAGCCGTGGTGGCGAAGCCGGAGGGTCGGCGGGCTTCTGCCCAGGCCAATCGGCCTATGGCAGGCCGGCCGGCCTCCCCTCGTTGCCGTTCTGGCTCGCCTTCAGGCAGAGCCCCCTCCTGCATCCCAATGAGGAGGGCCAAGGGAGTTCACTGTCGAAGACGCCTCGAAGGCCAACTATGGGACTTTTGTCCCCAAAGAAGGCCATTAGGAAGCGCCTTGTCGCCTCCCCGTCCAAGAAGGAGATCGTGCCACTCTTCCTCTCCACCTCGCCGGAGTTCTCGCTGAAGTACACGCCGCGAAGTCCTAGCCCTCCACGCCGGAGCGGCCTGGGCATCGGAAGGGGCTCTTTTTAGCCCCTAAGAATCCCGATGAGGGGAGGAAGCGCTTCATGGTGCCTCCACCCGTCCAAGGGCCTCCTGGGCAGATGGAGTGGTCCGATGAGGAGGAGGAGGAGGACGTGGAGGAGCTGAGGAGGAAGCTCGCCGCGCTGCAGCTCAAGGTTAACAATATGGACGAGCGCGTGGCGGAGGCGGTGATCGGGCAAATGGAGGCCGAAGACAAGATTGAGGTCCTCCGGAAGGCAATGACCTCTAAGGTCAAGCGCCTTGCGAAGGCCACCGGCAACGCACACCTCCATCGCCCAAAGGAGGAGTAGTTTAGGCTAGGATTAGTTTAGTTCTAGGGTTTTGGAGATTGTTTTTGAAAATAAAACTTAAGGCAACCCTTGTTATCATCAACTTGAAATGTCCTATCCAAAGCCATATATCAAATTCAAGTTGAAGTTTCCACATAGCCATCTTCTAAATTTTGAGCTTGCTCGAATTGTTTGCCTTCACGTTCATGCTATCTTGTTCATCATGGCCATTCACGCACACGTGCATCAACAAAGTCTAAATTGTCAAAGCTCTTCATCCCCTTGAAAAAAAATGAAGAAGGGAATGATACACTCCTTATCTTCTGGGAAAAAATAGAAGAAAGAAAAAGGGGAAAGATGAAAGATGCTTGAACAAGGACTCCAACATCAAGTACACATGCACTTGGCCAAGATTCATGAGTGGTATGAATGATTAGACAAGCTTTTCGATCTTTCAAAATAAATGAAGAAGAGCGAGCAACTCCGATCCCAAAAACTCCACCTCAAAATGTAAGAATAGGAGAGGCTTAATTCTAAGCCAAGGTGAGGATCCAAACACTATGAGTGATCGAGAGATGTTGAGAAATAACAAGGGTATGCCTCGCTTTCTTTATAAAATTATCAAAAACTCCAAATACCATGAGGAAGAAGTGTTCGACCGATCAATGAGTTGTTCTAAGACTCAATTGATGAAGATGAGGGTGTTAGCCACCGGAATCCAAGGTATGAAAGAAACCTCAGAGATATGACTTGTGTATGCCTTGAGTTCATGACCCGAAGCTTGCTAAGTCCTGATGATTTAATTCATTCTTTGCTAAGGGACTAGCAAAGTTCAGGTAGGGGGCGTGTTGGTGGTCGTTACGATACGATTTCGCCACCAACATTCCATCATATTTCAGGCTCATCCTGCTCACAACAAAGTAAAATTGGTTATTTCTAATGAGTTCCACAAGTTTTGTATAATTTGTGAGTGCAGGAGCAATCAAGCAAAAGTTGAAGCAAATTGGGCACATGGCCAGGCTGGCCGGCCTAGGCTAGGCCGACCGGCCCCCTTCCCCCTCTTCTGGCCATGTCATTGATCCACAAGGTTACCAACTTATCAAGGATGAACATGAGCCGTGGATTTGATGTCGGTTTGATCAAAAGACCCGAAAGGCCTAGAGTGGGATTAACATGGATTGAAGGGCCCACAACCTAGGATTCTTGGACAGCTTTAACCGAACGCAACAACTACCGACTTCAGGACATCATCCAGGCCGTCCCTGCAAAGGTCGGTGCCACATGGCACCAGGGCCAGGACGGCCGGCCTAGATGAGGCCGACCGGCCTACCACCGTGACATCCATGCTTCCCCCTTCGCGTGGATGCTAAGCAGGAGGTGTGCGTGACAACTACGCCAGCTTCTACCCTTGGGAGGCTATAAAAGGCACCCTTCACCCCCATTCAAGAGACACCATCCAAAGGAGAGAAGAGTAGCTTAGTGATTTTGCTCTCATCTTTATAGTTAGAGTAGGGAGAGAGTGGGTGAGTTGCTCGGGTGACAGCCGAGCTTTGTAGAGAGAGTCCAGGATTTCTTCCTCGGTCTTGTCTCAACATTTTCGCCTCCGAGGAATATAATCAAGAGTTATGTTTAGTAAGTCCTCAATCTCTTGCCTTTAGTACCTCGCTAGTTTACAACTTACTTGTCAGCAAGTTATCTTATTTATTTGATCTGCGGGTACCTGAGTCTGCGCGAGTGACAGCGACTCTTGTTTGGGGTTTCCTCTATAGCCCTTCGCGTTGGGTGGAGGTCAGTGGCTGAAAGCTTAGGCGTGGTGCCTGTGCTGGCTAGCCACCTCAATTTGTGTTGCACCCCACGGAACTGCAGTGGTAGGCGGCAGGTGGTGACAGTCATGTCCATCCTTTGTACTCCACCACGTTCGGGTGTACTCATAACAGTAGTGCTGAGCCCGGAAGAACCCCTCTTTCATCCCGTTCTGAGTTCTTCCCGTTCTAGCCGTCGTAGCGGATCAGGTTAGATATAGATAGTTTGTCTGGGGTAACGAGTAGCTAACTAAAGTCAAGCTCTCTACCCGCTTACCTTGTGCTCCCTGTTGGGTCCGGTTAGAAAAGTTCTAGGCTAGTCGCGTCTACCGTTCCTTCGATTTGATATCCAGGTTCTCACTCTCCTGGTGAAAGGCTACATCATACTCCGTGCGCTTGCGGATTTAGTTAGGCTAAGGAGTGCCAACAAGCACACATGGAGCGGTAGTTTGCCTTTGGGCTGGCGACGGTGATCGACGACACGATGACATACAGTTGGGCGCAGCAGGCTGCGCTCACTGCATTCACCCCTCCTTTCGGGCCAGCACGTGGTGGCGGCTCCACTTCTTCTTGTACTCCTCCTTCAGGCGCCCGGACATTGCCATCCCCACGATGTGGTTCTTGATCTCATTCCGGTATCCTCCACCGGGATGCCTTCTTGCCGGGGCAGACGGGACACTGGAAGCCTCCATAGCGGCGGTTATAGGAGACGCGTAGAATGTCTCCATGGGGTACCGACGTCTTGTAGCTGTGGTAGTTGTCGTCGTCCTCGTCCGTGTCCATCTGCGAGTCATCGGAGGAGGACTCGGTATCCAGAAAGGTCATCTTACGGGGCGAGGATGAGCCGCCGTTGATGGAGGAAGACATTGCCCCCACCGTGTGGTAGCGGTGTTCATCAGAATGCCTGTACCGAGTCAGCATGAGCTTGGCTTCGTTCTCCCTGGAGGAGCGCCACGGTCCCCTGATGTCGCCAACGTGATCATCATTGGAGCGATGGCGGTGGGACCCAGAGCAGCGCCACGGTCCCCCGATGTCGCTGGCGTGATCGTCGTTGGAGCGGGGGTGCCCCGAACATGTCACACCCGGTTCTGAAAAACAAAACCGAGTGCACACCGTATGTGTGCCAGGATCTAGTTTCACACATACGGCCAACAAAAGGTGAATATTAGAGACAATATCATGTAAAAGGAAATGAATCAGAGTATTACAGCTTAATCCTGGAAATGAAAGCTCCCAAGCAGACGACCGGGTGTTGCGTATGCCTAGAACTCAACAACATCTTCAAATGACTCCATAGTAGCTTCCTTCTTCTGAGCAACATTGTTTATAGTAAGGGTGAGCACATGTCGTACTCCGCAAGTGTGGGGAAAGTATGCGTGCAAGGCTAAATCAAGGAAAGGCTGAGGGTTTAGAGCGATAAGCAATTTTAGTTGGTCAAACTTTTATTAGCACATATTTACTAACATATAAGTATATACCAAAACCCACATTAATATAAACAGAGCGCCATAAGCACATGGCACAACGAGAACCACGATTTAAGTCCATCTTCAAGTTCAATTATCATGTGAGGGTCCAGGCCGCTCTTGACAGTGAGCACGGCTGTTATAACAGTTTTACACTCTGCAGAGGTTGTACACTTTCACCATAAGTCGCGTAAAAGTTCAAGAGAACGTTAGACCCAACCATGCTGTGCTGATCAGGCACGCATCACACTACCGAGGTGTGACTGCATAGAGACGCTACGAGGCATTTACAAAGATTCTCCAACAAGGTTTAGCTCGCATGGTTCCGGTGTTGGGTCTGAGCAACGAAATGTGCTCTCAAGAGGCGGGCAGAAGCAAAGTGAACAAGCTACATATACTTGCCTCTGATTCCTGATGCATTGCTGAAGGCATTGTCACAATTGTTATATGTTGGATTCTAGTAAAGTGGACATCATTTTGTATTAACTTGATCTTGCCATTTTTGTAAATGTATTAGCGGTAAATTGTTGACGCCATTCTGATAACTTAGTGATGTCATTGTTGTAACCCATCATATACAATACTAACGACATTGTCGTAATTCTAGTAAATTGGGCATCATATTGTAGTTACTTGGTCACACCAGTTGGTAAAAGCCTTTGTAGTAAATTGATGATGCCAATCTGATAAACCATCACATTAGTTTTGGTAAACTTGACAACATCTTTTGTAATTCGAATGTATTGGATTCTGGTAAACTAGGCATTCTAGCAGTAACTTGATTACGCCACACTGATAAATGTGTATTGTGGTAAATCGATGGCATCATTCTGGAAAAAAAATGTTGGCGTTATTGTAGTAAACGTGCATGGACGCTGCACTTGCACGTGTAACCAAAACCCTTCATATCTGCGAGTAAACAAAAAAAAAGATGGAGACCTGTTTTTGTTTTGAGCAATAATTCTAATTCTCGTAAATATTTCTTGGAAAATTAGCTCACATACTCTAGTAACTCATACTTAGTAATTAATTTACGTACATGATCTAGTAGTAAATCAGTTTAAAATCTTGTCAAGACAATGAGCATACATGTAGTAAATTATTCAGAAAATTCTAGTAACTATATATTCGTGTTACTAAAACTCCAGGCAAGATTCTCGTAACTATTTATGTAGCAGCACTCTCGTTCTTCGTGTAGCTGCACACGCTTTCAAGTATTGCAGTAACACGTACACTCATGCATGTGTACCATATCCTTCGCTACTCCAGCTATTCCCGCGTTGGCTATTAGTGTTGTAAAACAACCGGACTTTCCAAGAAGGAAAGGAGGACTAGAAGTTCCTAGTCCTTGTCCGGTTGCTTGTGGGACTCTTACCAATAATCTCTAGCCTTAGTTCGGACTATATAATTGGAGGAGCACCCCCATTGTAATACATCGATTTGAGGAATAAAGAGAAGCTCCACCTATATATTGTCTCTTGTCTACTTTATACTTGTTCTTGTGTGCTTGTCGTGAGAGGCGTGAGAGGGAGAAGATCCAACCGTTGACGACGTGTTTCACAACACGTTATCAGCACGACCGTTCTTCGTCGACTACGCCGGAGGAGTCGCCATCAAGCTCGACGCCGGCGATCTCACCGTCGCCCTCGCCGACGACTACTTCGACGACGTCGACTACATCAACGTCGCCAGCGAACGGATCTGCACCGACTCGCCATCAAGCAGGCATGTCTACGACAATGCCTAACGCCCTACGCGGTATGTATCTACTGATAACTGCCCTACGCGGCAAGTGGAGTAGATCAATTGGCACCAACAATACAAGGTATGATTTTTTCGGTAGATTAAATCCGATGGTCCAATTTTCGAGTTGGACGTTTAATCTACAATAAACCTGATCTACTATGTAGTAGATGTAAAATTGATCCTGCATGATCTGTACGACATTGTTATCAGCACCTTGAGAACTAGCTTCGGGCATATTTTCTTTTAATAAAAAAGAGTTTTTTTGTGTGATTGGTCGTCTGCCTGATAGTTTGGCGGCCACGACCATGTTGGCTTGCATGCCAGCAGTTCTGGACAAATCGATTTCTATGTCGAAAATCATGCGAATGACACACACAAATTGGATAATTAATACATCATGAAAGATGTCCACGATCTTAGCAGCTTGCATGCTGATCGTCACCCAAACACGATGCCAGAAGCCTAGTCGCCGCCTGAAGTCGCTGCCTCGAATTGAACTCGCCTGAAGCATAATAGTGCCCGAAGTCATGTTGACGCTCGCCTGAAGCCATGTGCTGACACCGAATCTTGCCCGCATCCGTGCTCACCGATCGAAGCAGAGTCATCACGTAACCGAGCTCTGCTTGAAGTCGAGTTCAGCTCGTAGACGAACTCGTTGCCCGAAACTGAGCTCCGCCCGTAGATGAGCTTGCCGCCCGAAGCCACGTCCACATACGTAAAGCACCGCCAGAAGTCAACGTGTATCCGAAACCAAGCTTTGCCTGAAACAAAGCACCCGAAGCTGAATTTACATCTCTAGCATGAAGCGAGTCCCGACGCTAATGAGTCTGGCCTGCCGCGGCTGAACTCGTACAAGTACTAGTTGAGCCCTGCCTAACGTCGTATGCCTATGCTTGAAGTCGTCCGTGGTTCGTACCATACTTCCTCGAATTAAGCTTTTGATCCGTGTCGCAGCCTGAAGCACGCTGCCATATACTCCGTGCCGGTCTAAATCCCGCCTGAACCTGTGACCGCGGCCCGAAGCTGTGTGGCCCTATCGCACGCCCGAACCATTGCTCGTAGCAATGTGCCACAGCACGGCCGCCCGTCCCGAGCCGGTGGCCCCACCTGTCTCCTCACTTGCACAAGCACCACCGACGCCCAATCGCCTGCACGATTGGTGTCGTCCATGGGACATTGTGAATGGAGCCTGAATGATGACTCGACGGTTCGAAAGCAAAGACAGAAATTGTTCCAGTAGAATTAGGCTGAGAAGGCCGGTACATCATGGAAGGTCCATCATGTACGATGGATCACGCGAAAAAAGGCAATATGTTAAGCTAAAACGTTGAGGGAAAATCCCTGAAGGATTAAGAATTAGGCTCTCCCCGGTACATTAGCAAATACCTGTTTAAATGAAATCTAGTGTATTTCCAGCAGAAAATACCTCAAAAAAAATTCATGATTGTTTTACTGTTTTATGGTATATTTTTATAATTGGATAAATTCAGTAAAATAATGCCTTTAATCATAGAAACATGGTTTTAGGTATATGAGCTCTTATTTTTGAAACTCCCTTGTGAGGCTCATATTTAAATTCTTTTTCTAGCATGTTTAGTGGATATGTAATTCTGAAAATTTGAACCATTAATCCCTGAAGTGGCTAGAACTTTACCTTTAATCATAGAAAATGGTTTTAGGTTTATCACCTCTCTCAAATCTTGAAGAACCTTAGACATGTTACACCCCCGAGAGTGTCTTTTTTTTAGCAGTGATAAATGTGGCATAATTTTTGCTAATTCTGGGAAAATAACAAATATATTGAATAGATTAACCAACCTTAATTAATTTTGCACTTGTTTCATGCATTTAAACACATGAAGTGTGCTTGTAGCAATTGCATGAATAATGTAGGAAGTGACATGAAGTCCACTATTTCTAGAAGAAATTTTTATCATTGGTTTAAAGTATAGTAATGTATAATTTCAAGAAGAAATGCTATATAACTTTGAAAGTTATTTTGTCCATGTGAAACAACGTATTTTTCTTCCAACATGGCATTATGATTTTACAATAGCAGTAAATTCGTAAGTTGTATGCCAACTGTTTGAGTTTATAAATAACATAAAGTTATACAAAATTTATGTGTTTTCTTGAAGAATCACATTATTTGCCACGTAGGTATTTTTGCAATTCAAGAAGAATACGCATAAACTCAATATAGAAAATATTTTTATGTGATGCATAAATTATAGAATTGGAAGGAAAATAAGATACATTCCTGAAGTGATGTTAGGATCAGGGGGAGATGCATTGGAACAAAGAAGTTTCATACTCACCCCTTAACCATACATAAATAGAATTTTCTACATAAGGTGCATTATTAATTATATTCATGAAGAATTTGGTTATGCTCACAAAGAGAGAACAATTACTTTTTGCTCCATACTAGAAGTTTAGCAAAATATTAAGAATATTTCCCAGAATAGAAGGGCAAATTGAATATATTAGTGTTTCTTACCTCTGTATAGGTTTTTCTCACCTTATCTTATGCCCACTTGCTTGTAGCAATTTTTACCTGAAGTAATAACTTTAATCTCATGAAATAATAAAGAATTACATGCTGAATATTGTAAATAATTGCTTTGAATTGCCTATTTGATAATTATTTGAAACGGATTTTCCACTAAAAGCCTCAAATAACCATGAAGGTTACGGTTATTGTGCATTTCTACCGTGAAGGTAGAACGAAAACTGAATTTTTATGAAGCACATTAACTAATAATGTACATGCTTTTTAATTGAACTCAGAAGATTCAATCTAGTCTAGAAATTGTATATTACTCAATTATGTACTAAAATACATAAGCCCTGTAACTTGAAGTTATTTAACCCAAGCCATATTATTGTACATTGAATAGTACAACTATATGGATTTCAATCATTCTCTATATATACTAGCAGTATAATTTAATTCTATGGTATATTTGAAATAACTCATAGATGATGCTTGAAGCATAACATCCCTGAAGTGCATCTATGATATGAAAAGGTAGAAAATAGGGTATTAGAGGCATGGATAAACTTGAAAAATATAATAGGCATATCCCTAATCTTGTAGTATTGTTGGTTTAGAGCTGCATCCTGTTAGATTGATGGACAAACCAATGCGCAAGTTGGCCTGTAGCTGTGGTCATTATAATGACTAAGTCTGTAGCTCTGCGCATAGCCTTCGTAATCCATATATACCACTTGTCACTAAGAATGACTAGTTAATAGCTTTTTCACACTAATGTGGGAACCTGCATGTTACTACATTATTTATTAGCCTTTGCATGGGTATTATACTAAAAATCTGCTTTATGTTGGCTAGAAGCCACAATACTGTTGTTTTCTTGTATTAGCTCGCATGCTATACATATACTCAAGCTTCTCCTATTGAGTAGTAGCTCTCACCGTCGAGATGATCAGCAAGTCATCACAACACACTATCACAATCAGCTTGCATGCTGATTCAGTTTGTGCATTTCATGCAGATGTATAATGTGACTAGTAGTCATCATATTATCTCTAATCAAGTAGGTTGAGATCAGGGGGAGCAAACCAATTTGAAATCGGGACAATAGTGATTTTATTCAATCAATTAGAAATTGATTAACTCAATTAGAATGAGTTTGCGAACAAATAAAAGATGGACCTGCTAGTCCATTGTGTGGAAAACTATTTCGTATTTATGGGTTCAAAATCTTAAGGCATATGGGGAATTCCTGAATGAATAAGCAATTAAAAGAAATTTCGTGTAGATTTAATGTTGCAAACTATAAACATGAAGTTTATTTTTCTAAATTACTTAAAGTATATCATATGAGTATTTGAATCGAAATATTTTAGGCTAAATAAAGAAGTTAGACAATAAAATAGTCTTGTTGATTTTTAGAACTGCAAATTTGTAGGTATGCAGAACATACCAAATTGCATAATATACAAATAAAGTCTAGCTCACTGCATAACAAATAACCCCTAAATTTTGAAATTAGGTGCGTGAAAATTATTAATTTCACCATATTGGCTTACATGGGTATTAACTTGACGTTTAAAAATATGGATATGAAATACCATTATGTAAAGCTCATGGGGATATTACTGAAAGTATGCTATTATTTATGAAGATGTAATACCGGCATTAGGGGGAGAGAAAGCCTATATGAATGCCTTGTATTGAATGGAATAATGATCTTCATAAAATATTCTTGAAAGCTTGAAGCATGAATAAAAACACGCACTAAATCATACTCGCATGAAGCTGAGTATAATGCCAGAATATTTAAATGTGAGGAAGCTCATGAAGGGCACCACCTGATGTGAAAACACACTTGAAGTAAAACTATTTATAGGATTTTATCCCAGTGAGAATGTGCACATAATGAATACTCACAAATGGAAAACTGGAGATTAGGAGAAACAACCTGAAGTTATTAACCAGAAGTTAAGTTTACTTGTAGTAAACGTAATGCTATGTGTGGTATATCTTGGGTATTTAATAATATACTCACCATGGAAAATGACTTGATCATTAATTTAAAATCTACAGGGACGCCTGTTGGTTTTGGATTAAATGAACTTGTCATACAAATTTTACTGAAACCTCCATAGAACTCCGGAAAGAAGACCATCATGGTCAAATGCCTCACAAATTAAGAATGGTCATCATGAAGATAAAAGCCTAACACTACAAAGCGCGTGCACTGTTTTGTGTTGGGATAGCAGATATTATTTGACTATATCATAGTCTTATCCTGAAGATATGGGAGAAATAGAATGAATGTCGACAATATTACCTCTATCATTGCAATGTTTCTCTAAACGAGAACAGCGATCCACAAATAAAGTCCATGGCAGAGTCGCATGAAGCGCTCATATCGGGTCAATGAAAAAATGCAATTGAGGTTAAATCATTAAGAATATACTTGAACTTGCAAGTTCAAGTTACATAAGTCATTATGGAATAATGATATGGTGAAATGATATGGTTTATAGGTTTTTCAAAAAACTAACAAACTCCCATTATGTATGAATGAATATTCTGCTACTTATCTGGCAAATGGAAAGAATAAATTAAATATTATGCAGTTAATTGATGGATTCAGAAAATCCATAGGTGATCCTTGAAGGAATCATCATTCCTCGAAGGAATTAAAATTAAATCTCATACTAAGTATTAAATGTCTAAGGTAGATAATATTTCTGAATGAATATTAAAATCTCTAGAAGAGTTAAATCCTGGAAGGAAATAAAGTCATAGAATGACTTATTGTGAATAACACTTTTAAAATGGTTCATTGCAGAACTCAAGTTAAAAGGATCATGTAAATCACTTCTCTCTTGCATGAGAGGATTTCTCACATAAGAGAAATACTATTCTTGAAGAATTACAAAATCCTTGAAGGATATAGTCAATGAATGACTTATCAGTCATTTCCTGAATGAACACCAATAATCTTGAAGATATGAATTAACTTTATACAGACCCAAATAAATTAAGAATGAAGTGAGCATCATATGGTCCTGAATGTACCATTTAAGCACTTGTGCATAGCTATCTAGTATTGATAGTAAGTATTCTCACATACCACAGAAGGTATATTGGTGATTGGCAATTTGAATTATCCCCTCAAATGCCAAAGTGAAGACTGATTTATCTATAGTGGAATAAGCCATCTTTGAAGATCTAGTGAATAGATCATTGGTTATAAACTAGAATCCACTTAGATAGAGTTGCTATTATTTCAAATTTGAATATTAAAGTTTGATATAAAATATCTAAAAGATATGTGAATTGAAACTTATTAGCCCCATATTCCTCTGAAAGGATAAAGTTTATTTTGTGTTGCACAATTAATAAGTGGTTATTAATGCTTGAAGCATTGCTATTTATCATAGTTAAGTCTTTGAAGGACTAATTATTGTACTCATACACATTTATGTAGAATGTAACTAAGACATTATTGAACACTGAAGTTTAAAGGATGTCGACATGAGGGGGAGCATATTTTTATCATGTTGTTACTCAGAAGGAATCAACTTGATGATTAATTTTTGAATTTACCATAAAGGTATACCACTTGATTATTTAAGATCATTAATGCAAGAATCATGAAGTTCATGCATTAATCTTGAAGATTCATCACTATTCATGAAGAATAGTAAATATAGAATTGTGTATAACGAGAAGGTTTAATGTTGTACTCTTTTTCCCTTTGTGAGTTTTTACTTGAAGGTTTCTCACGTAAGGTTTTTGACGAGGCAACATGTGCAATACAATTGCGGTTGATATGTACTCTTTTCTCTAAGAACCGTTTTTCCCACTGGGTTTTCGGATGGAGTTTTTGATGAGGCATATGCATTCGCGGTAATCGCCCAAGGGGGAGTGTTGTAAAACAACCGGACTTTCCAAGAAGGAAAGGAGGACTAGAAGTCCTAGTCCTTGTCCGGTTGCTTGTGGGCTCTTATCAAAATCTCTAGCCTTAGTTCGGACTATATAATTGGAGGAGCACCCCGATTGTAATACATCGAATTGGGGAATAAAGAGAAGCTCCACCTATATATTGTCTCTTGTCTACTTTATACTTGTTCTTGTGTGCTTGTCGTGAGAGGAGTGAGAGGGAAAAGATCCAACCGTTGACGACGTGTTTCGCAACAATTAGTTACCTTCGCTGGCGTTGATTACTGTGATTACCGCCGGGTCGTCACGTAGGCTCGGCTCCTGGGCTTACGTACAGGCGGATCGGGTGTTGTCTGGTGCTGGCCAATCTTGTTGCGCCATGTGGGCCGGCTACAGAATAACTATTCTGTAGCCGGCCACGGAGTATACTCGTCCTATGGAACCTATTGTCTGTAGCCGGCCACGGATTCTATATTATAAGGTGCACAGCACAGGTACATTCATTATAACATATAAAACAAATAACTTGCAGTATCTATATCTATACTAATCACAGACTCTCTAGAAAATCCCACATTAATCGGAGAAAAAGAAAAATTTCTAGCCATCTACCAAGAAGCATGAAAACGTTTTAATGGCTCAGATCACGTCAATCTTTCCACTGTATCCTTTAGACACGAGATCCCCATGGACTCATGTTTCAGCGTGCACAAAAAAAGAATTGGAATATATAAGTGAAATATGGACTCTTGCCCGAATCAATATAGTGCTAATAAAGTAATACTTTCACTTTTCCGATTATTCTTGACAAGGAATTAAAAAGAATATCATGCACATATGAATAACGGGCACCATGACGCTATATAGAAGGTCCAGGTTAAAAAGGACCACGTAAACAAAGTAGCCTAGCGAAACGAAAGCTATTTGCTTTGCATATCAATTATAATTTTTTTCATGTTCTAAAAAGAAGGCCACCGAATAGTAATCTCCAAAAAACCAGACAAGGCCAAGCAAGCATGTCGTGCCCTCAGACAGCAACACACACACGGCTATTACAGGGGCCAGATTATGGGAGGACGAACATGGTCAGTGAAGCCATTGAAAGCATGAGATCGGAAGAACCAGCCAGGATTGATCTGCTTTTGAAAATAAGAGGATGTGCTCGTGCCGCAGAGGCGAAGATATGTCTGGCTAAAAAGATTGTCAAGGCAGCTCAAACACACCACAATAGATGTTCGGCAAGGCCAGGAATCATCAAGCACTGCAACGGCCATCGATGAAGCCAAATTCCATCAAGAATTGCAACGGCACACAACGGCCTTTATTTTGAAAATAAATTGCCGTTAGCCTCTGCGACGCATAAAGAGAGGCTATTGGACGGGTATATATATCATGGGAGTTTCTCAGGTCAGGCTGCGACGATGCTCGCCATGTGGCATGAGAATCAAGATGGCTTGCAAGGAAGCATCAATTTAAGCACCTGTGGGAAAATATTCCTGCTCTGGTGTAGGCAGAGACAGGTGCGCAGGAGCCATAAAGTTTGAGGAGCCTACAGCATTCAAAGTGCCTAAGCCCTAATGATCAAGCGAAGCGTCTGTGCATCTGGGCAATATGTACGAACAAATTAAGCAGTACCTTTAGTTAGTGGAAGAGCACTACAATCTTCAAACTAGCCAAAGTATATATGTGAGCAAGGGAAAACAGTACGATGCCAGTACACATAAATTTTATTATTTATTTATGTGTACTTAAAAATGATGGCCGCTTTGACTCTATTGAACCATCTTGAGTCTTTGATTTTTACAATATAAGATTTTGTTTCTTCATACAATAGGGCTGTGTATTTTCCATACATATGGACCAATTATATTTTGTAACTAAAAGAATATTCAGTATTCCCGATCAACTATATTTTCTGCATAAGCTGTTGGCATGATATTATTCTAAATTTTCATGGCCCTAATTAACTCATGACTCAACATATATAACCGGAATTGTTTCTGATAGTATGATAACAAAGCTGCATCAAGTTGTCTTCAGAATTATCATAACTAATGTCCATCCAATAGATTATAAATTTCGGACTTCATTTCTAATTGAATCAAAATATTACTGTAAATTAGGTTTCAAAATTATACTGTAATGGATATTACGCATGGAAGCCACAGTCTAAACAATGATATTGTCTCAAATGTTGGAGCATGGGATCAAGTTCATCAATTTTTCATATTACCTCTGCATGAGCTCATTTTTTAGAGAACATGCTCTCTTAATAGGCAATAATATAAGCTATAGACCAGGCACATTCAATATTGCAGTATCGACGGTCGTCCTGCAAAGAGTTAGAAGTGTTTATAATTCGAACAATTTATATGATTTACTACATCATTTGTTCTTTGAGTTATTTGTCATACCCAATAGTATTAAAATTAATTTTTAAGACATTAATTAAATGAGTTATTTGTCATACTTAATAGTATATTCATCAACTTATAAACTAGCCCGTGCGAATGCACGGGTTGACGGCTAGTACATATAGTACTTGCAACATTGAGGGTTTGAGACCCATTGTTTGCTTGGTGGCGTCTGTTTGCACTCCAAACTGACAACGTGAGGTTATTTGTTTAGTATATAGAAATAGATGCAGAGCATACAGTACAGCACAATGTTTCGTACAGTCCAATGATATGTGTAGTCTCAAGCCCACCTTTTGACATAGCCGCTGTACTTGCTGCTTTCGTCGTAGTACCGATCCCAGAGCATGACTCCGCCGTAGTTTGCCGCCTTCTGCACCACAGGGAGCACACCGTAGTAGAGGCTCTTCGGGTACAGGTAACCTTCCTTGGCCGCCTCCTGCGATGCAGGCAAACCAAGGAAGATCCGGCTGGACGGGTACGCGGCCGTCCAGCTATCCCACGCATCCTCGCTGTATGAGTTGTAGTGGTCGGTGTGGTCATCGTCATCGAAGAACCGGACGTGGATGCGCTCGTAGATCCCCGTGGTGATCACCACACCACCATTGGTGTGGTGGCTGATGAAGCCACAGGGCAGTGTGACCGCGAGGCGGATCGGCTTTTTGGTCACGCCACCATTGCTGTGCTTGGCGAGCTCCCTTGCAAGAACGTCATAGTTCTTCACCGGGGTTCCTTGCTCGAAGAAGAGATCAACGCCGTTGAGCACGGCATCGCCGAAGGGGCGGTGCACGCCCTTCTGAGAGCCGCCGAGGTAGGCGTTCCAGATGTGGTCGAAGAGGTCGAGCGCTGACTGCTTATTTGGGAGGGAGTGGTTACCTCGGATTGAGAGGGAAATGGAGATGCCAGCAGACTGGCAGTGCTTGATGTCGTCGCCGACGCCGGTGATGAATTGGTGACCTGAGAGGTCGAGGTTGTACCTTCCGTTGCCGTAGACGTTGAGGAAAGACATGATGATGCTGGTGTACATGCCGGAGTCGCAGGCCTCACGCAGGGAGCCCTCATCCTTGTGCCGGCCCCAGAAGACGGTCACCTGCCCTGTCTGGTTCTCCAGCGCTGCCATGGCTGGGCCAGCAAGCAGGATGCTGATCGCCACAGGGAGAAGTGCGGCCAGACGTAGGGATGGATTCCCGTGTATGACCGCCGCCATTGCTAGCGCGCAAGAGCAAGACCTTGAGGAGGTGTATGCCCGTCTGTGTAAGTATAATGGTGTGGAGAATTCGAGTAGGATTGGCAGGACTAGAGAGCTGCTGATATAGAATGTAATGTGATCTTTTAAAAAAAAGTTTTTTTAACGAAAATCTTTTTTTACTTTTTTAAAGTATCTGATACCTCACAAATGAAGGCAATGCTGAAATGGAATGGAGCTGCCACAGCTTTTGTATGCATTTAATATCCGACTTTCATGAGAAGGTGGTGCTACACCACATGAGTGAACATGCAAGTTAAACGCATCAAGCTAGAGCCTGACAGCATACCATGGTAGACGGTTCGCCAAATTAATACTACTAACTACTATGCATGTGCAGCCGCAGGTCCCCAGAATGGTGACTGCACCACACAACACCGGTAGCCTTTACTCGGTGAGCCCTTGATCTGGCTTAGAAGTTCGGCCGGTGTTGGCATTGTGCAGAGCATGTAGTATTTCCAGTTTTTCAGTGGGTGGCAGTTCTTGTATATGGGCCATGTTTCAATTCATGTGTTAGTGTTAGTTTGGAGCCAAATTTACAGAACTAACACTTTGGAGCCAAACATGTTTATTAGTTTGGTGTTAGATGGGACGAACACCCTCCAAAATACTAACCCCTCCAA
This sequence comes from Urochloa ruziziensis, assembly GCA_015476505.1. NCBI lineage: Eukaryota > Viridiplantae > Streptophyta > Magnoliopsida > Poales > Poaceae > Urochloa > Urochloa ruziziensis. The sequence continues at coordinate 33,870,871 of CM027120.1, read as the reverse complement.
GAGGTGGTATTTGTGTTACTTCTTTCTCTTTTTGTTAGACCAAGGAGCTTCATTCATTGATCAAGAGGGGGATTACAATCAGACTCCAGGAGTCCATGCACGCATGAAGGGGCTATTTGCCACTCGCCCAACACACGCTCACTAGACACTTGTTTAGCTAACTCATGAGCTACTTTATTACAACCTCGGCCTGCAAAGCATAAGGAAAAGCTCACAAACGAGCTGCTAAGTTCTTCAATCTCCCTGAGTATCGCATTGATCGGCGACCTCTGGTCCCCTTTCAGCGACCACAAAGAAGCTAGTTCTAGGCAGTCTGTCTCACAGATCAGCTTTGTCACACCATGCATCTGCGCAAGAACCAGCCCGTCTCTACAAGCCATTGCCTCCATTGTTAAAGCATTTGAACCAACATTATACCATCTCGCTGAGGCACGGTTGAAGGCACCACCATGATCTCTGAGGACAGCACCTGTTGCTCCACTTCCATCCTCATAGAAGGCACCGTCAGTGTTGCACTTGAACCATCCTTCTTCTGGGGGCTTCCAGTTCACCTTCTTGACAACAGGTGCCTTTTCACTACTACACAACTCACTTTTACAAACGGGCTATCACAACCGGTTTTGGTAAAACCTGGTTATGATAGAACATCACAACCGGTTTCTAGATTTGTGAAGCAACTGGCCATAAAAACCGGCTGTGATGCCCTCGAATATTTGGCTACCCTATTACAACCGGTTCATTATTTAACCCGGCTGTGATCACTGTGTCGGAACCGAAATTTTGATGAACTCCGATTTTGGATGAATTGGCGTCCGCCGCTCTTCTCAGCCTCCCCTCTTCTCTGTCCTCTAACACTGATCCATTCCCGTCAGGCCATCACCTCCTCTCTCTCCCTCTCCCCGTCCACTTCTCTCTCCCCCTCTCTCTTGCAGTGGCCGGCGGTCCTGCTGCCCCTTCCCTCCCCCCTCCGTTCGCACCTCACTGCAGTGGGGAACGACGGCGAGGCGAGGTGCGGAGCAGCGCCTGGGCATGGGTCCGCGACGGGCCGCGCGAGGAGCAGCGGCGGCTGGTTTCGGCGGCGGCGCGAGGGGCAGGGGCGGCGTGAGGAGCAGCTGCAGCGGTGGTATCCGGCGGCGGCGGCGGTGCATGGGCACGACGCTGGGGCTGGGGAGCGGCAGGCCTTGGGGCTGTGGCGATGCAACGAGGAGTCGAGGAGCGAGCGGGGCCGCGTGCGGAGGGCCCAGATCCAGAAAGTGGTGGCGGCCGTGCTCAACATCTCGAGAGCATCTCCGAGTCCTTCGTCTCCAAGGCCGAGATGCAGAAGGTAACGCTCCACAGCCACATTGTTTCTTAGGGTTTGAATCGCTATATGGATAGCTAGTTAATATCTTCTGATTTGGGGCGGACTTTCTTTGCTGTGTGCAGAATGAGATGCTGCAGGAGTCCAATATCTCAAAGTTCAAGTCGCAAGTGTAGAACTCACATGTATCTCCAAGTTCATATGGACAGCATTGGGTATCTATACGGGTATCTACTTGCAGGTATTAACCATTTGATATCTATGGACCTTGTTCCTCCTCGTGTACTGATAACAGCATGTTGTACTAGGGGCATTCATTTGATATCTATGTCGCACAACATTCATTTGATATTTCAATAGCAAAAGTAATTAACCAGTACTGATCCTGAGGATTTGGATTTGTTTGTTGTTTTATTTTCCTGTAGCATATTGTGTGTAGTTCCAGTAACAGGAATTTGGTCTTGTATGACCCGTGCTAGCCGTGATGCTGTTTTAGAGATCCTCATACAAAAATATAAATATATGTTTGCTGAATAGGTGTCTCAAATTCCCTTTCAGTGTTTCAGAGATTGGGCAACAATGGCATTTTAGAGCATGACTAGGCTTATAACAAACTCACTGGCAAAATACTATAGACTTGTCTGGCTTGTGGTTTGATGTATTTTGCCCGTTCTATTCTTTTCAGCTAAGTTGGAACTATCTCAAAATGAGTCATATAAGAGCGCTCTTATGTTGTGAAATGCTTGTTAATTGACAATGACAGGAAGAAGAGACTGCCGAGCAGGATGGCAGAAGCACCACGATGGATCCCTTCCTTGGACAGGTTACTGGCTCATATGTTCTGCACTTCATCCATTTCTCTCATTTTGTTACTGACTCAGTAGGCTTGAGAATTTAGATAGGAAGGTGTTGAAAATTTGTGATTTACTGTACCATGTGATTTACTCAATTACCTATAGTTATGCACTTTCTTTATATAGCTCCTGCAGCAAACTGCAAGCAATGGATGGTCTTCTTTATCTAAAACCCTCACTATTTTGTTCTTTTATTAACCATCAAATTGATTTCTGACTCTGTTACTTGTTATTGGTTTCAGTAATTTAGCTCTGCTATTACTGCATATTGTGTGTAGAAACTGGAAAGAATCATGTGAGTTAGAAATAGTTTCTAGGACTTGCTTAGATTGGAGTATTGAATGATGTCCTAGAGATATCCTGAGCTTGTACAAGATATCATCTGTTTGTCTAGTGAGAATCTCTAGTGACACACGTTTATCTTCAGACTTGTACAATTTTTGTATGTGATTATGCATAGTAGTACATAACTATGTAAGTCATATGAGTGTATGTATCAACTATCATCCTCAAGCTTTGGTCTGTTAGAACAATGTATGGAGTTGAATGTAATAAGATGTCTTTCAAATGCTAATGTTTGTATCATTGTATGTTTTGTGCTGTGAAAATAATGCTAGATTATTTTTTTTAATATCAAAATTCACATCACAGCCGGTTTTAATTTAAAACCGTTTGTGATGCCCCCACATTATAGCCGGTTTTAATTAAAAACCGGTTGTGATGCCCCTCACATCACAGCTGGTTTTACTTAAAAACCGGTTGTGATGCCTCTCTATCACAGCCGGTTTTTGAAAACCGGCTGTGATGAATGGGACTATCACAGCCGCTATATCAGATCCGCCTCCGAAAACCGGCTGTGATGGCCTTTTAAAACCGGTTGTGAAGGCCTATTCTGTAGTAGTGTTTGCGGATGTAACAGTTGCCATAGATCAAAGGCAGTGTCCCTTACCCATAAAACAGCTTGGTAGAGCGACAATGACTTCTCCCCATGATGGCGTCGATTGCGTAACATCCAAAGCGACCACATTCCACAAATAATTATCGCCCGTTCCCTCTTCGAGCAAACACTATCTTGCAGCAGATCACTGGCCCAAGATTCCTGTCGCAGCTTAGGTAGTTTGATCCCAGTGATGCTTTTAGCTTGCTCCCAGAATAATCTTGCCACAGTACATTCCATCAACACATGCCTCAATGATTCCTCATCTGCCCCACAGACTTCACAGTTAGCGATCGGTTCAATGTGGCACCGATGTAAAACTCCTCTCGCTGGGAGATAATTATGAAGGACTCTCCACCAAAATACCTTCACTTTCGGTGGTACCTCCAGCTTCCATATCAACTTCCATGGCCTAGCGGCCGATGAACCTATTCCTTCTCCCTGTGTTTTCGCACTTTTTTGTAAACGGTAAGCTGACCGGACAGAGTAAAGGTCATGCTTCTCTTGCTCCCAGGCCCATATGTCCTCCCCTCTCCCTCTTATTGGTAGCTTAAGAATCGCATTGGCATCAACAGGAAAGAAGATATCTCCGATAAGGTCTGCATTCCAGGCACCACTGTCAGTAATGATATCCGAGACCATCTCAACAGCCTGTTGATAGCATTGTAGGATCAATAGCAGTAGATTAATCTCGGGTACAACTTGATAATAGGGTTAAAACATAAGCATGCATGAACGATTACTAGACCGGGAAGGACTAGACCTAAAAGGGAGAGTAGAGGGGCGCAGACCATTTGTGGTAGCGACGGGGTCGACGGCGGCCATGGCGGCGGTGGCGGTCGCTGGGGCGGCCACGGGTTGAGGAGGCGCTGGCGACGCGGTCGGCCTCCGGTTAAGGTCGGGGCGGTGGCAGCGAGTCCTCCGTATCCACCCGGAAGTCGCCGGCGGCGGTGGTGCGGCTTCCCGTTGCTCCAGTGCCCCTCGATCGGTAGGAAGTGTTGGGGTGGTGGCTGGCGGCGCGGTGAACCTCGTGTTGCGTGCCCTAACCCCCACCCCTTTCTTTATAGCACTGTACAACGGGGGCCTACCAACCAATGCTAGATTGGGCTCCCCCGATCAGGGTGCGTGGACCGAGCCCATCACGGCCTTTGGGCCGTGGTGGTGGAGATCGACCTAACAATCTCCCCCTCGATCTCACCGTATGTTTTCTTACCTTAAGCTCTTCGCCTGACATCCACTTCATACCAAAAAAGCACATTGAGCATGAGTCATCAAAATTGTCATTTCAATTAGATTAATCAGCCACAATAAACTTCTCCATTACGAAGGATCATAACTTGGGCCATTATCCAGTGATCATAAGGCTTTCCTTTAAACCCATACCGGTAATGTGTTCTCTAAACACACTGGGCGGTAAGCCTTTAGTGAGCGGATCCGCTAGCATATTTTTCGTACTTATATGCTCCAGACTTATGGTGTCATCCTGGATTTTATCTTTCACAACATAGAACTTTATCTCTATTGGTTTGGTAGCATTACTCAACTTGTTGTTGTGAGCGTAAAATACTGCGGGCTCATTATCGTAGTACATTTTAAGTGGTCTATTAATACAATCTATCACTTTCAAGTCGGGTATAAATTTCTTTAGCCACTTGGCCTGCAACGTTGCCTCATAGCAAGCTATAAACTCTGCATACATCATAGATTATGCAACCAGAGTTTGTTTAGAGCTTCTCCACGAAATAGCTCCCCCTGCGAGAGTGAATATATAACCTGACGTGGACTTTCTATCATCCTTGTCTCTCACAAAATCTGCATCTGAATATCCTCTTATCTCTAGAGAATCAGATCTTCTATATATTAGCATGAGGTCTTTTGTGCCTTGCACATACCGCAAAGCTTTCTTTGCCATTTTCCAGTGCTCTATGCCTGGGTTATCTTGATATCTACCGAGTACTCCGGTGATATATGCTAAATCAGGGCGAGTGCACACTTGTGCATACTGTAAGCTACCAACTGCTGAAGCATATGGAACCATTTTCATTTGATCGATCTCATATTGGTTCCTGGGGTGTTGAAAATCCCTAAACTTATCGCCCTTCACAATCGGTGCAGGTGTGGCTTTACTCGCATGCATATTATATTTCTTTAGGATCTTCTCCAAATATGTCTTTTGCGATAGTCCTAAAACCCCGTTTCTTCTATCTCGGTGAATTTCAATGCCTAGAATATATGAAGCCTCACCAAGATCTTTCATATCAAAATTAGAGGACAAAAACATTTTTGTTTCTTGCAACATTTTTGTATCACTGCTGGCCAGCAGAATATCATCCACATATAGGATTAGGAAAATGTATTTTCCATTCTTAAATTTTGCATAGATGCAATTGTCCTCTATATTTGCCTTAAACCCAAATTTCTTAATTGTCTCATCAAACTTCAAGTACCACTGTCTAGAAGCCTGTTTTAATCCATAAATGGATTTTCTTAGGCGGCATCCCATGTTTTCTTTGCCTTCCACAATAAAACCTTTAGGTTGAGTCATGTAGACGTTTTCAAACAGATCCCCGTTTAAGAACGCTGCCACTAATGCCATTACGATTCTAAAGGCATCTTTACACGAGACTGGAGAAAACGTCTCATTGTAATCTATTCCTTCTCTTTGTGTGAACCCTTTGGCCACGAGTCGCGCTTTATATCTTTCAATATTCCCTTTCGAGTCACATTTTGTTTTGTAGACCCATTTGCAGCCTACTGATTTGGCTCCTTTAGGAATTACTTCTAAGTCCCAAACTCTGTTGACACTCATTGATTTCATTTCTTCTTGCATGGCTTCAAGCCATTTTTCAGACTGAGCGCTTCTCGTAGCCTCTTCAAATGTGACGGGATCACCCCCATTTGAAATTCTTCTAAGTTGCCAATTTCATAGCAATCAGGAATGGCTGAGCGTCTCACTCTTGTAGACCTTCTCAGTCCTCCTCCAGCTGGATCAGCAGCTGGCTCAACAACCGGTACTTCAGGAACCACAGGCTGTTGAGGTTCTGTTTCTTGAGCAACAATTGGTTCAACATCTTGTGCCACAATTGGTTCAACTTGAGGAATAGGTTCCACGTTCTCATTCATTGCTGGCACTACAGGACTAGGAGCTTGTACCAGTGTCACAGTGGCTTCCACTGTTGGAATTGACACAGGTAACTCGAAAAAAGGTTCTTGAATCATTGGGCAAGGTGCAAAAACCCGCTTCTCCTCAAGATCTATCTCCCGAGTAGCCATGCTCCCCTGATCATTTCATTCTCCAGAAAACTGCATGTCTCGTTTCTACAAACTTTGTGTGTCTGTTAGGACAATAGAAACGGTAACCTTTTGTCTTTTCAGTATAGCCAATGAAATAGCAACTGACTGTCTTGGGATCTAGCTTCCCAATATTTGGGTTAAAAATCTTAGCCTCAGCGGGGCAGCCCCAACACGCATATATCTGAGAGAGGGTTCTCTACCCGTCCACAGTTCATAAGGTGTTGTAGGAACTGCTTTGCTAGGCACTTTGTTTAGGATGTGAATGGCAGTCTTCAGAGCCTCCATCCACAAATTAACTGGTAAAGTGGAATAGCTTATCATGCTTCTAACCATATCCATCAAGGTACGGTTTCTCCTTTCAGCTACTCATTTTGCTGTGGGTCACCCGGTGCACTGTACTGGGCAACTATGCCATTTTCCTGAAGGTACCTTGCAAAAGGTCCTGGAATTTGGCCATACGGGGTGTGTCGACCGTAGTACTCCCCCCACGGTCTGATCTTACTAATTTTATTTTCTTATTAAGCTGATTCTCAACCTCAGCTTTGAATACCTTAAATTTATCCAACGCTTCTGACTTTTGTTTTATTGGATAAATATAACCATAACGAGAGTAATCGTCTGTGAATGTGATGAACGAGTCAAAACCATCCACTGATGCAATGGGAAAGGACCACAGATGTCTGTGTGTATTATGTCTAAGGTTCCCGTGCTTCGTTTTGCTACTTTGTTTACTTGCTTAACGTATTTGCCTTTGATGCAATCAATACATTGTTCTAAGTCTGAGAATTGTAGCGGTGGAAGAATTGATCCTTTAACTAAACGTTCCATTCTCCCCCTCGAAATGTGGCCTAAACGACAGTGCCATAATTTCGATGAAACGTCATCAATTCTTTTCTGCTTCTTGGTTACTTTTGTAGACAAGGATACATTTTCAATCTCATGCACAATCTTAGTAATTGCATACACATCTTCACATGCATACAAATCATCATAAGTAGATAACTTATAAAGTTTGTCTTGTCGGAAGGCAAGACCCACACAAACTTTATTCAACATGATTAAGCATCGTTCGCTATCGAATAAACACTTAAAACCATCGTCTGATAAACATGAAACTGAAATTAAATTCCTGCTCAAAGAGGGAACATAAAGGACGTCGTGCAGCTGAAGCATGAAGCCGTCTTTCAACTTGATGGGGAGTTCTCCTATCGCCTCCACTTCAGCTTCAACGCTGTTTGCAACTTTAACTCCTCTTTCTCCTCTTTGCAGCATCCGGCTCATATTTAATCCCTGCATAGAATTAGCAACGTGAGTAGTTGTACCTGAATCAATCCACCAAGTAGATTTATCATAACTTAAAAACAGAGATTCATCTACAAAAGTAATAAAATCCTCACCCTTCTTCCACATCATTTCAAGCCATTTAGGACACTTGTTCTGCCAGTGTCCAGCCTTCCCACAATGCAGGCACTCATTTTTGCCAACTTCTTTCTTGTCTTGTGGCTCGTTTGAGCGATCAAACTGCACTGGTGCCTTGCCATTGTCTTTGTTGGGAGCATTTGAAGGATCACTCTCCCACTGGTTCTTGGTTTTAAAGTTCTTGTTAGGGAAGTTCTTTTTCTTCTGTTGATGGTGCACATAGTTTACCTGTCCACCATTCTGTGCAATCATCCTGTCCTCATCTTGGGCACAGCGTGCTATGAGCTTCTGCATATCCCATTTTTCCTCTAAGGAACTGTAAGTGATCTCTAAGTTGGAGAATACGGGTGGAAGTGAGCGAAAAACTATATGGACAAGAAAATCATCTGGCAGCTTCATGTCCAAACCAGCTAACTTCCCATGTAAGTTGCTCAACTTTAAGATGTGCTCTCTCACACCTCCACATGTATACTTTGAGTTCAGAAACTGATCAATCAGCGTCCTGGCATAAGTCTTGGACGACCCAGTGAACTGAGTCTCCACTAGTGCCATATACTCAGGTGCAGTGAGAGTAACACCCTCTGCATTCTTTTCTGGGATAGAGTTCCTTATTGCCTCTGCCATCTTTGTTCGCATGATCAGCAGACACTTCTTGTTTAAGATATCCCATTTTCTCTTCTCGAGATCATAATTTGCTCTAATGGGCACGTGGTCCCGCTCTCATGCCGCGAATGCCTCATCAGACTCATTTTGTGCACGCACCGGTGCCTCCGGGAGTACCGGATATGGGTAGTTCATGGCAATGTCAATGTCTGTCATCACCACTGCCAGGTTGAACTGCGTGCGCCATTCTCCATAGTTGCTTCCAACCAGCATAGGGATACCAGCAACGTAGCTCATAGCATTTGGGCCTGAAATTTAGACATAAAAATGGTGAGAACAGTAATAAAATTAAATATTGTATGTATTAATTTAACTTTGGTCAAAATCAACACATACAATATGCTTTCTACATGAATTCTATATCACCTTTGGGCAGAAAATAGAATAAATGCATAATAACTTGAACAAGAATATTTATAATATTGTAATTATCAGCTTTGGCCAGAAAATAACAATATCATAAAACTGAATAAAAATAATTTCTACTTCTCTAATTAAATATCCCTTTGGTTCAATTTAACTAGAGAATAAATTACGCAGCGGAAAATCATCAAATATCATGAGAAAAATTAATATTCAGAAGCATTCTACTCTCTGTAAAAATAATTACTATGTGCAAAAAATTTAAACAGAGATATTTACTTAAAAACATGCAAATGAACACCAAAAACAACCAAATATAGTTTCTTAAAATAAATAAACTTAATTGTGAAAATTTACTGTTCACGGCGTCACTTTTGGCCCACGAAACAAATTTAGCCCAGCGGCCCAAGCGCACGCACAGCGCCTTCGCGCCTTTCGGCCCAGCAGCGGCCCAATCGCTCGACCAGCCCGTTTTTCTATTTCGCGTAAGAAGTCTGGTTTTCACCCTCGTACTCTTGTTTTCGCGCGAAATTGGTCCTCAGCGGCCCGGCTCGGCTTCGCTTGCGATCGCCCGCGTGGGCTGTAGCCCAGCAACCAATGGCTGGACCGCCGAAGCGGCCCACGCCCTCTTCCCTCACGGGCCGCTTCCGGCCCGAAACACCGCTCGGCTGCTCTCAGCCGTCGGATCTGAATCGACGGCTCTCCGTCGTTTTCGCCCGTATAAAAACGGCGACGCCGGCCGGGGAACCCTAACCCTAGGTTAGTTTCCTTTCTCCCCCCGCGTTCTCCGCCTGCTCCTGCGGCGGCGGGATCTCCATGGCCAGCGGCTCGCCGGTGACGGCAAGGACGAGCGCGCCGCCGGCCATGGCCACGGCGCTCCGCCTCTCTACCCTTCCCCTGTCTTGTCTTCTCTTCTCCACTCCCCCTAGACCCGAGCCAAAACTCAAGATCCAGAGAGTGAGGCAGCCCTCGGCCGGCCATGCCCGGCGTCTTGCTGGCGCACGGCAAGGCGAGCACCGCCGGCCCAAGTCCGCGGCGCATCTCCTCCCTCCTTCGTGGCGCCGTGGCAGAGCCTCTCGCCGGTGCGCCGCCGTCGAGCGGTTCCGCTCCGGTGTCCTACCCGCGCGACGGCGGTGCTGGCCGGCGGCGGAGAAGACCATGGTAGGTCCTCCCCTACACCGAGCCTCCTTGCTTTTCTTTAGATCTAGGGTTAGAGTTTTTCTCTGTTTTGCATGATTTGGATCCGAGATCCATTTTTCCTTTTCGATTTTCATCGATTTTTTCTTCTTTTTCTTTGGATTTAACCGGAAAAACTTCGATTTTTCTCTTCTTTCCCCTCTGTCACAACTAACAGCGGGTATTTCTTTTCTTTTTCGAGTGCTAACTACCCCGAAAAGCTAATCTACTACTAGATTAGGCGACTGATACCATTGATAGCATTGTAGGATCAATAGCAGTAGATTAATCTCGGGTACAACTTGATAATAGGGTTAAAACATAAGCATGCATGAACGATTCCTAGACCGGGAAGGACTAGACCTAAAAGGGAGAGTAGAGGGGCGCAGACCATTTGTGGTGGCGACGGGGTCGACGGCGGCCATGGCGGCGGTGGCGGTCGCTGGGGCGGCCGCGGGTTGAGGAGGCGCTGGCGGCGCGGTCGACCTCCGGTTGAGGTCGGGGCGGTGGCAGCGAGTCCTCCGGATCCACCCGGAAGTCGTCGGCGGCGGTGGTGCGGCTTCCCGTTGCTCCAGTGCCCCTCGATCGGTAGGGAGTGTTGGGGTGGTGGCTGGCGACGCGGTGAACCTCGTGTTGCGTGCCCTAGCCCCCACCCCTTTCTATATAGCACTATACAACGGGGCCCACCAACCAATGCTAGGTTGGGCTCCCCCGATCAGGGTGCGTGGACCGAGCCCATCACGGCCTTTGGGCCGTGGTGGTGGAGATCGACCTAACACCTGTCCATCACCTGGTGTTAACGGCTGTCCTCCAAAGTGTCCTGGTAACCATCTATCACCCCATATACGTGTTGATGCCCCATCACCAATCCTCCTGATAAGGCCCTTTCTTAATAGTTCCTGGCCTGCTAGGATAGCTCGCCAGGTGGAGCTGGACTTTTTTCTCCGCGTGCACGTCATAAAATCGCCATCATGGTAATAACGGCCCTTTAGCACACGTGCACAAAAACTATCCGGCCTCATCATCAACCGCCAGCCTTGTTTTCCCAACATAGCGAGGTTGAAGCTTCTCAGATCACGAAAACAACCCATCCCCCCTTCAACTTTTGGTCGAGTCAGCCTCTCCCAACTCTGCCAGTGTATATGTCGATTATCCGCCGAGCTTCCACACCAGTAGTTGGATATGACTGACTTCATCTTCTTGCATGTATCAACCGGAAATAGGAAACAACTCATCGGACAGGTAGGCACTGCCTGTGCAACTGATTTGAGCAGCACCTCCCGACCTGCACAACTTGCTTCCCTTCCACTCCAAGTTCCAACTAAGCCTCTGATTCTTGAATGCATGTACTCAAATGCTTCAGTTGAAGATCGTCCTACTGCCGTTGGCAGCCCAAGATATTTCTGAGCCAGTGCTTCTGTATCAATATGCAGCCCTTCCCGAATATCAGCTTTCATATTATCCGTGCAGTTTGAGCTGAAGAATATTGCTGATTTCTCTCAATTCACCAACTGTCCTGAACCCCGACTATAAATGTCAAGAATTTCCTGAATCCGAGCGCCCCCCCTTTGCGATGCTTCTGAGAATATTAAACAATCATCCGCAAAGAGAAGGTGCGATACCCATGGTGAATGGACGCCGACGCGGAGCCCCTGGATAGATGCACTGGACCAATCGCCTTCAGGAGACGAGTTAAACCTTCCGCACAAAAAAGGATAAGGGGATATTGGATCCCCTTGTCGAATGCCCCTTGTCGGTCTAAAAACATCTGAAAGTACCCCATTTACTCTGACTGAAAAAGAGACTGACGTCACACACCTCATAATCAGAGAAACGAAGGTACCACTGAAACCAAATTGTAACATAATTCTTCGAAGATAATCCCACTCAACCCTATCATAAGCTTTTGCCATATCCAGCTTGATGGCACAAGCACCAGATTTTCCCTTCTTTCTTTTTAGGTAGTGGGTACACTCATAAGCGATTAACACATTATCTGTTATCAATCGTCCTGGCACAAAGGCACTATGTTCCTCTAACACAATCTCATCAAGACAAGGCCGTAGCCTATTTGCCAGGACCTTCGAGCAAATCTTGTATATAACATTGCAGAGAGATATTGGTCGGAATTGCTTCATCTCCTGCGGATGTTTCACCTTAGGAATGAGGCAAATTGTTGTTTGGTTCATCCCTTCCGGCATAATCCCTCCATTCAGAAAATCGAGTACTCCTTTTGTGATACTCGGCCCCAAAATGTCCCACTGAAGTTGATAGAAACCGTCCGGACCCGGAGCTTTGCTAGGTCCCATCCTGAACAGTGCAGCCTCAACTTCCTCGGCCATAAAAGGCCTATCAATGAATTCGTTCATCTCAGGTGTTACTTTCACTGGAACATGTTGTAGGACCCTCTCTGGTTTTAGAACCTCCTGTGCAGTAAAAAGCTGGGTATAGAATTCTTTAGCAACTTCCTCAAGCTCCTCCTGCTTTGACACCACAATCCCCTGATCTGTTTTTAGAGAGGTGATTCTATTTGATCGGGCCCTCTCCCTTGCCTTGGCTTGGAAAAAAACCAGTGTTCCTATCACCATCCTTTAACCAATCCAGGCGGGCTCGTTGTTTTTCCATAATATCCTCCCTAGATAGTAGCTCTGAGATCCTGGTCATGAGTCGTTTCTCAGTACGCGATGGCCCAGAACCTATCAATTGTCCTCGCACTTGTTCTAGCTCCCTGCGGAGACGAGCAAGTTCCTTGCGCACTGAACCAAAACAGGAACAATCCCATTCCTGCATGATGCTCTGCACCCGACCAAGCCCCTCCTGTAATTGGACAAGATCACCTATTTCACCAAGTGACTCACAAGTATTTTGCACCATACCAAGGTAAGACGGATCACGTCTCCACATATTCTCGTACCGGAAATGTATGCGACCCCTCCTCCGACTCCTCTCCTTCCTAAAGAAATCTATCACCAAACCACAATGATCAGACTCTGTAGTTTGAATATGTCGAACCTTTACATCCTTGAAGAGATCAAGGAAGTTCCCTGTCGCCAGTCCTCGGTCCAACCGTACCTTAACATTGCGGCCATCATCCTGTATATTATCCCAAGTCCACGGGAGGCCGATAAAGCCCAGATCAATAAAGCCACAGTGCGCTACCACATCCCGGAACCCCTCAATTTGTCGCTTCGGCCGCACCAAACCCCCAAACTGATCTCCAGCTTCTAGAACTTCATTAAAATCACATGCACACAACCATGGCAAAGATCCCTTTCTGTGTATCCACTTCATGAGGTCCCAAGTTCTATGTCGTAATTCCCTTCTCGATTCACCGTAGAACACGGTGAACCTCCAAACCGCCCCCTGTGTTACTTCTGGTGGACCCCACATGAATTAACTCAACTTTCCCCTCCCTCCCCCACACGGGATCCTCATCCACCTGTGCCCCCTGAAAGGACCAACACTAGGACTAGAGGGGGTGAATAGGGCCTGTTAAAAATCCTGAAAATTCTTCACAAAAATGTCAGATGGTCGGATGATCCGACGCAGTCTCGGATCTTCTGAACCCCAGAAGATCCGACACTGTGTAGGATCTTCTGACACAGAGGGGTAACTAAATTCAACAACTAGACAAATCTTAAAGGATTAAAACTCGATAAAGCAAACTACGAAATCAGTAGCACATATGAATTTGGGTTGTAGGTTTTCTTTTTGGCTATTAGTGGACAGTAGGTATATAAACTCTATCCTACCAAAAACAAGAACAATCCTACTGAGGAAACGGAGGCTTTGATACCAGATGATATACACACGCCTATGCAATGCGTGTAGCAAGTTGTGTGGCCCGATCTTCTCGTAGGATTCGCGAACTTGATAACTTGTCGCTGCGTGACCTGGTGAAGAGGCAGCGCACCGCGAGGCTGTCCACGCGATGAACTACCGAGACAATCACCCTTCCACGTACCGACGAAACAGCCCACGCAATCACGCCCTATAGACCTGAAGGCACGAACTGGGTGAACCGCAGTTCGGCGTTCTACAACTCCCTCAGGAATCGAAAGAACAAGTTTTGTAAGCCTCTCAAGACTCACACATAAACAAAACTCCACGAGTTTGTGTATTCTGAATTCAGTTAATCAAGATCTGTCCTTTCATTGTCTAGTACAAGATATATATAGAGATAGGGGCGTTCAGCTTTGAGTAAATGGCTGCATGCGCATGCTCTAGTGGATTTCGTGGCTGGTTCGCGCGTCTTTTCAGCTTCTGGCAGCAGTTACTAAAATGATCATAACTTCTTATTGGGACGTCCAAATAATGAACCGTTTGATGGGCTGGAAAGTAGACTTGAAGACGCTTCCATCCACTTATAGAACACCGTCTAACTCCTTGTATTCTGTCCGCAGTGATGCTTGGGATTCATACCATGTGTCAGTCATCTAGATTCTGGTTGCATTCCCATGCTAAGGTGATGAACCACCATTTTATTCATGCACACCATAGGCTTCTTGGTTCAGATGTCCAGAGGCTTGAATCCATCTTGATCCCATGCTGGTTCATACACTCCATCATTCCTAAGGACATTGAAACAAGGACCCAAAAGCATAGGCTCATTCAACATAGACTGATTATTAAACATAAGGTTAGCGTTCACCTGAGAATGAATTTCCTCCTGCAATTGTTTAGCTCTACTCCTTGTAATGGGACCAGCTATATCAAGTGGAGTTTCATTTGAAGATGAGTGAATGCTAGACATGTCCTCATTAGCCTCCCCCTCTTGAGAAGGAGTCGTCCTCGACTCAGGCTCACCAACAAATGGAAGCAAGTCTTTGACATTGAATGTTGTACTCACATTGGAATATTTAGGTGGCAGCTCAATTTTGCAAGCATTATCATTTATCTTTTGGAGAACCTTGAACGGACCATCACCCCGAGGAGATAACTTATTCTTACGCTGTTGGGGAAAGCGATCCTTTCGTAGATGCAACCATACAAGATCTCCTGGCTGAAATGTAACCTTCTTCTTACCTTTGTTTGCTTGCTTTGCATATTGTGCTGATTTCGTCTCAATATTCTTTCTTGTCTCCGCATGTAACCGCTTGATAAAGTCTGATCTTTTTGTGGCATCCAAGCTAACTTGTTCCTGTAATGGTAAAGGCAAAAGATCCATGGGAGTATGTGGTTTGAACCCATAAACTATTTCAAATGGACAAGAGTTTGTTGTGGAATGAACTGCCCTGTTATAAGCAAATTCAACATGTGGAAGGCAGTCTTCCCAGAGCTTCAAATTCTTTTTCAACACAGCACGCAACATGGTTGACAAGGTACGGTTGACAACTTCAGTTTGCCCATCTGTTTGTGGATGACAAGTGGTTGAAAATAACAACTTTGTGCCAAGCTTGGCCCACAATGTCTTCCAAAAGTAGCTGAGAAATTTTGTATCCCGGTCTGAAACAATAGTCTTTGGAACTCCATGTAAACGAACAATCTCCCTGAAAAACAAATCAGCAACATGTGAAGCATCATTGCTCTTATGACAGGGGATAAAATGTGACATTTTAGAAAAGCGATCTACAACAACAAAAATAGAATCCCTCCCCCTCTGAGACCGAGGTAACCCCAGAACAAAGTTCATAGATATATCTTCCCAAGGTACATGTGGAATAGGTAATGGAGTATAAAAACCATGGGGATTGAGGCGGGACTTAGCTTTCAAGCAAACGATGCAGCACCCAACGTGCCGCTGGACATCACGTCGCATATGTGGCCAAAAGAAATGATCCGAGAGCATGTCCAATGTCTTTTTGACACCAAAATGGCCAGCTAGTCCACCTTCATGTGCTTCCTGCAAAAGAATTGGGCGAATCGAACAAGCTAGGATGCATATTTTGTTAGTTCGAAATAAGGAGCCATCATGCACATAATATTTATCCCAACCTTTTCCATCAATGCAACGAGAGAAAGGTTCTTTAAAATCAGCATCAGCGGCATAAAGTGTTTTAATGGATTCCAAACCAAGCACTTTTGTATCTAGTTGTGTAATCAACGCACATCTTCTAGACAAGGCATCGGCAACAATGTTATATTTACCACGCTTATGTTTGACAACATAGGGAAACGTTTCAATGAACTCAATCCATTTAGCATGTCGACGGTTCAGCTTGCCTTGGCTTTTAAGATATTTCAAAGCTTCATGATCAGAATGGATTACAAATTCTTTAGGGAACAAGTAATGTTGCCAAACTTCCAAAACACAAACTAACGCATAAAGCTCCTTGTCATAAACTGAGTAATTCAGATGTGGACCATTTAGCTTTTCAGAAAAGTAGGCAACAGGTTTACCTTCTTGCAGCAGTACACCTCCTATGTCAATACCACTGGCATCACATTCGATCTCAAATGTCTTACCAAAATCAGGAAGTTGTAGCAGCGGTGCTTCACAAAGCTTTGTTTTCAGGTCATTGAAGGCTTGGTCTTGTTCATCTCCCCACTTGAATGGAACATCCTTCTTTGACAAATTATTGAGGGGTGCAGCGATCATGCTAAAATCTTTAACAAAACGCCTGTAGAAACCTGCAAGACCATGAAAGCTTCGAACTTGGCTCACATTTACCGGTGTAGGCCAATCCTTTATTGCTTTAACCTTCGCTTCATCAACCTGAATACCATCTGCGGAAACAACAAAGCCAAGGAAAACAACACAGTATGTGCAAAAGGTGCACTTAGCAATGTTGCCATACAATTTCGCTTCCCTCAAAACAGCAAGTACTTGACGGATATGATCAAGATGTTCATCAAATGATTTGCTATAGATCAGAATATCATCAAAATAAACAACTACAAACTTGCCAATGAAAGCGCGTAAAACATGATTCATTAAGCGCATAAAAGTTGAAGGAGCATTTGTCAAGCCAAATGGCATCACAAGCCATTCATAGAGACCAAATTTAGTTTTAAATGTTGTTTTCCATTCATCACCAAGTTTCATGCGGATTTGATGATAACCACTACGCAAATCTATCTTGGTGAAAATAATAGAACCACTCAATTCTTCTAACATATCATCAAGTCGTGGAATGGGATGGCGATATCGAACAGTTATAGCATTGCTAGCACGACAATCAACACACATGCGCCAAGAGCCATCTTTTTTTGGGACTAAAAGAACGGGAACTGCACATGGTGATAAGGATTCACGAGCATACCCTTTGTCCAAAAGCTCTTTTACCTGTCGCTGAATTTCCTTTGTCTCATCGGGATTGGTCCGGTAGGCTGGACGATTTGGAAGAGTAGCACCTGGTACCAAATCCATTTGATGCTCAATTCCACGGAGTGGAGGTAGTCTAGCTGGTATCTCATCGGGAAAAACATCTTCGAAGTCCTGTAACAAATCAAGAACAACATTAGGCAGTGATGAAGGTAAATCGTTAGTTGAAAGTAGGACCTCCTTGTGCAAGAGCACAAAGAATGGGGCTGTGGTGTTTCTCACTTCTCTCAAATCACTCTTGCTCACAAATAAGCACTCAGATTGGTGTGGCTGTTTTAAAGTGGAATGAGGCTTTATGTGGCTGGATGGTTTGGAACTCTCTCCCTTACTTAGGTTGTGGATCGCACTCAATTTTCTTTTATCTGATTCCTCTCTTTTTTGGCGAGCCATATCTGAAGTATGTATCTCCTCTGGAGATAACGGAACAAGAACCACCTTCTTGTCATTGTGGATGAAAGTGTATTTGTTAGACCGTCCAAAATGCACAGAGTCCACATCAAATTGCCAAGGCCGACCAAGCAGCAAATGGCATGCTTGCATGGGAACAATATCACAATCAACCTCTCCATGATAATCACCAATTGAAAATGACAAACGAATCATAGCGGAAACCTTCACCGTCCCGGAATTATTCAACCATTGCATATGGTATGGATGTGGATGGCGACGCGGCTGCAAACCAAGCTTCTCAACAAGCAAAGCACTAACAATATTATTGCAGCTCCCACCATCTATGATGAAACGGCACACTTGACCTTTCACTTTGCATCGGGACTGAAACAAATTATGGCGTTGTCCTTGTTCAGCAGCAACAAATTGAGTGGAAAGAACTCGCCTAACCACCAAAGAAGGAGATCGTGTGTTCATTATAGAAGGCTTCAAATCAGGAAAATCAGCAAGCAACTCATCAAAATCAGCACTAGTAATCTCATCGGAAGGTGTAGAAATAACATCTCGTAACATGTCAGTTTGAGAAATAGTTGGAATAGGTTGAATGGCTAAACAATTCAGACCTAGCTCAAATGTACCATCCTCAGCTGAATACTCACAAGTGTCAAGATTAAGATCTGCAAATACATTGGTAAACTCGTCCTCCTCTTCACTTTGTGAATCATAAGAACCATCAGCAAGTGCAATAATAGTACGACGATTGGGGCATTCAGCTTGTTTATGCCCATGACCACCACACTTAAAACACTCAATCTTGCTTGTCTTGCGTTGGGTGGCTGCCACAGAAGAAGTGGGCTGATTTGAACTCACAGCTTTACCTTTCGTATCCAATTGTTTGGAAGATGTTGAAATAGATCTGTTTGCTCCACGAGATGAGGATTTGGGCGATGCAACTCCTTGCTGTTGGAATTGAGGCGTGACATCCCCTTGCTGTTGGGAATGACGCCATGAAGTATTGTATTTGTAAGACGTAGTAATTTGCCTTTCAGCTCTCTTTGCAAAATGAACCAACTCAGTGAGACATGTATAATTTGTCATATCTACTTTATCAGCAATGGGTTTATTGAGGCCCACCAAAAATCGGGCCATTGTGGATTCTTCATCTTCAGTTATCCCGGTACGAAGTAAACACATTTCCAATTCTTGAAAATATTCATCAACAGTATGAGTACCTTGCACAAGACGTTTCAGCTTCAAATGTAGATCACGAGAGTAATATGCAGGAACAAAACGACGACGCATTTCCCTCTTCATGTCTTCCCAAGTTATACGAACATGCCCAACTCTCTGATATTCGGTACGGACCTGATTCCACCAAGTTATGGCATAGCCTTTAAACTCAATGGCTGCAAGCTTTGCCTTCTTTTCCGCAGGGTATTCATACAAATCAAATAGGTGCTCCACTTTGGTTTCCCATTCAAAATAATCATCAGCATTCTCCTTGCCACTGAATGGAGGAATAGACAATTTAACCTTGCTCAAACCATCATCATTTTGACGTCGTTCAGGATGACGTCGATGGTGATCATCATAACGACCACGGGCTCCAAAACGGCCAAAGTTGTCATCACCATGATCAGCATATGCACCACGGCGACCATAATGATCACCGCCATGTTCAGCACTAGAATTTGAAAATGTTTCAGCATCAAAATCAATAGGATCACCAACAGGAACACGTCGTGCACGACCAAAACCAGCAGCAAATCCTCGGCCACGGCCACCACCACGGCCACCACCGCGGCCACCACCATGGTGATCATCATCCTCATTATCATGAGGTGGAGGTTCCCCACGCTGTTGCTGAATGGATTGCTGAAGTCGTTGCATTCCTTGCATCAATTCATGCATTTGTTCACGCACTTCCTGAATTTCTTGAGCAGAAACAGTGTGAGAAGGGGAATCTTCATTTCCTGCCATGTTAGTAACAAAGGGAGAAAGTAATAGGACAAAATATATGTGGAATCACTCCCTCACCACTTACAAAACAAGTTCTTTCTCTCCCTGAAAAGAGCAAGAACCGGGGCTGCAATTTGTAGTGGAAGAGTGATTGTAACAGCGACGACGGTGCAACAACTCACGGTGCTTTTTAAGTGGAGCTTGGTGGGGTAATATGTAAGTGGAATGCGCTGAAGTGTGGTGATGCAAAATCGAATAATAATCCAAGAACACAAGTCTAAGTTGCTGAATATAAAGGAAAAGATGCACAAAGATGTAGAAACAAGATATAGGAAGTGAAAAGATGAACACCAATTGCACCAACCGAAACTTGTGGCTGCCCAAACCCCTTTGGGTGTGCTGAACACAGTTCTCCTTTTTTTTTTGAACAAGAACTCTTTGTTTTCAGTCTTTCTTTTGACCCATATACATCTTCTTTTTTTTAACCTTTGTAACAAACACAGCACAACTTTCAACTAAAAGGGGCGCATATGGATCAACGAAGATGGATGGCGCAGCACAAAAATAAAACAGGAAACTTGGGTGGGGAAGATGTGGCGGATAGAAAACAAGGGTGGGACGAGTGGGTTTTATATATATATATATATATATATAGGGAACCTATTGTCTGTAGCCGGCCACAGAATAAGTATTCTGCATCCACCCAATCTACCGTCCGTTCCGATCAAATCCGAGCCTGGATCAGCCCACCCCGCGCGCTCGGCTTGACTCGATGGCTCCCAGCGAATCAACCGCACAGCCGGCCGCATGCGCTAATTACGCCCCTCTACGCCTCCACCCGTTGGCTTGGTATTGCCGTTGACCACAGATCCACTCGCATCCTCATCCCTGGGCCCTGGCCACCCGACCACCGGCGGCGCGCGTGCTTCGTCCGGCGGCCGATGGAGCCTGTTCCGACCAATCACGGCGTCGTGGTGACCACCGACTTGGTGCTATGGTCCCGAAAAATCCCCATCCGCGCACAGAAAAGGGATCGTAAGGTGAGCGCTGAGCGCATCCGCATCCCCCATTCGATTTTTTTATCCATGGACGTGATTCCCTCGGGAAGCAACTCGATCCAACTCCGGATTCGCATCATCCCTGCTCTCCGCTGCTCAATTCCCTATGGAGCCTTCTCATTTGATTTTACTATATCGAACTGACAGGTCTCGACGGTTGTCGGCATCGCTCCACCGGC
Source organism: Urochloa ruziziensis (assembly GCA_015476505.1). Classification (NCBI taxonomy): domain Eukaryota; kingdom Viridiplantae; phylum Streptophyta; class Magnoliopsida; order Poales; family Poaceae; genus Urochloa; species Urochloa ruziziensis. The sequence continues at coordinate 33,850,015 of CM027120.1, read as the reverse complement.
GGCGCGCCACTGCTTCGTCGACCGGCCGTTGCTCTTGGCGCACTGGTGGCCTGGTGCCCCGGTAATACCCATCCGCATAGATTAGCTAATTCCTTTTTGATTAGTAGCCGATTCCCTCTAAATTAACTGTCGATTCCTCTTCTGGTCCAAAAAATATGACGAATCTCCAATTTTTGTTGCTACATGCAGATTGAAAGTTAATCTGTGCACCTCGATCTGGCACCAGATTAGCTTCAGCTGTGCGCCCCTATGTGCTCCTCGATTTTCATGCAGTAGCTGATGGTTCTCTGTTGCAACACACGCTGCAAAAGAGATGAGCAAATTGCTGTAGATACCTACCTAGATTCCAATCGGTTGCCAACAAAAATCCAGTTGTAAGTGATGCCTAATCGTTGTCTTATTGTCTAGTAAATCAGTAGAAGGAAGCGGTTGATTACAAAGTGAGTGCCCTCTCCTATCCAGTACCTAGATTTCAGATCGATTTCATCATCACTTATTTCACATCGATTCCATCATCACTTCTTTTTTGTGGTAACTCAATTACAGGAGCACAACCATATTTCTTGAGCCTGCGAGCTAGATTCTTTTCTACTACAACTCTGCTAGTACAATCTGATCTGTAGGCATAAACAATGGCAATCGGTCCCTGGTCATCTTTTTGGTTAGAGCTCTTGTTATCATCATGTTGTAGTAAATGTGTAGATTCATGTTACTCAATTCACATGATTCATTGATTGTAGTAGATTAGTAAAATAGATGTCATACTATTTACTAATTTTGCTTTCAGAAATTATTGTAATTTTATTTTGCATAATTTTAGTAATTTTACTAGACCTTCGTTGTAAATAATTCTAGTAACTTGATAACGCAATTACAGTAATTATCTGAAATTCAGTATAAAATTACCAAAATTCACGCATAAACGGCGCTGATTTTAGTAACCATTTACAAAAGTTAACACAATCACATACAGGGGGCATTAGGTTCTAGTAAAACATCTAGAAAAATTTCGTAAACAGATTGTAGTAAATTTGATGACACCATTGTGGTAATTATCTCAAATTACTGTAGTAAATGTTACAGAATTATCAGAAATCGCATATAAGGGTCACAAATTGTAGTAATCATTTGGAAAGGATTACCATAATCACATACAAGGGGCATTGTATACAGAAATGGTAACTCCACGGAAATAAGTGTATCTTGGTAATGGTCCTGTCATTGTATATAGAAATGTGGTAACTCCACATCCTAATTAATCACCTCAAGGCATTTGAATTCTTATAAGTATTTCATGGTAAATTTAACTAGCCACTAAAGTGGATGGTTCAGAAGAACAGCTTGATGCTAAATTGTAGTAACTCCCTCGTCTTGATGCCTGAATGCCTGATTAAAGAAAGAAAAATGCGTACACATGCAACCACGTTCATGTAGTGATCTGAAACTTGATATCCTGTTATATGATGTTAGGAGGACTAGTGATGTATCACAAATCTGTCACTGATAGGCTTTACCAAAATATTTACTGAAATATTGTCCTGAGTTCGATTAAAATCATAACTGTTATGAAAAGGAGCTTGCAATCCCAACATTAGCATATCTGCCAGAGCCATTTCAAAGAAGCATGGCTATCTTATTTTGTTGCCAAGTCCTCACTTTTCAGATTAGTATTTTTTATTTTGACCTTTGCAGATTCGAGATTGCCATATTGATTTGTTCAGCAATTCTGTCACAAAACAGGAGCTTGGAAACGCATGAGTGAAAATACTGTGTACCTGATGCTATGCCAAGAGTTTCAGGCAGAAAGAAGCAAGTACACTTGCGTGTGATTTGGGATACAATAGTGAAGGCACTGTAGTAATCCGACATGTATATTGGATTATAGTAAATTGGGCATCATTTCGTACCAGTTTTTATGCCATTGTTGTAAACATCTGTCGTTAGTTTTTTGGTAAATTGTTGGCACTAGTCTGGTAAATTAGTGATGCCATTGTGGTAAGCCAATATTTAAGTGCTGGTAAACTACCGAAGGCATTGTGGTAATTGTACTGTATTAGGTTCTAGTAAATTGGGTCACACCATTCTGGTAAAAGCCTATGGTAAATTGATTATTCCTTCGTGGTACGCCATCATATTAGTTTGGTAAATGCATCGTTGCAAATTGCTATTCTAATATATTGGATTCTAGTAAACAAGGCATGATCAACACAGCAACTTTAGGCAATCTTGGTAAATGATTTTGTGTGGTAACTCGATGGAACAATTCTAGTAACTTAAAAACGTCATTGTGTACTAAACTAAACGTGCACGTGCCACAATCTTGACAGACAAGAAGGCATAGACGCAATATATGTTCTCGTAATCATGTTTACTGGACGGAGACATGTTTTATTCAGCAGGATAATCTTGCCGAAATCTGGATCGGATCGGAAGTTTCTTTTCATCCTTATCCTCTCAAAAAGTATTCTTGTAATTAACCAATGAACATGCGCGTGCATCTCTCGCTACAGCACGGCAGTGTGTCATGGCGGAAAGCTTCACAGAGTTACTACTAGTTTTCTCCAACAAGGAAGGTATGTAAACGCACGCCAACATGCCGCTGATCACGGGCCAGGCCGCAAGGCAGTAATTACCCATGCGCTCGGCTCGCTTGCTAGGGGGCTCCGCTTTGACGCGCACGGCTGAAAGCCTCGGAGGGGCGCGGGCCTGCTGGCCAATTGTAGCATGCCAGGTGGCTTGGCCACAGAATAACTATTCTGTGGCCGGCCACGGAGTATACTCGCCCTATATATATATATATATATATATATATATATATATATATATATATATATATATATATATATATATATATATATGCGGCAAGCAAAGACGATCAGATCAAGGGTGGGATGGGTGGGTACATGCAGCAAGCGATTTGATGATTAGAACAAAGATAACAGCTAGAAAGATGAGGGAAAAAATTCAACAACTAGACAAATCTTAAAGGATTAAAACTCGATAAAGCAAACTACGAAATCAGTAGCACATATGAATTTGGGCTGTAGGTTTTCTTTTTGGCTATTAGTGGACAGTAGGTATATAAACTCTATCCTACCAAAAACAAGAACAATCCTACTGAGGAAACGAAGGCTTTGATACCAGATGATATACACACGCCTATGCAATGCGTGTAGCAAGTTGTGTGGCCCGATCTTCTCGTAGGATTCGCGAACTTGATAACTTGTCGCTGCGTGACCTGGTGAAGAGGCAGCGCACCGCGAGGCTGTCCACGCGATGAACTACCGAGACAATCACCCTTCCACGTACCGACGAAACAGCCCACGCAATCACGCCCTATAGACCTGAAGGCACGAACTGGGTGAACCGCAGTTCGGCGTTCTACAACTCCCTCAGGAATCGAAAGAACAAGTTTTGTAAGCCTCTCAAGACTCACACATAAACAAAACTCCACGAGTTTGTGTATTCTGAATTCAGTTAATCAAGATCTGTCCTTTCATTGTCTAGTACAAGATATATATAGAGATAGGGGCGTTCAGCTTTGAGTAAATGGCTGCATGTGCATGCTCTAGTGGATTTCGTGGCTGGTTCGCGCGTCTTTTCAGCTTCTGGCAGCAGTTACTAAAATGATCATAACTTCTTATTGGGACGTCCAAATAATGAACCGTTTGATGGGCTGGAAAGTAGACTTGAAGACGCTTCCATCCACTTATAGAACACCGTCTAACTCCTTGTATTCTGTCCGCAGTGATGCTCGGGATTCATACCATGTGTCAGTCATCTAGATTCTGGTTGCATTCCCATGCTAAGGTGATGAACCACCATTTTATTCATGCACACCATAGGCTTCTTGGTTCAGATGTCCAGAGGCTTGAATCCATCTTGATCCCATGCTGGTTCATACACTCCATCATTCCTAAGGACATTGAAACAAGGACCCAAAAGCATAGGCTCATTCAACATAGACTGATTATTAAACATAAGGTTAGCGTTCACCTGAGAATGAATTTCCTCCTGCAATTGCTTAGCTCTACTCCTTGTAATGGGACCAGCTATATCAAGTGGAGTTTCATTTGAAGATGAGTGAATGCTAGACATGTCCTCATTACTCTCACTCAAACCCTAGGTGAAACAATGCAGGAATCAAGCTTTGGGTGGGAGTAGAGGAGTGAAATGAATGCTCTTGGAGTGTGTTTGGTCGTGGAGGCAGCAGCATTGAATGAGGGGGGTGAGGGGGTATAAATACCCAACCCCAAAAATTAGCCGTTATATGTTCTGCGAAGGGGTACCGGATCTTCCGACGGTGTGTCGGATCATCCGAAATTTGAATTTCATAAGGCTGAAGTGTTGAAATAAGGCTAAGTCTGGAAAGTTCCGATACAAGATCCGACACAAGGTTAGGATCATCCGATGGAAAAATATCAGAGACAGAGCCACCCAGAACTTTGGGGTCGGATCTTCCGATGGAAGTTCCAACAAGTTGCCTTGAAAAACATGCACTCTAAAAAATGGCTAAGTCGAGGAAGATCCGACGCATGGTCCGGATCATCCGATGAAAAATGAATTAGAGACAGAGCGCACCGGAACTTGTGGGTCGGATCATCCGATGGAAGATCCGACGCCTGAGAGAGAAACTCAAATCTGTCTAAGTGTTGAAAGATCCGACACAAGGTTCGGATCTTTCGATGGAAAATTAATTCGAGACAGAGCGCGCCGGAACTTAGGGGCCGGATTATCCGGCCTAAGTTCCAACACACAGTGAACTTTATGTAGGGTAGATTTTTGTGTGTTTGTGTTTCTCTTGGGTGTTTGTCATCTCAAACATAAGCACTTTAACAACATAAACTCATCAAGCACGTCCCCCTTGATAGTACGGTGATCCTATACTCAATTTCAAACCAAAAATAAATTTAAAACCTCAGATAGAATCCATCACCATACAAATATGAATTGGGGACCTTCCTTTCACCTTTCTTTTCTTTTGATTTTATTCCTGCACAACTCATACAAAGCATTATATCCAAATTTATATCGTCATTAATTACCAGAACTATTAATTACCAGAACTAGATTAAGTGCCAAGATGCACTTTCACCCCCCCCCCCCCCCTCCCTCCCCCCGCGCGCGCCGATCCACCTGCGCTGCTGCCCCGTTCTCCCCCAGCACCGCCGGCCGAGCACCCCAGCGCCGCCGCCCCGAATCCCCCTCCCGCGTCGTCGTCCGGAGCCCCCAACGCCGCTGTTATGTTGGATTTATAAACGTGTATGGACTTTATATGTTATGTTGGATTTATGTGTATGGACATATTTGAGCTCAATTAAATGATGATATTTGAGCTCTTTGATGCAAGGTTTAATTTTTGTATATTCTGAAATGACGATTGGTTATCAAGGGTGAGAAGGAGGTGAGCCACACAGAGGGCAACAACCTCCCCGTTCAGCTCAAGTCGCCCACCACTACTTTTTATCCTCAAATGATTGTAAAAGTAGCAATAAATACAAACTAACGCAGGGATCTAAACACAGTTGGTGTTAGTCTGTTACGTGTTAGTTGAGAGGACTAAAGACTACCACTAACACTAACACTATGGAACCGAACACGCCCATGGTGTAGAAACAAATTCCGGGCAGAATGACGCTTGGGCTCGCCGGAAGCGCCAAGCTAAAATCAGCCTCAGCCAAGAAGTAACTAAATTTAACATGCAGGATCACGCTCACACAAAGCACATGGTGGCAACCTACTATTCCCGCATCTTCAACATTGCACACTTTCATATGTATGCGAGGTTGCTCTAATGGAAATGCTGAAGAAAAGTGAGATAATTAACAGAAAGAGGTTATGCTTGCGCATCCCCAGTCAAGTTTCGCAAAAGCTTGTCCATTGCAGTGCACCTCTATAGCCACAACACCACCATCACGGCACATCACTCGAATCGGCTTTCGAATCTCCAGGTGTGAGTTGGTTCCATACATATGTTTTTAATAACCAAGGTTTCTTCCCGTTTCCATTGGGCAAATGGGCATCCCGAATAGGCAAGAACTTTTTCCTGCCTGAATGCAATACATGTTGAAGCATGCTCCGGTATGTAAAGCTCGAAGGTGAGGGTAAACAAAAGACCTGTACAGCTCCTCAAATGTTGTTGTAGATAATTACTTCAGTCAAGAATGGGAGGCAGCATGCGGCACCGAGGATGGCTTAGGACGCCTCTCTCTCAGTGCTCCTTTCACCAGAAGGTATTTGCTGGGAATCTGAATGGGTAATCCTCCGCGACCTTCCCGAGCCGTTGTCAGGTGACACTTCTGGATGCGATGGTACATGTGCCAGCATACGCCGAGAAGTTGGGACCTCACTAGTTGGTGATGAAGCATGGCCATACATGACGGTCCCAATCGGATGGTCGAATTTGCAATTTGGACCAAACTTGCACATGCCATAACGAGAATAGAAACTGCATATGGGCTCTCCCTGTAAGAAGCAAAAAGAGATGTGTAAGCAACATGTGCCAGCTTGTATAGTGCGTGTGCATTACACTATCAACGATATCAACCCTATTCAATCTGTGGTGAAAGAATAAATAAAAAATAAAGCAAATGAATGAGGATAAATTGACAGTGCATATTACAACCAATGGCAGGGCGTATAGTACAAAGCCAAAGCTACTGCTGATCGGGGTTCTGAAAGCATGTAGTTACCAGACAGAATGATGTATGGACAAAATGGATCATGTTTGGCTTAATCGTAGTTTTGTGTAACAAATGAAACAAAGTTAAAGGAGCATAAACAGAAATTAGCAAGCCTACAGGTGACAGAGATTAAATGAGGCCAATATTGACAGGCAAAATCTATCCAAAAAATTGCATAGCATCTTAGAGAGTACACTTAAAGACAATTTTACAAAACTCTTACCGGGCGCAGGGGTAGGCCCAATGAACTCAGTGCACAATTGGGAGTAGGAATTATTCGCTCCCTGGGATGATGGAACTTGCATACAGCACCAAACTTACAGTCTCCAGTCTTCATATAGAACTGACATTCAGGTTGGTCAGGTCTCTCTGGAAACACATTCTCCCTCGGTACTGCATAAAGTCCAACAGGAACTGAACCAGCTTGGTATGATGAAAACATTCCTTGATCACCCAAGCCAGGTGTTCCACTCTGGCGTGAACCAGTATAGTATTGAGCAGCTCCAGGTGTTGGTTGTTGATCATCTGAGGATGAAGAACCAATCTGAGCCTAGACCCAAAAAAAAAAACAATCACTCATAAAGTACACAGAAACTGCAAAAATGATTCAAGAGCAACAAGTTACTTTCAAGAAGACTTATAGGTAATCATATTCCAAGTACAACTTCTGAGCTCATAAGTCATACCCCTAAGCATGGAGATCAGCACGAGTGTGATGAAGAAATCAAGAAAGCAAACTAAAATTTTACATAAAAAGGAAAAATAATCATTATCAAGAAACTAAGTATTATAACAAAATAGTCACGTTTATACTAGGAACTTAAGAATCCCTATTGAGTAGTTTTTGACAAGGAATTTTCCTAGCCTAAGATGTGATTTGTGCTCTAGGGTCTAGAGATAAAGCAGAATAGCAGTGACACAAATCAAGGGTGCACTCTAAACTCATCCCTGGGATCCCAACCTCAACATAGGTAACATGTAAAAACTTTTCACATGTACAATATTATCAGTACTTCTGTGACGAACAAAGATCGCAAACACTCTCACAAGATTCTCAACAAATGGGTGAGGCACAATGTAATCAGGTGACACGTACATTTGAGACCAAGTGAAAAGTAAAAAGGAGGTCATGGAACATACAGTATAAGGATTCCACCCTGGGTGAACAAGACCTGGAGGAACAATCACTTGCGCATAGCTTGAATGACCTGGCCACCTTGGACTTGCAATGAAAGAAGCAGATCTCGACAAGGGCCAGCTTGTTACAGCCCCTTGGTAAGCATGCTGGCCCGGAGAAGTTGCAGACTGTCCAGGTGAATAACCAGAGCCACGTACTGCAACCATCATGGTAGATGGTTGTGGATGGTGAAACTTACATGTGCTTCCGAACTTGCACTGTCCTGTTCTTAAATAATAAGAACATTCCTTTTCATTCTGCAGTAACAAATTCAAAGTAAATGAAACTAATCATGCAAACAAGTTGCAGAGGAATGTGGCATCATACTAACTAGCCATCAACATCATTAATAACTGTGAACCAAAGAAGAAATTAGGAACAAACCGGGCGGAATGGATAGCCCAATTCGTTCAACTGAACTCGAGTTGCCATTGCAGCCTTTTCTCGGGGGTGGTGAAACTTGCAAGTTGCTCCAAACTTGCACGTGCCAGTCTTCAGATAGTACTGAAAAAGAGTGATGGATGTGTGAAAACAACAAAAAGAAAATGTAACTTCGCTAAAGAACAATAATGTACCACACACTTTTCACAAAAGATGGTCTACACCCACAGAAAAAGAAGAGAAAATGTGTGAGACACTAGATTATAATAGTTCGGATCATTCAGACAGGCAGAACTGTACATATCACGTAGCCATGCACAATTGAATTTTATCAACCTAAATCAACTTACACTTGGATTACAATGCGGAAACAAATGTAAACTCGCTGAAGGGTTTATGGCTTGTAGTGTGAGGTTTGGTATTTCAATCAACTCAAGAGAACAGTATGAGCTATTTAAGACGCAAGTGTTTGTCTGCATGGAACAAAAAGGAATGATCACATTGAAAAGCACAACAAAAAGAGTTCATGCAACCCCCAGACACAGTGGGATATGAATCGATGCTAACAGACACCAAACTCAATTCTTCTTGATGAAAGTAAGACTACATGAACACAGAATCAAGGACCATATGCTGTTTGTTTTTAGTGTTATTTTTTCATTGGACCAAAAAATATTCCAGTAAATAACTGGCATCATGCACCTACATAATGCTCGAAACACAACAATTAGACAGTTTCATTCAAGCACCTTTAAAACACAAATAGTGATCTGGAATTAACCTAGACTAAACATCTCAGCCAATAATTCATGGCAATGGCAGGAATACAGCCCTTCTACAAATTGAGAGCATGGGCAGATATGAATGCACAATCATATGTATGCATTGTCTACAATGCATAAGGGGAAAACTAGAAGCAAGGATCTCACTTGACATTCAGGCTGGCCACTTCTTTGAGGATATTCTCCCTTCATTCTTGCAGCAGCAACAGCCTAACAATCAGACCACCACCAATATCATTGGTTACAAGTATGGGTATGAAATTTATGAGCAGTAGGACAAGAAGTATTTTACAGACAAAATGAAGAGCTATAAATTTACAAGGGAGCAAATCTAAACTTGTAATCTATCTCGTGTTTGTGTGCGCGCGCACGCGTGTGTGGTTGAAGCATGTGTGTGTGACACTCGTATTCTATTAATACAATTACACATAGCTCTCATACATGTTCAAGAAAAAAAAAACTATGACTTAATAGCCTACAAGTTAAATCATGATCTGTTATTTTATTGTTTTGACGAACATGTAGCTCTCACAGATGAACCCAAAGGGAGGGAATACACCACACCAATGCCTAGTGTTGGAAAAGGAATTACTACAATAATAAAAAAACTCCAGTGCAAACTTATAAAGTATGCATGATTGGAATTGAGAACCCACTTTAAATGCCTTGGAAATGAGAATTATATGAAACTAGGTCACGTAAGACAAGCACAAAAAAAAAGAATACTTTTGTATGCAAAAGAGATCATATAATGTCTGAAAGAAGAGTAGAGGAATGGGTGTTACCAGCTTCCTATCTGCTGGATGATTAAATTTACAGGTCATCCCAAACCTGCACATGCCAGTCCTCATGTAATAACTACAATCTGGCTCACCAACACGCTCTGGGTATGGCCCCAGTTCCCCTGTTTCTCCTAAGTTCATCTGCCACATCGCTTCTGCAACTGAAACATAACAATATTAGCAACTGTTCATTTAAAAAACGTAGCAAACTGAAAAAACTATATGATACTAGGATTATTAGCGCAAAAGAAGAAAAGGCAGCTGAGTGAGTGTCATTCCATTAAGGAGAGAAGGAAATGTATCATACACACGACACACACCACACACACACATTCTCTCTCTCACACACACAAAAGGCACGCGTGCGCGCACAGAAAGCACAGATCACACCTAAATCTAGCTATTTAGAATGAAGCATGCACTGCAAACTAGTATCATAAATTAGAGAGCAAACGAAGCAGAGCAAAGGGTACAAAATTTGTGCTTTCTACAAAATTAAGCCCTATTTGTTGGCTTCTATTTCCATCAAAAGGGAAGTAAAAGGCCACAACTTAACTAAAACCTGTGAAATAGTTCCTCAGAAAAGTTTTAGAAAAAACACCAAAACCATAGAGTCAAGTCACAGCAGTACGATAAAAATTCCAGTTCTCAGGATACTTGCCCTAATTATATACAACTTTTGAGTTACTGTTTTGTGTGCCAGCTCCTTAAAGCAAAACTGAATCCAAGTGGTTTCAAGACGAGAGAAAAATGGGCATCTAGAGTGGTTGGCGGCAGCAGTGGAAAATACAGAATTAATCAACTCCATTGAAGACATATCGATATCTCTAGGGGAAAACATCAATAGAGGTTGACAGAAAGAAAATTGGAGAAGTAATTTTAAGTGACAATAAGCTATGATAGAAATATAAAATGTAAACCATTCATTCTCCATAAATAAATATAAATGTACAATTGAAATTCAATCTTCAATCGTAATCATGATCCTCCAGATCCTCAAAGCACAAGTAAACTATTGACACAGCCTTAAAGCAGTAAAGAGGGTGTCCACGGTCACCATGTCACATAATTTTTGTTTAAAACATGACCTCTGTTTGGGTTGTCAATCAAAGCACAATCAGTTCAACTCTATGTATCCAGAAAAACATCAAACAGTCATCATATTCTCTAAACTCCAAAATGTGTCATATTTTCCCTATTAAGGATTCCAGCTAGACAGCTAGAGCATCTCATTCAATTCAATTACACCCAAGCAGATGTATTCATCATAAAACAAATCCTCATCCCCATACATTTTGAAAAATAGATTGGCTTGGTACTTGTGAAAAAGAAACATGAAAATACCTAAGACCAAATTGAATCCTATTTAGTCTAAGTTCTAACCTCTTCACTTGAAATATAAACCACTTATATTGCACTCATAAATTCAAAACTTTCCGAACTGAACCTCAACCAGCTCAAAAACTCTGCCCCAATCTTCTTAAATTGAAGCTCTACTGCCCAACAAAAAAAACTGCAATATCGACTGACACATAAACTGCAATAAATCAGTTAACTACGCTCCATTAATAAATCCATTAAGAACCAAATCATGTCAAAACCTCCATCTTGACGCCTCGATCCTTTACTGCACTGAGACTGCCTTTCACAGATAAATATAATCTGACCTCACAAGTTAAAACAACGAATCCAGCAGAATTAGTTGATGCAAAGCCGTTCCAGAACATTCATTGCACTAGTCTCCAGAATTGGAAACATTGGCACAAGTGAATTCTCGACACTAGGTCAATAATCACTTCAAAAGAAACCCAATAGACCTAGATGGGAAGACACCTTCATCATCCTGATGGGGCCTGATGAGGGAAGCTGCAACGGCAATAGTGACTGAAGAGAGATCTCCCCTGTAGAAAAGGGCCCCCACCCACCCACCGCGCCCTGGCTGAGGAAAAAGGGAAAGCACAGGAGCCAACCCTAGAAAGCAATGGTGTCACCTTCGCGGCCTTCAAGTCATTAGATCAGGAATAGTATCTCAAGTGATGAGCCAATCGGGGTCAAATTGTTTAAAGAGAACCATAAATATCATCACGGAACAAAAAAAGGATAAAATTTGTTACTTATCCACAAAAATAAATGTATTCAGTCGCCACTGTTACAGCATTATAAAATACAAAAGGTGAAAGTGCTTTTCATCAGTTTGTAGACAACCCATAAAAATACATCGAATAGTAAAACTGTGCTTAAAAATAATTGGACTAATAGTGCATAACAATGGAAAGTACAATACTAAACATTAAATAACTTCTAATATAGTCTTTCAACCATTAATCAACTACTCTTGATCCTCAAAGCACAAGTACATCACAATAACCATCCGAAAGCGCAATACATCACAACAACCATCTTCAGAGACAGCTGAAGTACAAATTGCAGCAAGCCACCTATATTCTTATGTGTCATGTAAAATGTGAATATCCATAAATCAGTTCATCACCTCTATTCATCATTCTTTCTAAACTAAGCAACCTAACAAATCAGGTTATCCTATCCACTAGAAAACTTTACATTCCTTGATATAGAAAATCGTCTTAAAGTTGTCTCCACGAGATCAACTTACCAAAAAGATACACAGGAGCACATAAACCACAAAAATGTCAATCTCCATGGAAGATATGTCAGCATTGCAAGGGTGAGAAAAGAGACCCCCAAAGGCTCAAAACAACAAAACTCCATGTGAGTGCCATTCAAGAACAAACAAAGTCTTGACATTTCCACTAAGAAATGGCAAGAACCCCGTAGCCATTTCAGAAACCTCAGCAAAACAATTCCCATCCAGCTTAAAGACCATCTCAAAATAAAGTTGTGGGCCTACTCTCCAATTTCAATTTTACTCAAGCCATATGGCACAATAGAGAGCACAACCACAGCAGCATTGCCTGGGCTAAATAGGAACTGCAATCAATTGAACATCTTCAGTAGGAGACCTTCCCTATCTTCCAGAAAAAGTTCTGAACTTCCCCGACTGAGGATGCTCACCACTTCACTGAAAAAACACCTCTAATCATTATTCACTGGATGCCACCCATGATACACCCACTAAGTTCGAAAGCACAAAATTGGCAGCACTCCGCAGCTCCACCAAACGCACCTGCATTGCTAAAGCACGTCAATCGAAGCAATCCTGCAGGCGCAAGCACATCAGCTGCGCTTAAGGGCCGCGCCTTTGACACCGGACGCAGGTATGCAGCGCCCCCCAATCACACGGAAGCAGCTCCCTCAATCCGCGAAACGCCAAAACGCACAGGTGCTCAGTGAATCGTCGCCTAGTCGGACTCGCACAACACACCGACGCGGATGCCGCGGCGGCACCACCGCCCCCGCGAAATCAAAATTAACGGAGACCACCCCACGAGGCACGCGCGACCGACACCCGCGGCATTGCCCGGTTGTTCTGAGCGCCCGCGCGTGCGCGAGCGGTCCAAGCCCCTCGAACACAGCCGCCGCGGAACCCCGCTCCCTCCAAACAGAGACCGCCAGTCCGCCACCGCAGCCTCGCCCAATCGACCCGAAACCATCCGCGCTCGAGCGCGCGCGGACGCTTCAGCGGAAGCAAGCGCAAGAGGCCGAGCAAGAGGAACAGAAGGAGCTGCAGGGATTGCTCACCTTGGTCGACCCCGTGGGCCCCGATCGTCGCGGCCGCGGCGACCGAGGAGGAGGAGCCCTCCCCCGCGGCGCCGCCCCCGGCGCCGGCGGACGGCGCAGCCATCACCGCCGCGCCAGCATCAGATCGCCCCCGCTCCCCGCCGGCGATCAGTCGGTGGCTGCTGCTCTCGCGCGCCCGTGGAGGGTGTCACGCGCGCGTAAGAGAGAGACAGGGGGCAGTGCGAGGAGAGAGAAGGGGGAAGAGAGCGAGGTGGAAGGGGAATGAGAGGAACGAAGCGTCCCCGTTCGGACAGCCAGTCGTTTTGTTCCTCCCACCGTCCGTCGCCGCCTTCTTTTCACCGCCTCGCCCCGCGGCCGCGCGCCCGCGCTCCGCTTGCGCCAACTACCGAACCACCCACCCAGTCAACAGGGGCCGCACCTACGTGCACCCGGCGGGTGTACACGGTTGGTGCTGTTAGGGCCCACGCGGTGCCACGTCACTGAGCTACTAGAAATGCGCGGTCCGATCAGAAGAAATGCGCGGTCCGATCAGAAACAGGCGGCCGGGATCGTGCGAGGTGGCATGGCGTGTGCCAGCACTTGGGCATGGTAGCGGTATTTGGATGACTTGGAGTGAGTTCTCATGGGTTGTTGAGATCGGTGTGTTTTGCGAGTCGGTTTTTCTTTGTTGAGGCACGCTTTTGATACCATCAGTCGTATTTTGGAGGATTTCTATGCGGCGCCTACCGGATACTCCTAGTGGAGATATGCTGGCAAGGCGGTTTTTCCTTTAAGACGCTTCGAATACTGCCAACGGAGAGATAAGATACGCGAGGGAGGCAATTTTCTTTGTTCTTAGCCATCTCGAATACTGCCAGTGGAACATTAGGTATGCAGGTGCTAGGTTGTAAGCCTCTATCGCACGCAAAGATGATAAACCGTGGACACAAAATTAGGATTGTGTTGTTGGGTTTGTTTTGAATGGAAAACCGAGAAAGGTTGTTCGATATGTGCTAAAACATAGCGGAAGTGTTGTTAAGGTAGTTTTTTTCTCTTAATGTTGTCGATGGAAAGATGAGTAATGCAGTGGAAGGAAATTTCCTTTGCACTTAGGCACGAATACTAACACTTCAAAGATGAGATATGCTAGAGCTGGGTTGTAAACATCTCTGTGCAAAGTAGGTTGCATGAACGTAACGGGTGATAAACCGTGGATGCAAAACTCTTAGTGGATGTGTTGTTGTGGTATATTTTTCTCTTAGGCACCTCGAATATAGACATGCCGGGAGGCAGTTTCCTTTGCGTTGAGGCGATAGTGCATGAGGAGAGAAGCTCATTTTTGGTGTATCCACCAGATTAAGATTTGAGCATATTTTCTCATCTGCTCATGCAGGATGCAACTGCCCACATATGCAATTAAACACTCTTCTCCATAAAAAAAATGGATTACACGTTCCATCTGTGCATGATGGATCTCATCCTGGCTCCCAAACACACCCTAGCGACCCATACCTCCTTAGAAAAGAGCTTCAATTTGGAACTAAGCACAAGAAGTACCAGGCTACTTGGAATACAACAGCTTGAGCATATTCTTTTTCTAGTATGAGGTGGTAGTATTGTTAGGCACAGCTTCCTTTGATGTATTGTGTAAAGTTGGAGTGGAAGGAGCCATGCAAGATGTGTTTGATCCACCGGCACCATATGTATTAGCGGTCACAAGTATAACATGCGCAAACCTACCTTGATTAATCAATACGCTTTGGCAATAATGAATCATTCTTTTGGATTCCAAGCAAATGTGGCACCATTAGCATGGGCTTATGAAATTTGTAGTACTTATAAAACTATGGTTGACCCTATGCTTATTTAATGTTCAAGGCGATGAGAACATCATCTTTCATCCACGTCAATGAAAGTTACACACCATGGAAAGCGACAATCTTGTAGTCATATGGGTCATAATATGAACATATTAGCATTGTTTACAAATTGGTATATGGATATCAAAACATGGGTACATATTTATCACCATCCCTTGAGCTGTAACCGGCCATCTAGTTGGTAAAAACTTAATGGCTTCTATTTTTCCTTGCAAAAAAAGTATACCTATATTCCCTAAATTAGGTGCCATAAAAATGGAAGATTACTGTTTGAAAGTTTGGGAATAAACCTAAATTGAACACAAATATATTGCCTTTTCAAGCCAATTACTTCGGAGAGATGTTTTTGATTAGACATACTGTATGGTTAAAATTGCCAGAACAATATATATCTCACATAAGTCATCCTACCATGAAAAGATTGCGGTATGAGAAGACGTGGTACCTTTGAAAGCTAACAAGTCCTAGGCGAGCACAATAATGTAAGGGAATGTATTATGTTTATAATAATTCCAGCCACACTTGAAAAGATAATTAAAAAACATTAAACCTGTACTTAGTCTTGTTAAGGTCCCCGTGTGCACACCAACTACACCTTACCAACCCTGTAGTTTAATTAAACAACATCGAGACCTTAATAAAACGAACTCTCGAAAGAACACGCGTGATGCGTGCACCAGCAAACAGTCACCATCAGGGATCCGTCACAGATCTGACGGCGACCCCAAAGGATCCCAAAATCGAAAGGAGCAATGAGTGAGCCGGGATCGTGCTGTCCCGGTCCTTTTCTCATTTTTTTCCTACCGCGCGCGCACGCCTGTGCCCGTAGCAAAAAGCGCCACGGGGAAATTACGAACGCAGAACGGAACGGAACCGCCGCCCGGCGCGCCGCAACGGGAACGATCCCGTCCTGGCCGGGCTCTCGCCGGCCGCGCGATCGCCGATCGTACGGGTGGGCAGGCAGCTCACGGGCGCGGCAGCCCGCCCCCGCACGTGCGGAGAGGGCAACCAGGCAAAATCCTCTCCCCGTGCCGCGGCCGAGGTGGGAACGCGGCGACCTGGGCCGTCAAAGAAGAGCGGCCACGGGCCCGCACCCGCCTCCTCCTCGCGCTCGCGCGTGCCGCCCGGCTGGCCCCGCATCCTCCACCGACGGCTTCGTTTCTCTATCCCTGGCTTTTGGGCCAGCGGCGCATGTCCCCGCCTGTCAGTGGATGCGGCGTACGGGCGGGCGCAGGGGGACGGTGCGCGGGGCGAGGGTGTGCCAGCCACGTGTCGAGGCTCCATCGCAGAAGCCCTCCCCGGCAGGCGCAGCGACGCGCACCTTGGGCAGCGCTTACACTCTCTGTTTGTGGGACAATGACTGGTGGGTCCCAATGGAAAGCCACAGAACACGGCCGTGTGTAGATAGGTGGTGAAAAGTTTTTAGGGTAATAAATGCAACTTTGACCAATAATTAGGGTATTAATTAAAGGCAGTTTACAAAACTATCTCCACAACCTAGGTAAATTCTCGAGACGAATCTAATTAGGTCTTTGACCACACGATTAGAGGATGGTTACTGTAGAGTTACTGTACCAAATCATAGATTAATTATGCTCATTAGATTCGTCGCGCAAAGTTGCACACATCTGTGAAAAGGTTTTACAAATAAACTTCATTTAGTGCTTCATGCATACAAGATTCTTACATTTAATGCCTCCAAAATTTTTTCGGAATGGCATCTGAACACGGCCGTGGCTGCAGGCGGGGGTAGATGTGGACGCGGTGGACGTGGGTTGGGCAGCGACGTGCGGCTGCCGGCCCGGGGAGGCGGCCGCTCGGCATTGTGGTGGGGAGGGAGTTAATAACCGGTGGGGCCCACGCGGAACGGTGGTGGTAGAGGTGGGGCCCGCGGGCTTTTATGGGGGGTTAATTTCGCGGGAAAGAGGAAAGAGAACGCGGGGAATGCTTGTGTTGCCTCGCTTTGACTGGATCACGTGTCGGCGTGGTGTTCAGAGTTCGTTGGGCCCGCACGTCATGGAAATTGGAGAGAGTGAGAGTGTATGTGCGTGCTACTCTCTGGCTTAACGGGACAGAATTTGCGCCTGCATGGTTTTCGGCTGTGGTTCGGTGAGCGCACGAGCGAGCCTGATGCTTTTGGCATAAAATGGAGACACCTAACCTAACACGAAGAGTTGGTAAACAGAGCTTCTTATATATACGGCTTATCTCACATTACATACATGCATGCAAAATATAACATTTGTAATATGCATGACTTAGTTAATTGTGCTCATGAATCATATGGGAGGGACATGAGTATTTTTTTTAGCTCCAACTGAAAGTGAGCTTAACTGTTTTCTCATTCGCTAAGATCGAAGAAGAAAAAGAATATTTGGTATTTTGCAATGTGGCATGTTTTGCCCTGTTCGTTTCGTTGGCCTAGGCTGGAAAGTCTGAGAGGAGAATAATTCGCTAGGCTGGGATGATAATCTCAAGCGAACATGGATTTATTTAATTCAAAGATTTGTGCATTTTATCTTTGGATATTCAAGCTTAAGTTCTCAAATTCGCAAAAAGAAGCTTAAGTTTTCATTTTAATGTGATAGCTAAGATGCTCTAATTGTTCCTTCAAAAAGAGAATTATGGGTTGTGTTTCGCTCTCGTTAACACACTAACATAACTACATGTTCAACTAGAAAAAAGTTTGCCAAAAGGTACAAAGTGTACGACACATTGGTACTAGTTTAAGCCAGCCCATCAACTTATGACATAGCCATATATGACATATAAAATATCTAAAGTACACGATTCTCTTACACAAACACACGATAAGTACACAAGTAAAGTGGCTTGATGAGTTGGGCCTCAATTTAGTATTGGTGTAGTGAACTTATAGGAGCCCTTGTTGCACCTTAAAAAGGTTTCCCCACTCTTCTTGAAATGAACAACACTTAGGGCAAGTACATTGCTACACGTAAGTGGTCTCGTAAGTCGTCTCATGCAGAGCCACGTAGGGTTTTTGTGATGTGGAGGAGAGAGAGCAAAGTGAGAGAAAGAAGTCGTTGTTTCGCGAAACAACCGTCTCATGAGCTAAACTTTAGGACTATGAGACCACTTCCTCACCATTATATGAGTTATTGTTGTTGGATAACTCACAAAATTCCTTCTACTCCCTCCACAAATTAAGGCATGTAGTATTACTACAAGACAACTAAAATAACAACCATTGTATGAGTTGTCTGTTAAGTCGTCCCAAAATTACGTGTCAATGCATGAGACCGTCTATTAGATGACACCAATGTACTTGCCCTAAGAGTCTTCTTCTTCCGCCTCTAAAAATGGCATTCTTGCTTTTCTTGAAGTGAAGTTAAGGGAACACATGTCCTTTCCCTGTCCTAATCACCAAGCCGGAACTGTGCCTCTTCAATTATCGGAGATAGTGATAAACAGGAATATCAGATATATCAGAATTCTACCGGTGATAGAGAAAAATTTTCAAACAAAATATAATAAAATAAACTATAAATTTATACAGAAATACATAGATTCTATGCAAACTCTATAACGTAAAAAAGACACATAATCATGTCAAAAAGTGAGGGCCTGGGGATTCAAAAGTAGGTCAAAAGCGTGCACAAGTGCTCATGGACTAGCTAAACGGTGGGTTAAATTCAAACTACCGATATTTCTAGGTGATAAACTAATTTTATCGAACTTCAAAGGTAACACTGCTACACAAAACGTTTTCAGGGACGGGTTAACGGGCATTTGCAGGGGCGGCTTCAAAATCCGCTCCTGCTTGTGGTTGCTAGAAATGGGCATTTGCAGGTGCGGGTTAGTAGCCCGTCCCTGGAAAACGTTTCCAGGACGGGGCGATGGCATGGTCTGCCACTGGCAAAAGGGGTGGACCGTGCCATCGCCCGCCCCTGGAAAAAGGGGTGAACGTTTCCAGGGCGAAGCGATGTTTCCAGGGGCGGGCCATCCCATCGTCCGCCCCTTCTAGTTCTTTGCCCCCCTGGAATTCTATTTTTTTTGGTTTTCTAATATTGTTTTTCAATATTATTCGATTTTCTAATACTATTCGTCCGGCAGCTAATATAGGGCTAATCACAAATCTACTCATTGCAAATAATATAGTAATTGTACACAATTTATTATAATTGCAAATAATATAAAAGCAATTCTTGTATATTACAAAGGCAAATGTATTCACAAATATATATTACAAGCCAAGTATATTACATTAATTACACAAGTTTAGAGTCCTTCACACCCTCACTTGGTAATGCAATACTTCTTCAAGTGCCAGTTACGAAGAGAATCATATTTGTCTTCACTAAAATAATCTTGTAGCTTATGGATGTACTTTCCCTTCTGGTGAACCACCTCACGCATTATGAAGTGACATATTTCGCCGACTATCTTCAACAGATCTACCTCTTCAAGTGGTTTCCCATCAACGACGTCACTAACTATATACAGTTTATGAAAGCGTGCAAGATTTAAGCAAGTGATAGTTAGACGCAAAATGAAAGTAATAAAATATGATAAAGACAAGTACACGCTCAATATTCGGTGTGTAGTGCTTGCAGCTCCTAATATAGTTGCATACATAATAGCCGCAAAACAAGGATCCGGCTGGTTGCTTATGGCATGGGAAGTGTGTGCGTGGAATCCACTCCTTTACTCCCTCAGGTGCCGGCCCTTTATAATGGTTAATGTAGAAAAAGGAGCAATGCTTGAAAAAAGGGACAAGTTAGTATGTAATTATCGACTTGAATATTTTCAAAGATGTGTGGGAAATCTTAAAGGGGGTTACCTCTTCAGGATGACGGCGAAATCTTTGTACTGTGACGGCGGGTAATCCAACGAGTCGAAGACCACATATTTGGCTTCTCTCGGCAACAGCATAAAAGCAACCCAGTGTCTCGTGTCATATTGTTATATAGTTAGGATAAGTACCAAGCTAATCGATATATGTAGGATTGGAGAATTTTTAGAATTTAGACAACGTACCTGAAAAGGTAGGGCGCCCATATGCATTCCGCGTTTTGAGTGCACTTGGTCGGGTTGGGAAAGAAGGGCTCAGATTTGTACAGTGCAGGAGTTTTAGGGGCGGGTCATGGGGCGAGCCGCCCCTGCTAGTGTATTTCTAGGGGCGGTCCCATGGCCCCTGGAAAGTGCACCATTTGCATGAGTGGGTGACCCCATGGTCCGCCCGTGGTAATGTCCATTTTCAAGGACGGACGATGGGGTCACCCGCCCCTTAAGATGATGGCCGTTTCTATGGGCTGGGTGACCCATGCCTCGCCCCTGAAAATCATTCTCTAGGGGCGGCCCTTAGCTACAGTACCGCGCGCGTTTTTGTAGGGGCGCGTCGCCTTTTAGTCCACTCCAAAAAAACCCCTGGTTTTACAAATGTTTTCTGTGGTAGTGTAAAACAGATTTATAGGAATAATTGTCGGAAATCCATCGGTGATAATGTGAACCAATACAATAGGTAATGTGATGGTTTTTGGGTTACATTGGTGCGTCCATGAGGTGTGGTTTTGTGGACTGTAGGTAAGGAAAACACTCGATAAACTCACCGATCAACCTGGACTTTTGATACCACTTGATAGAGCTGAAGTGCCCGATCTTTCGGTGAGTGGAGGATAATTTTGATTTTGGTGGAAGTCGACCCTCACGATCCGACTACGACGAGCGAACCCGAAGCGCCAATGCAATCGCTGAACCAACTCCCTGTGGTTACCGACCCTGTTGCAATCAAGATCAGAACTTCCTGTACGCAATCAAAGAACGAACAAGAAAAAGAATGCGAGCAATCTTAATATCACTCGAAGGTGGAGTTCTGAATCACACGAGGACAGCACGTATTTGTGCGTGTTCGGTGTAGCTAAAGCTAGATGTAAAACAAAACTCAAGTGTTCTTGGCGACGGCTAGGGGGTATATGATAGGGGGAGGACGTCCACAGGGGTGCTGGGGTCGTGCTCCAACCCTAGGACGCGTCCCTAATGGACCCAACTTGATACACGGCCCGTGGGCCAAAATAAGGTGTCGCAGCACCTGGACAGAAAAACTTTCGGTCAATGATTTGACGATTGCGGCAGCCTCGGGAAAGATATGGACATGAGTCCGGATCCATATGAAAGTAGACTTCATAAGCTTTCCATCAAGTACTTGAACGCCCCAAACGGAGTCCGGACGAAGTCGTGACGGCCGTTGAAAGTCAGGACTTTTCTGCAGTCCGAATCCAGCGTTTCCAAAACGTGTTGGATTCAATCTCTTTATTTCCTTAGACCAAAAGTGACGTGATAGCCTGGTGTAAAACGTGGGAATACTTTGACTTGGTCCCCAATCGACCTCTTTGGTCCTCCATGCCTTCCATGTGTGTTTAACACGCTTCATGTATTTCATGTCCTCATCATGTTTTATGGATCTTATTGCATATTCATCTATAAAGGCACTGTGACTCAACACTATAGTTCGTCTATGTCCCCGTTCAAAGCGAATTCTCATCTCTTAAAGAATTGTTGCTATCCTCACCTATGTTATGTACAAGAGGTTGAATGACTTTTATTGACTTGCTTTTTCTATAATAGTTAAGCGATAGTAGTCGAGCAATAGTGTGGCGTAATTCAAATTTTATGGATGTTTCGTCCCAAATATATCACCTCACCGCGATTATACACAAAAATTGTAAATACTTATATTCCAAATATTATTGACTTGCTTTTTCTATAACACAGTTAGGACACTAGATTGTTTCTGAACATAGTTGAAATTGCACCTTGAACATTTGACTTTATTCTAAGTCTCAATATTTTCGTGACCATATCGTGCACAGTGCTATGAACTTACGGCACAACGAGGTGATTTCCTGAGCGTTGCTGCAAGATTTGAAAGATTTTTTTTTATAAAATATGAATATTGTGGTTGATTAATTGTTCGTAAAAATATTATGCACTTGTATAGTTATCCCATATGAGCTATCTCTTGATAAAAATAATTAAATTTTATGTTACTTTTGAATAAATAAGAAACAAAATAAGATATACATCCAATGAATGCATCTTAGTTGGATATTAATGAATATTAGTGGGAGGTGATGATGTGGCTTCATAAGGGTTGAGAGAAATCTTTAGTGGCGATTTCCTATATAAGTTATATAAAAATTATGTGCTCTAGTGACACATCACTAGGTAATGACAAAAAAAAAACTATCATAAGAGCATCTACAAGAGTGTCCAATATTTACTCCCAATAATTAGTTTTGGAGAGAAAAGTGAAAAAACAAGCTCTAACAGTGCCCAATTCAGGTCTCAATTTTTTTGGGCACTCCTAATAATGGCTCTATCTTGGTGCAAATTTACACCTCCTTTTTGCACTCTCAATCCCGCTGAAAATTCTGATGCACTGTTCACGGTACTGTTCACGCAAGGAAAGGTCACGGTTACTGTTCACAGGTGAAGAAAAAGCAGGCGCTGGCCCACAAATAGATGAGGTGGCAGCAACTAAATCTTTTGGGAGTCAACTTTTTGGAAACTGTTAGATGAAAGTGTTTTTTCTTCTCTTAATAATTTTTTTTGTAAGGTCTCAAAACCATGTTTTTGAGAGTTTACTTTTTAGTCACTCTTGGAGACGCTCTAAGGCCAGCCTCAGTGGAGAGTGTTATCGCACGGTTGTCACTGGAACTTTGAGAACTGTGCTAGGGAGTGTCATCACCCTGACATCATCTCTCATCCCATGACACTCCCCTCGTAAATAGCACTGCCATGTCATCAAATTTGTTGATGTGACATGATATTTAATGCTTATGACACTCTTCACTGAGACTGGCCTAATAATCCTAAATCCCATGTTTTGACTGTTAAAAAAAACCATGTTTTGACCATAACAACAATCAGCGCGTGAAAAACTGAAAATCGTTCAAGCAAAAACGGTGAAACTTCGACACCTTTTCGTCCTCCCTCAGCAATCAACCAACCCCACCTCACAGGCTCACACCGCGTTTAATCGGAAGAAAAGCAGGAGCGACGAGCAATTCGAGGGAGGAAATCTGCCATCCCGTGTGTCTCGCCGCGCTCCCAAATCTGAGAGCGTTCCCAGGACCTAGGGTTCGCGTGATCCAGCCCCGGGATGGATCTGAACCCTAGAGCTCCCTTCCTCCTCGCCGCCGTGGTCCTCCTCGCGCTCGCCGCATCCGTGGTAAGGGCCTGACCAGGGCAAAGCTCGAATCTTTGAGCGGAGGTTTTTTGGAATCCGGCGCGTTGATAAAATCTTTTCCGCGTATCGTGCAGGCGGCGGCCGCCGAGGACGACAAGGCGGGGATCTCGCTGGGCCGCCGCGCCGGGGTGAGGAATCCCGATTTGTTTGCTTCGCGCGAACTCTTTCCGATTGGAGATGCCGTTCGGTGCCATATACATTTTTTGGTGACTGATTGTTGCTGCCGGTGCTGTTTGGTAGGGGTTCTTGCACGGCCTGAAGAAGGACGCGGTGGTGGAGGGCGACCATGGGGTGGCGCTGGACGAGGTCGGCCCGGGGCTGTTTGACGCGCTCTTCGCCAGCCTCTCCATGATCCTAGTCAGCGAGGTTAGTGGTCTAAGCTAGGAGGGTTTCCCTTGGAGGAAATGGCCTCAGTGCTGCTGTGGTCCTGCATTGATGGTTCGGCTTTGAGAATTTGATCTGTGGCGCACGTTGCCAGTGTTGCCAGGGCACAGGATTAACAATGTGTACCCATTTTCTTCCGTGGTGATGTAGATTGGAGATGAAACATTTATCATTGCTGCGCTGATGGCAATGCGACACCCCAAGTCAATTGTGCTGTCCGGTGCGCTCTCTGCACTTTACGTGATGACGGTGAGCTGTTTTTATTGATCCTTGTCTTCATTAATCCATATTGCTTTATTTTACACAATGAAATCAACTGCGGAAAATCTTGCACTACTTAGCACTAAATGGAAATGGATAAAATTTTCCAATTTTGCCTATCACTTATCTAGGTAGATACATATGTTTGTGGCATATTCTTAGGTAGATACAATGTCTAGGTTCAGATACAAATTCATATTATGCTTATTTTCCAGTTTGATGTGTGCATGGTCCATGTTTTTAGCGTGTGGTTATATTTTAATGATCCATTAACATGTGGCTCGTGTACTCATACTGTATGCTGTAAGCTTAGTTTAATTAGTCTGAGCGGATCTCATAAAGGGTTCTCCATTCTGCTAATATATTTGTTTTTTCTTCTTTCAAGGTATTGTCAACTGGACTCGGTAGAATCGTGCCCAACTTGATATCAAGGAAGCACACAAATAGTGCTGCTACAGGTGCCCATCTTTATAGCTTGAGTTTTGAGGTGTTTGTTTCAGTGGTGTAATCATGCTTTACACACCTCTGCAGCTATCATACTAGAGATTTTGCAGTACCTTCTTTCTGATAAAAGAAAAGTTTTTTTTAGAATGACAGGCAGCAGTACTGCCCTGCCCCATTTGATTAACAAGGCACAACGAGTTTACAGCAATTCAGTACAGCAGCAAATTTACGCAGAGCAGACTACCCAATCGGGACCTACAGAACCAACTAGCAAGCTGCCCGCTACATTACAGAACCCATGACACTTCAGTTACACAAAGGTTGAGGAATTGGCAAAACATGAGATCATTCCCAGCCGCACTGTGCACTCTTCACATTTTGCGCCAAGCTGCCCCCAGTTTGAATTTCTTCAAGCTTGGATTGCCAAAGGGGTCTTGAGCACCTCCGCCAAAAAGCTGGACCATCTGTCCATCTTCTCCTGCAAGCCTGCTTTGAACATCGGTCGCCAGATAACAGTGCACCTCCATACAGCTCTCACCACCGCTTTGATGTCCACCCAAACCTGTTTTCGGAAAATGAAGTTGTTTCTAGTTAGCCAGATCGCCCAGCAAACTCCTGCAGAGATGCTGTTAATCACTTCACATTTTTTCCCTCCAATCCATTTGCTTAGAACTGATATGTGCTTGTGAAAAAGGAGTAAACATATTGCCACATACACTTTGCCACAACACAGTCAAAGAATAAGTGATGAACAGTTTCCTTTTCGCCACAAAATTGGCACTCAGGTGGTTTGGTGATGTTTCTTTTCAGAAGGTTTATCTTAGGTAAAGGAAAAGTTATTGGCACTCAGATAAAGAATTTTCCTAATCCAAGAGAGCCATTTACTCCCAAAGCCTCTTTTCCTCAGAACATCCAGCAGGAATTCCCAGCTAACTTTATCATAGGCCTTCTCGTAATCTAATTTAAGCACTAGCCCCCTGCTATTATTCCTATGGACACTATGAATAATTTCATGGGCAGTTGCAACACTCTCAAGGATGTATCTGCCCTTGATGAAGGCGGTTTGATTACTACTAACCAGCCTATCAGCCACTAGATTGATTCTGTTGGTTAACACCTTGGTGAAAATCTTGTAGCTGCAATTTAAAAGACTAATAGGCCTGAACTTGCTCATATTGCAGGCATTCTCTACTTTAGGAATTAGAGTGATAGTAGCAAAGTTGATCCTGTAAATATCTAAATCATCATTATAAAAATCATTGAAAAGGTTGATCAGATCTTCCTTCACTATATCCCAGAAGATATGGTAAAACATGAAGGAGACCCCATCAGGGCCTGGTGCCCCATCAGAATAAGAGTCAAAGACCGCTTTTTTAATCTCCTCCTCCGAAAAAGGTTCCTGGAGCCTATTATTTTCTAAAACAGTTACTCTCTCATCCTCAGGGTAGAAATTGTCACTAATAGCTATGTCAGCCCTTTCCTCAAATTTAAACAACTTTTTATAGTAATCAGTTGCTATTCCTTGTATCTCCTCAGTGCTATGAACCACCCCCTCAGGGCCTTCCATAGCATGAATGGTCGTTTTCCTTCTTCTCTCATTTGCTACCGTTTGAAAGTATCTAGTATTCCTGTCACCTTCCTTCACGGCTCTATCTCGGGAACGCTGCCTCGCTTTAGTCTCTTCCATCGCCCAAATTTTATTCAGTTCTGTCATCAAAAAGTTCATCCTATCTACCTGACTCTGCAGCAAGGAGGTAGATTCAGCTAATCTATCTAAAGTATCAAACTCCATGATGAGATCATTCTTCTTCCTCCTATTAGCGGCTTCTACATTAGTACTCCACCCTTTCACTTTCCTCCTAAAAGCCCTAATTTTATTCTGCCAGATATCTATATTACTTGTCCCTTGGACAGGGGTGGCCCAAGTTTTCCCAACCAACTCTTTGAACTCCTCATGCTGTAACCACCACTTTCAAATCTAAAACGCGATGTCGGGATTTTCCTACCCTCTCCCGAGTCCCACAAGATAGGAGTATGATCACTTGGGTTCCTAGGGAGGGCACTGCAAGTTGCTAGGGGGAAACTTTGATCGAACTCAGTGGAGCAGAATATCCTGTCAATTAGGGACATGATCAAATTATCCTGGTTATTTGACCAGGTGTACTTCCTACCTAAGAGATGTAACTCCATCAGGTTACATTCGTCAATCCAATTGTTAAATTTATCACACCACACATGATCAACTATACCATTACTCTTATCATCCACTCCCCTCACCATGTTAAAGTCACCACCCAAAATATGAGGCCCTTCCCACTTCTCACACACCTCTTTAAGCTCAAGAAGGAAATCTTCCTTTTTGTCATCCTGGGTTGGGCCATAGATAGTTGTGATTTTAGACACCTTACCATTAACTTTATTTTTCACTTTACAACTAATAGAGAAAGAATTAATATTCCACTCAAGCACTTCAAAGATATCATTATTAACTCCTAGCAGAATTCCTCCAGCAGCACCTACTGAAGGCAGCCAATTCCAACAGAATTGTTTACCCCCAGCCAGACCATCAAGAAAACCTGTACTAAAACTTTCTATCTTAGTTTCTTGCACCCCTATGAAATCTAAGTTGAACTGCCTACAGAGTTCCCTATGAAATCTAAGTTGAACTGCCTACAGAGTTCAGTAATCCTGCTCCTTCTACCCTCCTTATTAGCACCTCTAATGTTCCGAAAATGCCTTTCATTGCAAAAACCTTTCTTCAGGGTGCTTGCCCTGTCTACTAGTTCTCAGGTCCCCACCTGGATCCTCAGGTGGGACCCCACAGCATATCTCCTTGCTATTCTCTTCTTCACATATGCTACCCTCAATATCACCAATAACAATATCTATTTTACTAGCAATATCACATAACTTGGATTTAGCAGCTTTAGAAGCAACAGTGAGTTTTGGTTTCTTACCTTGCTGGTAGTTTGCCTCCAAATTCCTTGCCTTCTTTATGTCCCTTGCCTTTTCTCCCATAGTTCTTCCATCTTCCTGGAGCCTTACACTTTTCCTTTCTGCAATTACTGGACCCCATTTCTTGTTGTCCTTTTTCCTTGTAGTCTTCTTGTTTGTCTTCCCTTCTTCTTCAATGTGGGTAGTTCTGGTATCAGACATCCTATCTTCTCCTTTTTCTCCCTGTGTTCTCTCTTCTTCCAGCAGTTTCTCACCCTGACAACTCTCCAAACCATTCTCAAGTTGAATATCCTGGAAGCTTGGCATGATATCATATGGCAGGCTAGTGTCATTCTCTGGGTTTTCTTCTTTGTCCTCCCTTTCCTCTTCACTTTCTGCAGTTTCAAGTTCTTCTTCATCCATATCCTCCAGCATATCATCCCAATTGAAATTTCCATTCTCATCCACTACCTCCATTTCACGCAGCAGTTGGTAAATTTGTTCCTGTGACATCTCCTCTTGCTGTTGTTGATTATCTCCTTCCTTCCCAGCTGGCCTGTCTTGCCTCTTACTTGCTGAACTGTCACCTGGCTGCTTGCCCACTTCCTTAGATTTTTGATTGGAAGTTCCACTTCTATTATCTTTCTCTTTCCCTGTTTCCCCTCCTCCTAGATTTTCATCTTCATCCATCTCAGCATACTCTTGGTCCCCCTTGTCATCATCTTTTCCATCATCATCACCCCCATCTTCTGGCTTGTGTTCCTCTGACTGTTCTACAGGTATTTCTACTTTTATTGAGATCATGAACAATTCCCCTTCCATGCAAAACAGTCTCTGCTTAGGAATTTTTGTAAAATCCCTGCATCTGATCTTAATTCTAGCTACCTCATAAAAGCTCTGAAAGAGACCCTGCCAATCCACATCATCCAGCAACCCATAACTGGAGGCAATCTGATCAAACACCTTCCGTGTGCACCACTTGGGAGGCACTCCCCTCACTTGCACCCACACCTCCTGTAACTGGGAATGAGCTTCCAATTCACCATTCCAGACCTCCACCTTGATTGAGACACCCTCTTTGTGTAGGTTGATTGAGTATAAGTCTACCATATCAGCAACTCTCTTATTTGGTGGGAATCTGATCAAATAACACCACTCATCCAACTGTCTCACTTGCCATGGCCATGTTGGATTAAAACTTATGGCTAGATCCTTGATCAACTCTTCCTTTGTTATCTCTCCTGTGTCAATATAAACTTTCCCACAGTTTGTCACATCCATCATCAGCTCTTCTTCTTCATCTGGAACCTCAATGTTATAGAACCCTAGCCCAGCAGCAGCACTAGCAATGTACCTAGCACACATGTTACCTTGTTTCTTAACCGGGCACTCCCCCACAGCATGATCTCCTTTCTTGATAAAGCATATTTTTGGCTTGGTGCATTTTGCCTTGTGATGACCTGGGATTCCACAGTTGTAGCATACAATATCTACATATTTCTCTTGGTCATCCTTGCCCAGATTACCCCCAGTGTGAAGTCCCAGCACTATTCTCCTTCTTCTTTTGGTTCTCAGCTACCTTTGCAGAACTAGCTTGATTCCCTCCCCCAGCAGGGGCAGTTGGGCGTACCTGGGGGCCTTGCTTGTTCCTCTGGAAGTTGTTCTGCTGCGGCCTCTGCTCCCTGGGCGGACGGTAGTTGGGATAGTAGCCCTGCTGTTGGTAGTAGTATGCGGCGGCGGCGGCGGCGGGTACCCGTGCAGGGGGTGGTCTGGGTACGGACCCCAAGCAGCTATGCATCTAGACATACGCTATATCTAGGTACATAGCAAAATCTACGAACCTAGAACTGTCAAAACGACCTATATTTTGGAACAGAGGTAGTTACAATAAGATACTACACACATTACTGATTTAGTCATTATGCAAATATCCTGTATTATCCAGGACAGTAGTTACGAGAACCAACTTAGTTTAATACTACTGCCAAGAAAAATAAATTCTTTCCACTCTTCTGAACTGAAAAGGTATCAAGGCACAGTACTCGTGGATTTTAACAATAATATTAACCCACCCATCACTAGCCTCGGCAGTGGCGGAGCTACGTGTATGGGAAACTGGGCAACCGCCCCCCCTTCCTAGAGAAAAAGATCATTGCTTTGGTCAAGTGCTAGTAGTCCAACACCTCAGGCTGAAGTAAACAAGCATAGCAGTGAAGGAAATTCTTGATTTGCCCCTCCTGATTTCTTGTCACCCTCCGCCACTGGGCCTCAGATATCACTTATCTAGGCATAGGCACGAGGGGTCAGGATAGGTCGGGACACTCCTAGTGGCTATAATTTGCATATGAAATAATTTAGCGTACTGATGCCGTTGCTCATGATCTCTACCTTCTTGTTTGCTTGCCAGTTTTGTACTTGTTCTTTGGACTACGGTTGTTGTATATTGCTTGGAAGTCTGACCCAAAGGGATCTCAGAAGAAGGAAATCGAAGAAGTATGTGCTCTTTCTTCTGATGTAGCCCGTGCTTATGCATAGTGCTGTTCATCGCTGCATCTTTTGTTCTCTTATATGCCATGGCATCATACTGAACATGGGAGTAAGGCACACTGTGCTATTATGTTGATTGCTGTTTTGGGGTTGGGTATACTTGCTATCCAGCTACCTCCTTTTGCTGTTACATGTGGTTTTGGACATTTTGTCATCGTGTAACCAATATCCTGTGGCAACACTAAATAAATTTGTGCATGCTGGTAGTCAAATTATTGAATGCACTCATTCTAGAACATCAGGTGAAAGAGATGTATTGCAATGCACAAAATCTAGATGATATCACTGGTTTCCTTTTGTAATCTTGAATTCAAGTTCACTTATTTCAAAAACAAGAAAACATAACGTGTGCACTCTAATACTAGGTCACCCGAAAGTATCAGTACAAATGTTAGGATAAGGCTGGAACAGTTTCTCTCTTGTCAGTTCTTAAGAGATAGGACAAGCATGACACACACGCTCTGTAAAAGCTGGCAAATGTATGAATACTGAGATATTAGTGCATGAACTGAATTATCGGTGAAAGTTATTGATGAAAACTAGGATAATGAAAAGCATCAGTTAAATTGCACGATTCGAAATGGATGCCATTATGTATGGTATGCTCTTAAACTACGATATGCTATAAAAGGGGTTACATATCTTTTGGTGTATTTTTTTACTTATAAATTAATGATGTGCGTGCATGTGTGAGCAGGTGGAAGAGAAGCTTGAGTCAGGTCAAGGAAAATCAACTTTTCGCAGGTTCTTTGCAAGATTTTGTACGCCTATCTTTTTGGAGGTAAGTTGTTACCTTATGAAAGCATGTCAAATGCTTGTCTTACATCTGCATTTGCATCAGTACATATGTGTTAGACCAAGTGTTTTTGCATTTAACACCTTTTATTTGCAACAAATTTTGTCTTTTGAGATCTTTTCTGCAAGTGGTACACATCCGGTTCTTCTTTTGACATACTTAGCATTATCACACGCTGGCAATGCTTCTATTATGTTTTTCTTTTTTGTTTATTTGCTACTGTGAATCGCTTACCTGTGATATGCAACTTGTTACAGACACCCATCTAACTTTTGTTCTGGTTGCAGGCTTTCATCTTAACCTTTTTAGCCGAATGGGGTGATCGAAGCCAAATAGCAACAATCGCGGTAGGATGCTGCTCAACTTGCAGAAGTTCTTTGATGTATCTAAGCTTCTTTTTTTGTTGATGACATTCCATGCGTTTCATTTTTCATTGAGGGCTGTGTTACTTTAGAAATCTCATGTTCTTAAGCTGAAAACTCATCTACTAGAGGTTGCTTCCTATGTTGTCACCATGCAGCTCGCAACCCACAAGAATGCAATAGGAGTTGCAGTTGGAGCATCACTGGGGCACACAGTGTGCACGTCTCTTGCAGTGATAGGAGGGAGCATGTTGGCATCAAAGATTTCGCAACGAACAGTAGCGACAATCGGAGGTGTTCTCTTCTTAGGGTTCTCTGTTTCATCCTACTTCTACCCTCCGTTGTGATGGAAAGGTACTGTCAGCTCCTCCCACTTGGATGGTAGCCTTGAATTGTTTGACGCCCTGCTGAGCAAACCATAGTGTAACCCACTGGACGCTGTTTGAAATGATGATAAAGTAACTAAATCTATTCTAGCGTCCCTTGAGTCACAGGTTCCAATTCATGTACAGTCCTTACAGAATGACAATGCATTCTGCCATGCTGCCTTCAGTCCGTACCTAGAAGCTTCTGTGATGTATAGCCAATTTTTTGTTGGTTGTATCTAAAATATAACTTATACAACATGTTCCAAGTTCTCCAAGAAAAAGTTGCTCTATGTTCTTTTTTTCTGTCTCAAGCATTGCAATTTACTTTGTTTATGTTTCTTTGAAACTGAATGGTGTTAAAATCATGGATTTAATTTGGTGCCTTGCTGGCCAAAGCTTGCTGGTCTTTCTTGAGCAGCTGAGCTTATATTGTGTAATTGAGATATGCATGTCAGTTTCGTACTGGAAAGCTTGATCAAGCATGCCATCAATTTGGCTATGTTGGGTATGATTTGGCCTAGAAGGTCCGGCACAGAAGCAGATGTTGAGTGAATGCCAACTTTGTCTTCGGTTACATTCGCTCCATGCCGTCACGAGTATTTTGTCCTGGTTCCTGTGCTTCCGTTTTGCTTGCTGCTTCCAGTATCAGGACCATGAACGAACTTGCCAATTTGTTCCAATCCAAGTTTGGTCATGCCGTAGAAAATGCTAGCCGGCCCAAAATGTTTTCTATAGGAGAGCTAGGTCAAATACGACCGGTCAAAATCGCCCACGATCCTAACGGCATCTTTTCCCAAATTTTATTTTGGCATGTACCCAATTTTGGATGGGTTTACTTGAGCGTAAACGAAATAGCTCTAATTTTCCATCTGGGTACCAGGCTTTGAAACTTTACTTCTAATAACAGAAGACTAACCGAGAGATACTTCGAATTGAAACATTTCATTGGATTCTGCAAAATGCAAATACAAGGATGCCACCCAATGTGCCTTCATAAGCAAACATTTGAGTGTCGATGTGGGGTACTAAGACTGATAAATAAATTTTTGGTAATGAGCAAGGATTGATCATACTATATCTTGATGAGCTATGCAGTGCGCAAAAGCTTAGCTTAACTGCCAAGTCAATCGAGTGCTAATTGTAACTAATTTGTTTTCTTGAAAACAAGATCATAATCTCCTCTTTGGCTGGTGTGCC
Organism: Urochloa ruziziensis; assembly: GCA_015476505.1. Lineage (NCBI taxonomy): Eukaryota > Viridiplantae > Streptophyta > Magnoliopsida > Poales > Poaceae > Urochloa > Urochloa ruziziensis. Next base: position 33,817,189 of record CM027120.1, on the reverse strand, counting down.
ACCGGAAATCTAGTTAGAAGAAATCACATGGGTTGACCTAACTATTGAAGGAACATTGAATCTTTTCAAGATCAGTGGCCCATATCGGGACACAAAAACATCAATGGCACACGTGAATTCTGCAATGGCAATCTTATTGTGTCTTTTTCAGAAAACATTATTCGTATATCGCGCCGAAACCAAAATGAATTCAAGCTTGGCCTAAGATGCTAGCACAATATTTTGGTTAAAGTTTTGTGGTGTGAACAGTGAACCAAAGATCACACAGCTCGACACTACAGGTGTTCGCCTGTACTGGCTACTGGGCGCCGAGCGGAGACTTGCGAAGACGGCAAGGGTGCAACCGGCTGTGATACCCAACGAACTGATGGCCGCAGCTACCTCCATCTATCCATCCATCCGTATAACCACCATAACCACCTCCATTCTTTGACTGCCTTCCCTTGCACTCCACACCTCTCCCTTTCTCGGCCTCTCTCACTACATAACACTGAGCGACCAAGCTCAGGCACTACTCACAATAGTCACAACACTTGTTCCCTGCCTCGCCATCAGCTGCAAGCATGACTCCGATCAGTGAGCACCAGCAGCCCAAGGAGCCGGGAACACAAGCTGCAACAAGCCATGATGCTCCAGTTCCAAGTAAGTTCATGCTCTTCTTGCAAATGTATATATAGAACTGTGGATCAGGAATCCTGCATCATATCTTTTAAATTCTTATTCCCTCCGGTAAAAAAAAATGACTTCTGGACAAAATGCGAAGCGCAGAATTAAACTAACCATCTTGTCTTAAACATCATGTTTTCATGACTGGAGGGAGTATATGCTTTTTAAAAAGGAAAAAAATATGTCCTTATAGACTAACTTTGAGAATTTTGCAATACTGGATGGTTGATAGGTGCAAAGTGAAAAATGTTTATTACATCATTAATAATAGTTAACAGACAATCTTTTAATTCTTGATAGGTGAGGAAGTGGCAATTGGGGATGCGGATAACACCGACCAAGAGGAGCAACAGCGGCAGGCAGCAAAGCGGGAGCGGGACTTCCTAGCGGGGATCAGGAAACTAATCAAGAGCTTCAAGAGCCTCTCCCACATCTTCGAGATATACAAGGAAGATGAGGATGATGACGACATGGATGAGGGCATCGAGATCGGGTTCCCCACGGATGTGCAACACGTGGCGCACATCGGACTGGATGGGTCCACCAGCGTGTCCTCCAGCCTGAGGGGACTGGAGGGGGCTCGCGAGCTACTCTCCCTCTCCAACCTCACCACCCTTGAACAGTTCGAGCTCGCCATGGCCTCGCTCGCCACTGCTCCTGCCCAGGAGCGCGATGGGGTGTTAGATAGAGCAGCCTCCCGTGATTAGTTTTATATACATTAGGACGCACATAGTGTTTGTGATCACGGGCGATGGCCATTGTTTTCTTTCATGCTTTTTCGGGGAATACTGTTTTGTCCTGTGTGCCTTGCTGCTGTCTTCTGAAATGGAGCTGAAGGTTATTTCCATTTTGCTAAAATATCACCATCCAAAGAAGACAGGTGCAAGTCCAATCTTGGCCATGTTTAGTTCCAAAATTCAATATCCAAAATAAATGTTTGGACACATGTATGGCGTACTAAATGTAGTTGAAAAACAAATTGTATTATATAGATGGTCTGAAAATCGCGAGACTAATCTAATGAGTCTACTTTATGCAATGATTAGACACTAAATTGCTACATTAATACTGCAGTAAACATGTGCTAATAAGTCTCATGAATTCCAGACGTCACTAGGCCAGAGACGATTTGGCGTGGCGGCCAAATCTCATCCTTGCTAGCGGGCACCCAAACCGCCACCACTCGTGTGCCAGCACAAATGGCAAGCAGTGCTGGCGGGCGTGCATCTGCTGGCGGGCAGCATTACTCCCCGCCAGCAAAGACTGTCTTTGCTGGCGGAGAGTAATGCTGTCTTGCTGGCGGGCCACTAATGCCGCCGCCAGTTAATGTGGGATGTCTGCTGGCGGGTCGATTATGTTGCCCGCTAGCACTATTCTTTTTTAATTTATAGCTATATAAATTTATATATTTTTTGCCGTTATATCGTTAATTTTAATGGTAATTTTTCTATACTATGGCTCATCAATTAATACTATGGCTCAACAATTAATATAACTCCAAGCGAATAGTATCTGTAAACAAGAGATCCAACATATATATATTATATACCAGTTCTCACATAATTCTGATCACAGATGATTCCAACATATATTGTTCGAAGATAAACAAGAGTTTTGAAATATTAATTGTCCTTTCAGTTGCAAAGAGACTCATTCTCGTGCTCAACTAAGATCTCACTATGGTCAAAGTACTTGCCTTCACTATGACAAATCTCCTGTTGGATGAAGCATACCAAGTTAGCGCAAACATCGTCGATGGCTTTATTGTTGAGATGCTTGTCGGTCTCAGGGATGATAGGCAACTGAAAAATAAATATTAAGAACCCATAAATTCCTCATTATCTGTAGCCATTTCATCAACTTCATATTTACATGCTCAAAACAGAAAGCATCTATTTTTCTTTGCCATGAAACTAGAAGAACATGCTATAGTCCCATTGTGATATGGTTAAATGGAAAAGATAAAATGCCTAGCAGCACAAGCATATTCGTTGGACAGACTGCAGCACTTCAACAATTTATCAAAGGTTGGGCGTAAATTTGAGAGGTGATATATAGAAGGAAGAAGGAGGCAGGCCGGCAGCAGCAGGGTTTAGGGTTTTAGCCTGTGAAGCAATATATCAACCAATTTTTCTGCTGAACATCAGCTACAAATTTTTTACAAGGTTGATGATCAGCATAATTATTTCTTCCAGGCTATAGGCAAATCAGTAGGCACATATGCAGGAAGTTTTTATTTTTTAAACTTAAGTATGCACATATAAATAGAAAGATATATGACTTACGTCATCGGGGTTTGTCTGGTACATCCCATTGTTTCTAAGAAACTCGCACACGTAGTATCCACATAGCACGGAGCCAGGAGGTTGCTTGTGGCACTTCATACAAAAATAATTATATATTAGGAGTGTGTATATAAGAAATAAAGAGGAAGTTCGATGTTCTTACCTGTGTATGATATCGTATGTTCATAACTTCCTTCGCGTGCGATGGATGTGGCCCACCTTTCACAACATAATACTTGTATGCGCTTTAAGGTTACGATGACAAACAAAGAAAGCTAAGTTAGGAACACATAAATTAGAATTGGAAACATAAATATTTATGGGATTGAATGTCAAAGAATAACATACTTTTGTAAAATGCATATGAACTCCTTGTATCCACTTTTTTCAAAGTCAGCCGAGTCTAGGACCACAGCTTGGACGAGCTTGGGCATAATGATTATAGCAATCCAGTGGTTGCTGCATAATAACAATATAATTTATATATATGCTTCATTAACACTAATTATCACCTATTATATAGACATGAAACTGTGATGCCCCTGAAACTATTGATCATCTTTTTTTTTCATGATGTTTTTATCCAAGTTTGTTTGGGTATGTCTCAAGAAAATAAAGCAAACTTACGCAAATCGATATGCGCCACAGATATAATCCTTGTCAACACGTTCCAGCATCACTCTTGTAATGTAGACGACGACTCTGTCCCTTTCTTTTTTTGTGTGCTTGTGCTTGGATGTTTGCTTTCATGTTCTTCTTCTTGGTAGCAGCTAGTTGTGCCTTTAGCGTATCGGTCATTTTCAAGCTGTGCTCGGCCTTGTGAATTCGCGCCGGGTCTAGGAATGCGACCTTGTGCTTCTTTGTCTTCTCTTCTTCCAGCGCTTGCATCCTACAAACATAGACATGTCGGGCACCATGTAGTAATATAAACTCGCATATACGACCCTAAAATGCACCTTGTTGCATTATGTATAGTGAATGCAAAGACCCTACGAGTTGCAGCAGCGGAGCTAATCCAGTTGCAACTACGACACTTAACAAATTGCAACTTGACGGAACTAATTACAACAGATCTGGTATAGTTGCAACCAAACACGAACTTTGTACCAGTTGCAATTACGACACTTGACAAATTGCAACTTGGCGGAACTAAATGCAACAAATCCGGTCCATGTTTTTAGAAAGCAGATCTGTTCCAGTTGCAACTAAACGCGAACACGCTACGAATTGCAACCGGACGACTAGACCAATTGTAGACACTTGACCATTTGCAACTTGACGAAAATAAATTGCAACAGATCTCGGTTAGTTGCAACTGAACACGACCCAGTTGCAAGTTGCAACCTAACACGTTGCGCATTAAGTAGTTGCAATTGGGTGCAGTACAGTTGCAGCTATGCGATTAGACAGTTGCAACCAGGGTGGGTGCATTCTCTACAGTAAATGCAACAAGGTGCATTATAAAATTTCTATATATATATATATATATATTGTCTATTCTACTCCCTGGGTGTTGAATACTCATTCAACGCACCGGCAGCGCCGCCCATCCCACCGGCGAACCAAAAAATACAAAAAATAGGGCGCATGACACACTGACATAAATCTCCTCCTGCAACCGTAAAAATTGTGGCCCACCTGATCTGCCCGATTCCACCGCATGCAGCCATCAAAACTGCTAAGTACCCCCTCTCAAGCGTGTATTAATTATCAACATCAATGGCCTAAATTTGGGTCAGGTTATTACCTTTATATTTTAATAATTAAACCATTACGAGGTTGACCGTCCCTAATCTATGCTGATGGGTTGGATGCAAATTCTTCAAGCTACTATAAAGAAAGATGGCACGCCTCCCTCTCCTCTCTCTCCTTCATCTCTCCCCCTCTTTCCTACCACACGACCATGTACAGCAAACCTGATGGCTCGACCGCGGTCGTTGCCGGCGTCCGGGATTTGTGCACAGCAAGGAGTGCGGCTGGAGGCATCATGGCATATCCTTACTCGATGGCCACGCAGCACCTACCCCCTTCACGGGGGAGATTTAACTTTTTACCATTATAGTGGGTGACCACTCCTCAGATGACACTATAACGGATGACGCTACAATTTTACCATCATACTGAAAAAAAGGTAACAGATTTGCCACATTTGCTCGCGTGGCACGCCAGCTGCACGCGCCACGTCGGATGGTTGCCACCTATGCCTCTCACATTTACATGAAACCCCCTGAACTTATATCTTCTTCTCATCTCAACTCCCTTCCACTTTCCCCATCCGAGGACAAGAAGTCGCAGCCCCCTGCCGCCGCCGCCTCCTGCCGTGCGGCGCTCGTCTTCACACTCGATGAGGAGAAGCGCTCTCTGAGGCGCGACGAGGCACTTCGAGTGGAGAGCGGTTCGGTGAGAACTGAGAATGAAGTGTGCGACCGACCGGCATCTGGGCATGGCCATCCTCGTGTGCGTCACCGGCGCGGGAGGATTCATCGGGTCTTGGAGTCAAGCTCCTCCTCGCCCGCGGCTATGCGGCGTCCGGGGCACCTCCCACGCTGCCGCCGCCGACCCCAGAAACGCGCACCTGTGGGCGCTCGACGGTGCGGCCGAGCGGCTGGCCATGGCGCGCGTCGACCTGCTCGACGGCGGCGGCCGACGTGGAGGGAGGGGCGGCGCGGACCTGCTCGCGGCGGCTGAGGAGCAGCGCGGCGCGGGGGAAAAGCGCCGCGCGAGGTCACGCACGCCCTCGCCCGAGCACCGCGGCGGCAGGCAATGGCTGCAGCCACCGCTCGTAGGCCGGAGCACCCGTCGGACGGCCTGATGAGGCACCTGGGCGGCCGCGGCGCGCCCTTCGGTCTGCCGCCGCCATCCCGGCCGCTGCCGCCGTCGAGGAGGGCGCCGCCTGCTTCTCCGCCGCCGCGGCCATGCCCGCTGCCCTCCACTCCCCGCTCCTCGCGTCGAGGGGGCCATTCCTCCCGTGCCGCGATGCGGTCCTGAGCCACGGGTTCCTCAAGAGGAGAGGCGCGCCGCAGGCTGCTGTGGCCGCGTCGCTGCCGGAGGAGGCAACCAAGAAGTCCCTCGGCATCGACCTGAAGACGCTCAAGAAGACAGGTTGGCAGGGAGGAGCAGACTTGAGAAGAAGATAAAAATTAAGGGGTTTCACGTAAATGTTGCGGGCGTAGGTGGCACACATTCGACGTGGCGTACACAGCTGGCATGCCACGTTTGCAAATATGGCATTTCTGTTACCTTTTTCTCAAAGTCACGCTAAAAATGTAGTGGCAACCGCTAAGGTGCTATCTCAAGAGTTGTCAACCGCTATAATGGTAAAAAGTTAAATATCCCGTTCACGGCAGGGTAACGCGCAGGGGCATGGCGATCTGCAGCAAGTCTTGGACGTCGGCCAGGAGATACGCGATGATGCCTCTTCATCCCACGTGTAGTCAACGGCGAGCATGGCTGGGTGGCCCGCTCCATCGGCCCGGCTGTGGCGCTAGCTGTGCGGATGCACAACTGTCCGTGTAGCTCCCCAATCGAGATAGCGGCGTGACGCCACGAGGAGGCATTCCGTGGAGGCCTAATGCCTAGGCTACTGGTGCCTTCCGTCCTTGCTCCCAGATTGACGACTCCCAGGCATCATTTGATGATCAAAATGGGACGATTTTTGTAATGTTCATGATCTTTGCATGTGGTTGTGTTTATAAAGTTGCTTTCTTTGTTTTTCAGATTTTGGATGCGTTCTTCCATTACTCGTTGTCATCACTGACAGAGGATACACCGATATTACTTCTTGTTTGGTGGATATAACTGATATTACTTCTTATAGTGTGCCACAATTTTGATGATTTAAAAGATTATTACCCTCAGATCATTATAAAATACCACTATAAAATTTTAAAATTACTTCTTAAAAGTCAATGTGGATATGACTTCTTTATGGTTGAAAATTACTTTTTTGAACCATAAAACAATTTGCGCTGCGCAGACCCAGAGAGGTAATTTTATAGACAAAGGAGTAATTTTGAAAATTGAGTAATTACCAACACCAGAAATTGCTTTTCAGATAGACTGAAATTACTTCTAGAACTATCGTGGAGGTAAAATATGTAACAAAATGATAAATGGAAACTACGATGCACACATAAAAAAAATTGTGTGTACCTTCAATGTATTGCTAACTGCAACCTGTAATCATGTTTCAAAGTTACATTCTCTTTCCCAAACACAAACGCGTGCGTATATTGCTCAATATTCTCGCTCACACTAATAATACACGCCCATGCAAGTTTGAACCGCCTCGTGTAGTCCCTCGCTTGATGCAATCTTACGTTAACTACGGGCTTGTTTAGTTAGGTGCAAAGGGGTGAAAAATGGTGAAAAGTTTATGCATTAGGCCTGATACAACTTGTTACCCTTTTGTGGAACTAAACACGTCCTACAATGGAGATTCCATGCATGCCGCACTAACACTCAGAAATGACTACTGGAGCTGAAAAAATTACGGCATATACTATACTAAATTACTGAAAACTATACTAATGTGCACGTATCGCACGCATGCTGTTTAAATTTTTGCCGTGCGTACGTTGCTATATGAAATGAATTCTCACTCGCCGAATGCATCATGCATGCTAATTGTATTAACTGCCCTGAAATCTTCCACGCTGCATGCATGTACTCCGTAAGGCTAACTGCCCTGAAATCTCTCTCGCGCTACATAATGAAGCGCCCTAGGTCATCTTGATTTTATAAAATATAATATGCGCTATATTTTTTATAAAATATAATACAAACGTACTTCTCGCCACCGCGGGTTGATGCACTTTTGCATGCATGCGCACTATGTCATCTTGATTTTTACAGCTCCGCAACTTGATTTACGGCTCTGACGCCTTGATTTCATATATTGTTGAACGAGATGCACACATGCGCGCGGCCACAAAAGCAGAAACCTTCCACCCTTATTTCCAGGTGTAATTAGTTGGATCAAATTCCACGAGGACCCTGGATTGTTGCCTTGCATACGACCTTGGAAACAAACCTTGAATCAGTCATCCCAATCGGCCTCGAGAGACGATTTACGGTAGGCGTGGTGGACTTTTGACGTGATTTTTCGATAAGTTTCAGGGCATCAACAGAGTTAATCAAAAGCACCGCTTGGGCGCTGTTAATCACGGTCACAGGGAAACTATCGAAAGCTAATTCTAAACAGATCAACGCACCTCAAACGGATGTGCACATCAGGGTGGTTTCAATTTTTACCATCGCAGCTAGCAACAACGGGGATTTTTTAGGGTGCTTTGGGCCGCCGGAGCTCCGGTCAGTGGAGCCACGTCCTGTCAGCACGACAAATTAGCAGTCAAAGTGTCAAACATGCAAAACGGATGGGCAAATAATAACGCAGTCGATTTTTACGGTCGGAGCAGAAAACATGAAGGTTTTTTACTTCGCCGGAGCTCCGGCGGGAAGAGCCGTCGGGGTGTTAAATATTATTCCCCAGACCAATCCAAGCATGCAAGCATCGATACTTGTCCAGCGGCAGCATTCAAACGGAGGAAGAATATCCTAATTGATGGCAAGGGACCAACACACATTAAAACATAGCCTTAATAATGCTGAGAGACAACTTTTACGGCCTGAGAAGGCTTGCCGGAGCTCCGGCCACTCTCCGCCTGGGGCGTTGAATATTATTCAACACCCTGGGTGCTATATATATATATATGTATATATATATATATGTATATATGTATATGTATATGTATGTATATGTATGTGTATATGTATATGTATATATATATGTGTATATGTATATGTATATATATGTATGTATATGTATATATATGTATGTATATGTATATATATGTATGTATATGTATATGTATATATATGTATGTATATGTATATGTATATATATGTATGTATATGTATATGTATATATGTATGTATATGTATATGTATATATATATATATATAGAGAGAGAGAGAGGGGGGAGAGGGAGAGAGACTTACAGACACCACACAGTAACGAGATTGACGTCCAACTGTTCACGACGGTAAATCACGTGTACATCATCAAAATCAATGACTAGTTGAAACGCCCTTGGGTTATGGAAAACTTCAGTGAGACCATCGCGGTGATTGTGTTGATCCCTTTCTTCATTGCCTTCATGATCCAAGCATGAAACTTTGCCAGTTCACACGGGCCCAACTGTAAATCCACGTAGGGCAAGAAAGGCTTGCCATGCACATACGTTTCCGGGATTGGCTCTTCAGATGAGAGATTTTCCTCCGCCTTTTCATTTTCCTTGGAAGATGAAGGCATCTTCTTTTTCGGTGGAGATTTAGTCCTCTCATATGTTTTGATAATATGAGGTATTTCCGACAGGTTGGGTGTTGGGGCTTTCGGTGCTGGCAGCTTGTGTGGGGCTTGCGATGATGGCATCTTTGGTCGCTCAGACTCATCTAGGCTGTCATTGCCTCGAGGTGTTGTTTGCCCCTCCTCCTGATTGTTTCCTTCTGGCACTGGTGATAACGTTATTGCTTGCACTACGTTTGCCTCCAGCCGGGTTTGTTCTTGATTCAAAACACCTTGCAAAAGGATATCTCGTCGATGTCACTGGACATACTGATTCATCGCATCTCCAACAACCTCAATCCCGTCATCAGTAGTGATGTCTAACTCCCATGTAGCATCCATCACTGTAACCACTTGTACCCAGGCGTACTCTGGAGCAGGTGCCCTTGGAAACACCTGACCCGTTACTGCCATGCCAGTTGGGACTTGTCGAAACTTATTCTGTTTCCTTCCATATGGCACAACCAACGTGCAAGGTGTATCCACTCTTATGTCATCAACCGGATACCTATGGTGGGTAATGGACTCGACACTACTTGGAGCAATCAATCCAGATTGGACAACCACCACTTGTTGGTTAGATTGTGTCGCAGTGGGCACCAAGGAACCGTGTTGGCTGGCCAATAATTGGGACAATTCTTCCTTTGCGATTGCTCTCATCTTTTCTTCAAGGTTTTTCTTGTAACGGTTACGCTTCTTATAGCCAGGATCATTGGCAAATGCTCTTTTCCATGGCAAGTTTGATGAAACCCCTCGAACACGTCCAGAGTGCTCCGGGGTACCAATCGCTTCGGTTAGTTGATCTTTCTTCCTATCAGCCTTGAAAAGACCCTTTCTTTGCAACTCAACAACCTGCCCCAACCGTGCATAAATCTCCGCAGTTGTCGGGTTCTCGAATACAATCTGGTCCCCTCTCCTTCTTTTTCGGTGAGCTAGGCACCAGTGCTTAGCACGCTCTTCAATGCCGGCAAACAGATCAGGTAATCCTGCTTTCCTCCGTTCTTCTTCCTCTCTCCTCCAATGAGGGATCTTGCCATCGTATCCACCCGCACCCAAGCGATGAGGATTTTCGGCAGCCTTTTGAGCTTTCTCTTTCATCTTTTGACTCAAAGCTTTTGACTCCGGCGTTTGCTTTTGAGCCTTGAACTCTTCCCACATCGAGACAGGAATTTTCCCATATTTGGTTCTAGGGGACAACCCTTTCTCCAAATAATTTGTAGTTAGAGTGCTCCGAAAGTTCCTGAAAGCTATCCCCATGGTGATCAATGCGAATTTCTTTGCATTCTCCTTTGGTTTACCTTCAGGGAACCTGAAGCAAGCTTCCAGTGCAGTCCACATAGTGTCCTTCACACTATTTGGGATCTTCTTCCAAGAATGAGTGGTGATCCAGATCTGTAGTTGGTCCCTGACAATGGCTCCACATATGTTCCGAAATCTAGCCCATACCCCTTCTGGTAAAATTGGCTTGCCTATGGCACTAACCTCTTATACTACCATACACTCTTTCGGGATCTGGTTCTCACTTCGCTGCCCCCGTTTACGCTTCTTCTTCGTACTAGTGGAAGCTCTAGTAGTCGAAGGTTGTGGGGCTGAGACAACGGCGTCCTCTTCCATGCTAGTAGTGCCCAATCGTCGTGGGGCCGGCGATGGGGATTCAACTTCATCCTATACAACAAACAATAGATGTGTTTGTTATCTTCGGAATGTCAAATTGTGCATATAACTTTATCAATATACAACCACTTATTGACAAAATTGTAGATCAACTCCCAGGATGGAAAGCTGACCTTCTAAATCGGGCAGGAAGAGCTATTTTTGTTCAGCATGTGCTCACAGCAATGCTAATTTATATGTCCACTACCGTGGACCTACCTCCATGGTGTTTAAATAAGATTCGCCCGAATTTCCTGTGGAGGGGTAGGAAATAAGCTAATGGAGGGCATTGCTTGATAGCTTGGCCTAAAGTCAGTAGGCCAAAGGAGCTTGGAGGATTGGGAATTTTGGATCTGCAGCGTTTTGGATGGGCCCTCAGAGTGAGATGGCTGTGGCTAGGCAAAACTGAGGGTGATTGCTGTGCGTTTTGGATGGGCCCTCAGAGAGCTTTGGTCGCTATTAGGCTCCCTAACTAGCTGTTAGCTGTGAGCTATTTGGTCTCGTTGTTTCCAGCTGGGCTGGAACTCGGTTGTGTTGGTGTGAGTTGGTTGTGTGTGTGTGTGTGTGTGTGTGTGGTGTAAGGCTATTTTGGCCACTCTCTTCTTCTATTAATACAATGATATGCAGCTCTGCATATTCGAGAAAAAAAACTTTATCAATATAAACCTAGTTATACCTCCCCGGATGGATCGTATTCAGGGTCTTCTTGGTCTTTTCGCCGATGATGCCTCGGTGGACTTGGTTGATATTCTTCTGGGGTACAAAACCCACCAGAAGAATAGGCATCCTCTTCATCGTCGTTTGAAGGATCATGTGTTGCATCGACCTGTAGCAACATAAATATAGCGTCAACTACTTTATTTGCTAACATGTGGCTATCACAATATACTAACACTAAAAAATACTATTTTTAGCACAATTGTACCACAAATAATTTAATTATATGAAACGTGTATATCATGCATTTGCAAAAACCATAACATGTACAAACTACCATGCATTTTTGGAGAAGGAATTTTATAGGATTTAGTTCTTGTTAGCTCTACCACAGCTTCCCTGATCCTAATGATCAGGAAGCACACGCACACACGTACACACACCACTTAGGAGCCAAGCTAATTATCCAACAGTTCTTATAGCAAATTTTCCTATGTCTTCCTTTGGATCAAAGGATAATTTGAGCATCCAAAAATCCTACAAAATTCCTAAGCAATGCCTCAATCCATAGGAATTTTATCTATTCTGCTATAGATATCCAAATGAGTCTTTCAACGAGAATGGTTATCTGTTTTGCTATTCTAGATATTAAAAAATGAGTGTTTATTTTCAGGAAAGGAATGAAGAAGCAACAAGGATGCATCAAAATGCTACATGGGCAAGGTAGATGCATCAAAATGCTACATGGGCAAGGTAGATGGAATTATATTCCACATTTTTTAGACAACTTGGATGATAAATTCTGGCTTTTCCATCTAAATCAGTTATATTCCTCAATTTTTATTAGATAGCATCGCAGCTATCATACAAAATTATCCATTTTCATTTCATTTCAACACGCATTTTCATTCTTCATTTTGATGCTGCATAACTTGTTATGGAGCGTGTTTCCTTTTTGCGAATAGAGAAATATTTCTATTTTGCAATTGTATATATGCCACTCCTTGCTTACATTTTGTATAAATTTTCTACATATGAAATTTTAATTATATATTTTCAGATACTAGTCATGTACAAAGGAGGCCAATTTGCTAGTAAAATAAAAATGTAGATTGAAAAAATAAAACAAACCTCGGGCTGCGGCACCGACCTAGCAGGGGAAGGCGGGGGCGGCATCGACATGGCGGAGAAGGTGAGGGCGGCGGCGGCAGGCCGGGGCAGAGGGGGCGGAGAAGGGCGTCCAGCAGCTCGGGGCCAGAGGCAGAGGGGACGAGAAGGCCGCGGCGGCGAGGGGTCGATGACGCTTGGGGCCAGAGGCGGAAGGCTCGACGACGACGGCGCTCGAGGCCGGAGGTGGAGGCCTCGAGGGTGCTCAGAGCTAGGTGGAGGGCGCTCGAAGGCCTGATCGGCGGCGTCGATGGACTTTTAAACCTAGATTTTGATTTGGCCGGCGTCGATTCTAATTAGATGCGTGGGGGGGGGGGGGGGTATGGAGGGATCGATCTGTCCAGATGAGCACTTAAGAACCCCGCCAGGACACACGGACTATCCGCAGAAGGACGGTACTGTCTTCTGTACTGGATCCCCAAAAACCGCCTCTGGAAGAAATTTACAGACTGTCTGTGGCTACATAGGTACTGTCCGTGCTTCAGTGGCGGGTGTCATAAGCGCTCGCCAGCATAAATTGTGCTGGCAGGCTCTTAAGAGCCCCGCCATAAGCACGATACTGTCTGCAGCGGATGGGTACTGTTCGATGGTTTGGATCCCTAAAAACCGTCTCTGGAAGAATTTTACAGACTGCCCGCATGTACTGGGTACTATCTGTAGTGCAGTGGCGGGGCTCATTACTGCCGCCAGCATAAAGGTTTGCTGTCGGGCCCTTATGAGCCCCGCCAGCATAAAGGCGTTTATGTAGGTCAACCGGTCGATCGATCTAGCGCCTAATTATCAAATCGGCCGGGCGCCGTCGCCCTAGCTCTCTCAACCGCTCTTCTCTCTCACCCAAAAAGAAGAGAGCCCTTGGGGATTTTGATTTGAGGGCGTATACAGACCATACGATCGAGCACATCTTACTCTCGCGAGATTCTCCACCATGTCCTCCGGGTATTTGTTTTCAAATCTCTCATATTCTTTTTGATTTTGAGCAAGAACGTGGCTAGAGTTTGATGTCTTGATTATAAATTGTACCATGAATTTGTGAAATATAAGATGGGGGAAATTGTTTGGTACGCTATAGTGATGATGTATGCAATGTTTGGCGGGTCAATAATAATATAGGGTTTGATGTGGATTTGTGAACACCATGATATGTATATATATAGTGCGTCTTGGTTTGAAGAAAATTATTAGAGAGAATTTATAAACATTGTGCTGCCCTAATTCTACACATGTATTGATATAAAATAATCGTGTATTGCTTAATCAAATATTCTTGTTATAGCTTACTCAAACTCATTCAAATACATGATTATTGGCAGTGCACACACCTCCATGACTGGTCGCCAGAGGAGGAAACATGCTGAATCATCAAAGAGGCGCCGAAAGGAGAGCAGTTTTGAGAATGAAGATGATCCAAATGATAGTGATTATATTGGAGAAACTGATCAAGTGGAATCATCAATGGGGAAGTTCAATGCATCATTTATTGTTGATGAGGATGAGGTGAAGCGTGAACCTGGAACGGGATCTACCGATGATATTATTGATGTCTTTGCTCACACTGCTCCAAAGAAGGTATGGGAATCTGCTGAGTATGCAAGGTTGAGGAATGATTATGCCTATGGTCAGATCCGTGACACCAACAACCTCTACTTTCACACCTTAGTGCAAGAAAATGCTTTCCTTGGTCACCTGCATCAAACAAAAGTGTTTGTTCACAAGCGTGTTGATTTTTCTTATCTTGCACAAAAGCCAGTATTACAGAGTGTTGCAGTCTTGTTTGAGAACCTTAGACTTAGACCTTTCCTTGTGCATAGATGTGATTGAAATGGCATTACCATTAAGCAGTTCTATGCAACTTATGAGATAAATTTTGATGAAAAGATGCTTGAATGGATGAATGGCAAAACAAAATATGAGGCTACCTTTGAGGAGTTTGCTACTTTAAATCAACTTGATTATGCGTATTTTACTGATGAAAATGATAGTATTGATGTGTACAAGCAAGATGTGATTGAAGATACTCATATATTCTATGAACCTGCTCATGTCGGCATAACGGTTGAACTTGGAAAACCAATTGGCTTGAGGTATCACCCTGCTGCCATAAATAATATCATTAGATCGACTTTCACGCCAAAGAGTGGAAACAGGGGTATGATTCTTGATCATTATTGGAATGTCATATCATATATTATGAATGGGCAGCGATTCAATGTGGTGTCACTAATCTTTGAGCAGATGATTGAAAAGAAGAAGTTTCTCATAGGCAATATGTACTTTGCTCCTTATATCATGACCTTGATCAAAGCAAAGACAAACTTTGATGGTTCTTGGGAAGTGTTTCATTCATTATATCAGCCCTTTATCAATGTAACGGTATGAAAAGACCATTGACACCACCAGAAGCTTTGCTGCCCAATTTTCAACCTAAAGATGTGGAAGTAGAAGAGGATGTGGCAGAAGAAAATGTTACTAGTACACACGCAATGCCTCCTCCAACGCCTATGCAGCCACAATGGGTGCCACGTATTGGATTTTTTGATCCATACTTTGCCTCCATGCAGCAAGGTTTCAACACTCAGTTTGCAGCTCTTAGCCAGCAGTTCGACACAAATCTGCATAACATGCAGCAGAGCTTTCAGGAGCAGCTCAGTGCTGGTTCGATACTTTTGGGCAACACTTACACACTACCATGTATCAGCTCATTATGGCGAGCTTGCAAAATGTGGAGGCAGGTCTCCATACAAACATTGATGCTTTAAATGATAGATTCAATAACCTGACTACCTCTGAGCAGTATTAGCAGTTAGTTGACCGTCAGCAGAGGCTTGAGACTGATTTTGGCACCTTGTCTACGGCTTTCACGGGCTTCACAGATCATTTCTACTCACTATATCCACGGCCACCTCTGCCACCGTCTGAGGATGATTCTGATGATTTGTGTTGAACTTTTTTTTATGTGCTTGCATGAACTTGGTTTGTAATAATATCTATGCACTTATGCTTATGTGTGGTACTAGAACTTGGTATTGTTTTATGTGATGAACTATGTTGGCTTGATGAAAAATTATCTCTTATGGTTGTTCTATTACTAACTTGTGGAGATTGAGCATAATATATATAGTCTTACAACATAATAATTAAGCTTACAAAATATTAATTAATACAAGTACAATTAGTAGTGTTACAACAAGTTATTCTTTAACAAATCTTCCTTCACAGTCTTTGCGCGCCCAGGGATTCTCGGCCTTGTCTTCGTATTGATTGTAGTCCTCAACGTTCTCTACACCATTAACTCCAGTAATCCTTTGCTTCGCAGAGATAACAATGTGTTTCTTTGCATTTGCGGAGTCTGCTATATAAAATACTTGTGCGACGCGATCGGCAAGCACCCAAGGATCATCTTTATAACCAACATTGCCTAGATCCACAAGTGTCAACCCATAGTTGTCCACTGCAATGCCCTTCGGATGTTTCACCCATTGACACCGAAAGACAGGGATCCAAATATTCGCTCCATAGTGAAGTTCCCATATTTTCTCTATAAAACCATAGTAAGTTATAGTTTGCTCGGATGTGTCAATAGCCTCAATGCGAACACCACTATTTTGGTACGCCACACTCTTGTTGTCTTTTTTGATGGCATAAAATGTGTACCCATTTATTTCATATGCTTGCCATGATGTGACGTTGTTTGATGGTCCAGAAGCCAGCCTTGCCAATGTTACTTCATCTGTTGAATCTCCTTGAAAATTGTGCGTTTGGTCCCTGAACCATGATGAGAATCGACGCTTGTGCTCTTTCATTATCCAATCCTGCGAGCGACCATTACTTTCTAAACTAACTCATTTAAGTGTTGCTGGATGTAGGGCTCCACTAATGTGAGTTGTTGTAGAATACTGGAATGAGCTTTCTCCAACTCTTTGTTTTCACTATCGACAAATCTTTTCTTTCCAATGGTTCCCCTTCCGGACAACCTCCCCTCATGCGGAGATACCGGCGAGCCAACAGCTCTAACATCTTTAATGTAATCTATGTAGCAATCAATACTCTCTTCTGTATGGTAGCTCTCCATCATGGAACCCTCTGGAAACACACTGTTTCTCATATATCCATTGAGAGTAGACATGAACCGTTCATATGTCCACATCTGATGGAAGTACATAGGTCCTAGTTCAGCTATCTCGTTGGCCATGTGGATCATGAGATGCTCTATAATATCAAGAAAGGAGGGAGGGAAGCACATCTCAAGTTGGGACTGAGTTTCGGCCACAAATAGCTGCAGTCTAGCCAGCTCTATGCAATCGATCACTTTCTTAGAAATTGTGTTGAAGAAGTAACACATCCGCGTGATAACCATCTTCACGAATACTGGTTTGATTGCCCGAATCGCAATAGCAAGAAAAACTGTGAGCATCACATGACAATCATGGGAGTTATACCCTGAAATTGTGAGGTCAGGGATCGAGACTAGTGACCTGATGTTTGATGAGAAACCATTTGGCACTTTCAACCCGCGCAAGCACTTGCACACATCGGTTTTCTCAACTTGTGTTAGGTTGTAGCTAGCCGGGGGAATGTATTGTTTTCTATTGCCTTGTGGTACGGGGTGAAGATCATTTCTGATTCCGAGTGCAACCAAATCCTTACGTGATTTCAATCCATCCTTTACCTTCCCTGTGATCCCCAACAAACCGGCGGTGCTATCAAACACATTCTTCTGTAGATGCATACCATCAATGGCATGACGTACCGCCAAATCCTTCCAGTATGGCAAATACTTAAAGAAGATAGACATCTTCTTGAATGGCATGTCGATGACTTGTTTATTTGTGGGCTTCTTTCCATGCTTCTTTCTAGGCTTCTTTTTCCCAGGCTTCTTTCCGGGCTTGAAATTGACCTTCTAACACATTTCAAACACTTTTTGACCTGTAATCGGTTGAGGAGCCACTTCTTTCTCAATGGTGCCATCAAAGTTTTCCTTCATCTTTCGATATTTGTGTGTCATCATTAAGAAGCGTCGATGGCGCATGTACACTGTCTTCATAGATCCTGTAAGATACAAAGATGATGTTCTATCGACACATACAACACATGATGTCTTTCCTTTTTTTTGTCCAAGTAGGGCAAATAGGGCGGGATAGTCATTGATGGTGACAAAAATAATTGCCCTTAGTGTGAAGTGCTCTTGCCGATACTCATCCCACATCCTAACTCCCTCGTTCCATAGTGTGTTCATATCTTCAAGTAACGGCTCAAGAAAAACATCTATGTCAATGATTGGTTGCTTCGGGCCTGATATAAGAATGGATAGCAGAAGATACTTCCGCTTGTGACATAACCATGGTGGAAGGTTGAATATAGTCAACAACACTGGCCATGTGCTGTGCGTCCTACTTTCTTCACCAAATGGATTTATCCTGTCGGTGCTCAACGTGAAACGTACATTCCTTTTCTCTTTTGCAATGAGTTCATGATTGGCATCGAATGTCTTCCACTAGCGAGCATCGGATGGGTGTCGAAGCTTTCCATCATTCTTTAAGGGCCGGTTAACGTGCCATGTCATCAGTTTAGCTGTGTTCGGATTTGAGAACAAACGCTTCAGGCGGTCGACCACCGGTAGGTACCACATCACCAAGGCTGGAATTTTGTGTTGACCTGTTTCAATACCGATACAAGCATCATCCTTTGCCTGACAATCTGCACTTCTCTTTGCTACCCTCTTCCTCTTGTCACCGACTTTTGATCCGATACCATCCTTACTAAAATTTGCATTAAGTTTGTAACGACTAGTTTCACAAGTCGGGCACTTAGTCAATGCCGCATGGTTACCACGATATAGTATGCAGTGGTTTGTACATGCATGTATTCTTTGCACACGCATTTTCAGTGGATTGATAAGCTTCTTCGCTTCATATGTATTTTTTGGCACAAAGTTTGGATTCGGAAGTAATTAGCCAAGAAAAATAAGCAGATCATTGAAACTATTATCTGACCATACGAACATAGCCTTCAGGATGAGAAGATGAAGCACAAAACGCAGGAATGTCCACTCTTTCCCACAACCATCATGCACACGGTCCTTTGCGGCCTTTTTTCATTGTCTCAAAGTGCTCTAAACCTTTCGCACTTCCTAGCAACACTTCTGGTTCTAGATGGCGCAACATTTCCTCCATATCTTTATCAAGCTCCTCTTCTTCGGAGTGGTCACGATCATTGATATCTGTGTTGTCACCATCATGCATCATCGCATGGTCACCATCATGCATCATACCATGGTCATCGTTATGCATCATACCCTGATCACCATGATCCTCATTGTCATGCTCATCACCAACACACACACTTCATCATTGATATTGTTGCCGCATGAGTATGCAGATAAATGTGCCTCACCATGGTGTTTCCAAATCTTGTAATCATCCATAAAACCCCGCTTGATCAAATGTGTCTTGATTACATCAGTGTCCTCCCATACAATATTGTTCTTGCAATCAAAGCACAGACAACAGATTTGCTTTGTCCTCTCACTGTGAGCGTGCTTTTTCGCGGCAAGAAACAACCCTACTCTCGACATGAAATAATCCGAATGTCTCCTTGTGCCATACATCCATGCCCTGTCCATCATGAGCTCCCTATGAAAATAAAGAAACACTACACAAAACTCAATTAATAACTAATTCAAATCATTTTGACAGCAATTTGTAGTATGACATTTTTTTAAAAAAGCAAGTTCTTAGATCCACATCTTCAAGTTGTAGGTGAACAAGGAAGCTCTTGTTGATAAAACAAAGCACATACTCATTCTCTCTCCTATTTTTCCTAAATTTAGATGTACACAATGGCCTCTTACAAAGCACATACCATTAGATGTCCTTTTACAAAGAAAAACAAATTAAGCAAGATGTTGATGGAATTAAGTTGAAAAGAAACTAGAAATGACACAAATTTACCTTTTGGAGCCACCTAATGC
Source organism: Urochloa ruziziensis (assembly GCA_015476505.1). Lineage (NCBI taxonomy): Eukaryota > Viridiplantae > Streptophyta > Magnoliopsida > Poales > Poaceae > Urochloa > Urochloa ruziziensis. The sequence continues at coordinate 33,797,448 of CM027120.1, read as the reverse complement.
AAGGAATCCAAAACCAAAACCTTCCCATTTGTTTTTGTTGATTTTCGACTTTTACCTGAGCGCCTCCTCTCTCTGTCAGCTCCAAAAGGTGAAATAAGATGCGGCCGGCCGGGTTGGTTGTACATTTAATTGGGACTTTATGCTGGCAGGCCACTTAACTTTCCCGCCAGTAAAACTTTTTACTGGCGGGCTGCTTAAAGGCCCGCCAGCAAAAAGTTTCTCTGCTGGCTGTTACTTAGGTCGCCCGCCAGCACAGGTGTAACACATGTTATATATATATATATATATAAACGTATCAAGATTTTCTGAGCTTTTACCAGGTTATGGTGGTCAACATCACACAAACTGAGATATAATATTGCCAATTACAACTTGACAAGTATCAAAAACTCAAATAACAACACTTTATTGTCAATGCTGGACTTAAAAAAATCACCAAGTTTAATTTAGCTCAAACAACATACATCACACAAACTCATAACAGAGTCAATGAAACAATAACACAAACAACCGCATAATCTCACACATACACTACAACACTTCATTTGCCTACTCCAAACAGGAACACAACTATGACACTAATGAGAATAACCACTCCAGCTACAATAATGACATCCTTGTTGCATGATCCGCCGTCTTTCCCTTTCTTCTGTCGGAGAAGAGCACGCAGATCTCCAACTTCATTCTTCAGCTCAATCATTTGTCCTTTCACCACTCCATGCTGGACTTTCAAATCACACAACTCCATCTTCAACTCATAATTTGCACACTTCACCTCACTCAACATAATTTTCATCTCACTAATCTGATTTAGTAATTCCAGATTTGAATCCAAAGTATGAGTCGTAATGGCAGCACCACCAGATTGACGAGGTATTTGTGCAGCGGGACCAGACGACAGCAAATTTGCAGGAACCAAATGAGGGAAGTGTGTCTTCAAATGGTTCAGATACACACCTTGGTTATACCAGTATTGGTCACATGATGATGAGTCTCCCTACAATGACAGCAGCCCAAATCAAGACATGGTACCTTTCAATCTTGGAAAAAAATAAATTATCTATAAGACATGGTACTGTCAAAATTGCAGGTTCAACTTATATATGAATTCGATTTAAGAATGGACATGATACAAATCACGTTCAGTGAGAATCAACATCGAGATGCCTATATGATAAACCTAGAGAATACTCCCCCAAATGAATAAAAGCACGCCACCTTAAGCAACCAACCAGTGGAAGCTACTCGTGGCTGGGCAAAATCTATAGCTCTAAATCTGTAGTGTACCTAGCTAGAAAATGATAAACTAACATGTCAAAATCTATATTTCGCATGAGGTACTCAGTCACTAATACTGCCAAGCACTATCTAGGCCAGATCTAGAGCTGAATAAGCATGTGGACTTGTGCATGCAAATTATTACTAGCAAAACTGTATCAAAAAAATTCAAAACGCCATACACCTATAGAAACAAATAATCCCAATGCATGGAGAGCAAATTGAGATCATACCCTAACGTGGTTTTCACACTTGTAGAAAATTTCCCTTGACTTGCTAGGGAGGAGAATCACTCTACCAGGGCACCTTACACAATCAACCACCAGCAACTGCTCCTGGCTGACTGAGCACGACATCACCAATCACCAGTGTACCAGCTTTTGAACGACGGGGGAGGAACTTGAAGCTGACGAACGTCTACAGCTCAGGGGCCGGCGGCGAGATCACGACTGGAGGCCCCGACTGTACCCGTCGTGACGCCAGCGGGACTAGCAAAAGGCTGTGGCGGCACCGTACCCTAACGCCAGCTAGGGGTGGCGGATCTAAACTTGTGCGGCGTGCTAGTTGCTTTCCTTTTTTGGACACTCGGCGCGTGCAGCTTAAGAGCAAAAGCGGAAGCACCGAGAAGAGCGTCGCGATAAAATATCTGTTACCACTATGCTGGCGGCCCACTTAAAAGCCCGCCATCAACTATTTCAACACTATGCTGGCGGGCTAACTAATCAACCGCCACAGCTATTATCAGTATTTCCTTTCAAGCTTTTGAAAGAAGTTTCTCCTGCCAACCAAGAATTCTGCTGCCACCACATCACCATCTTCATTCTTCAGCTTCCTTATATAATTCTTACTTTTTCGTTTAGAGGCAAACTTGCCAATTAGCATCACAAATTCAAATAACGGCATCACATACTAAAATAACAGCATCACAAACTCATAGTCTTAATTTTTAGATACATAGGATCAGGATCCGGCCTCCGCAGCTCCAACAGAGAGCGCTTATATTACAGCCACAGGTAATCAAACAAACAGCTCTAAGGCTGCACAGCTACGCTTACACCACTTCAAAGAAAACTCTAAGTCTTTGCCCAAAACCAAGACAAAAGATAAATGGGCGACTCCAACTATGACAGGACCAGACCAGACTCTGCAGCTTCAACCTTGAATTCTATCATTAGACTTCCACCCAAACTTGTAGAAAATCTCCATGATGACCACCTCCAAACGTCGGCACATGAACTTCATAGTTACTACATCTTCTTCTCTTGACACTGCTGCCCAACATTTGATCCAATATATCGGTTCCTCTAAACTCATAGTCTTAATGTCACCACACAATCTAGCTTAAACAAACTGACCAACTTTAGCTCACACTACAACGGGAATAACAAAAACATCAACATAAGCTAACTCATACTGCACTGCAACACTTCATTTGCTTACTCCAAGCATGAACACTCCAACTATGACACTAATGACAATAACCACAACAGCTGCAATGGTGGCACCCCTGCCACAAACCGTCTTTCTTGTTTCGCGTAAGATCGGCCTGCAGCTTTAAAACATCATTCTTTAGGCCTTCAAAATCAGTCTTCAGGTCAGTGTAGTGTTGTCCAACGTTACTCTTCACTTCGTTCACTAGTTCTTTCATCTCTGCATGCTTAGAGCTTGAAATCAGAGAATTCCATCTTCAATTGACAATATTTAGTCTTCAACTCAAACAGCTGATTAAATAGATCATGATTTGCTTGCAAAGCACAAGACTGAATGGCACCGCTACTAGATTGATGAGCAAATGTTGCACCACTACCGCCAGCTCTAGACGAGCGCAAGATATATGCAGCATACTCATTAGGAAAGGTTGTCTTCAAATGGTTCAAATACAAATCATGGTTGTACCAGTACTGGTCACATGTCCTCAAGTCTTCCTACAACAATAACAGCCCTAATCAAGACATAGTACCTTTCAATCTTGGTAAAAATTAAATTTACTAGAAAAAGCGAGTACAAATATACATGCTAATTAAGGTGGGGAACTGAGCTATAGTGGACAGGTTCAACCACAACGAATGTAACCTGCTGTGCTCATTTCGCTGAGGCTAGCTCTTAATTACTTGTCAATGATGGAATAGGAAATCATTGTAGCCTGGGAAATCTGGAAAGCAAGAAATGCAGTGATCTTTGATGGTGCCAAGGCCACCCATAGACTTTGGACTTTAAAGTTCAAAAGCAAATAAACCTCCAGCTTCTTAGAGTTAGAGAGGATCATATATAGGTCAATAGTTATCCAATGGCTAAACAGAACTTTGTAATGTGCTACCACAAACAGGACGTGTGCCACATGCCAAGCTAATTATTGGAGCCTCAGTAATAGACAATGCAAATTAATAAAAGAAAACTGTATCAAAATAATTAAGAACTATATATGTAGATCGAGTACCAAAACTAATCCCAATGCATGCATATGGACAACAAATTGAAACCATACCCTAACGTGGTGTTCGCACTTGTAGAATGGCGCGCCTTGCTTGCTAAGGAGGAAAATCACTCGACCGTTGCACTTTGAGCAACGCACCAGCGGCAGCGGCTCATAGTTGCGTAGTGACCTGCAGGACGACATACTTGGCGAGTGGGGGAGCGGGAAGCGGACCGAGCACGTCGACAGAAAGGGGACCGGCGGCGAAACCACGAGCGGAGGCCCCGAAACCCGTTGCAGATCTAAGCTTGAGCGAGAAGCTATAGCTACTAAGCAAGCAGAAGCAGCTAGCTAGCAGAGCGTGTCAGCGCCACTTACTTATTGCTCCAACTTTGCTGGCGGGCGACTTAAAAACCCGCCGGCAAAGTTGTACACCTTGCTGACGGGTGTTTAAGTCGCCCGCCAGCGAAGATGAGTTAGTCTTTGCTGGCGGGCCACCTAACGGCCCGCTAGCACACAACTATCTGTGCCAGCGGGCTCCAGCACTTCTGGACCTGGGTGCCTTAGCGCTCGCGGGCGACATCACCACCCGCCAGGGCGGTATATTTGTGCTGCCAGCACAAATCGTTTGTGGTCTAGTGCGTAATCTGCAATTAGTTTTTAATTAATCTATATTTAATACTTTAAATGTGAAAAGATTTTATTCCGAAATCTTTTCACCAACCATCTAAATACGACACTTTGCCAATTGCCGGCAAATACCTAACCCTCTGAATGTCGTTGTACAGGAGACCACATATTGATCAGGTGTTAGAGGAATGGTACATAGATCAGGAGACCGCATATTGACCACACATGCATCTCGGTCCTGGTCTTCCCATCCCAATGTTGGGCAACAACTCTGTCCCCAAAGGGGCAAAATAAAATTACAGTTAATCTATTTCCTCAGTCATGAAAGAGCCGACAATTTTTACCACTGCTTGCTCGGCTGAAGCCACCATTGACATGCTGAAAGTCCATTCATCTTTGGACAATTCTAGCAATCATGTATGCACGTGCGTGCACCGGGATACACTCGTATTGCTGAACAATTTTAAGGGTCAAGCGTTCTCAGCCAATAATATGAGCTAACGAACACTCAACAGTTTGCACGCAATATTTCTGTCCAGCTGTCACGTACGCCAACTATTGAGCAATCCCTCCAAAGCATAGTAACAAATGCGCAGAATTGTAAAGAATTTCATCTGCAAGGAATGTCTGTTAAACGTATCTGATGGTTAATCGCAAGGTTAATCTGAAAGGGATGACCAAAATACACAAGTTTAGCATCTGAGGCAACAAAATGTCAATACCTCAATGTAAACAGACATTCAGGAACAGTTTTAAGTGCGACCATGGATTCATGATCATTAGAACAATTTGTGTAAGCTCAGGAGTATATTCTGCTAAATCTGCATATGAAGGTTTCTTTACTGGGGCTGCACAGTTTGGGTCATGGGAGAGAATATGGAAGAGTTGGGCACCAGGCAAATGCAAGTTCTTCATGTGGTTAGTGGCACACAACAGGTGTGGTCTGCCCCACCTTGAAAGCTGCCCGCTTTGTGATCAAGCCGAGGAAACTATTGACCATCTACTCACCTCATGTGTCTTCTCTCAACAAGTATGGTACAATATTTTACGGAAGGTCGGTCTGCAAGATCTCTCTCAAAACATGACAGCAACTCCTTTCGAGGAATGGTGGGAGAGCACAAACAATGGAATTGGTGGTCAGGTTAAAAAAGGGCTCAATTACAACATCATTTTGGGCGCTTGGTCCATTTGGAATCACTGCAACCCCGTTGTGTGTTTGATGGATCAACCGGACATAAATGAAGTTCTTGTTTCGGTAAGGGATTAGCTTCACCTTTGGAGTTTGGCCGGAGCTCGGGGAATCAATTCCCCTGCTCTACAGCCAGCCAATACGTGAGCTCATTTCTAGTGGTCTTGGGTCAAGATTTTTGCAAGTAAGCAAGAGATACGCCATTTGATGTAAAAGTGTGTGTGTGGGGTTGTAAGGGGTTTCTGAACTCACTACTTCATTCTTCTTAATATAATGACACACATTTCTTCTACGTGTTCCAGAAAAAAAAGAACAATTTGTACCAATTCTAGGAGAGGATACCGAAATCAGCACTTCCTCCGACCGGAGATTAAGTCAATTAGGACATCACCACAGTCCGGAAGGTGTCACTGTGACCAACAATATCTACAAAAAGAGATACATATTATAAAAAGTGTTTTTCATAATGAATCTAGTAGTGACATTGTAAGTCCATATAATTGTTTTAGATATTCATGGTAAAAAGTAAAAGGGTTTGGCATAGGTCGATTCTAGATGAGCTTGTATTTCCGTTCAGAGAAGTATGCAGAAACTAAAAATAAAGAATGACATAAGGATTAATATTTTCTCAGAGGTACTATTGCAAATGCCATGTTCTCTTATTAGACCCCCAGTCTCTCCAAGCAGGACTGCATTGCGCAAGATTAACCATAGGCAGCAAAACAAGCAACAGAAAAAAAAAATTGCAGTTTTCAGTACTTCATTATGCTATAGCTATACAGAAAGATGGAAATTTTAAGGCAGAGTAAAATTCAAATTACAAGAGTAAACATGCAAAATTATCTTGGGGTCAGATTGCTATTGAAAAGTCACCATAACCCAGTAGACCAAACATTCACATTCCAAACAATGCCTTTTAGATTAAAAGAATTCTCCTTTTTTTAGGATTCACAGGGAAACTTCATATATCTATAACACATTAAAATGCCTTTTCCAATAGCAATGGAACAAAATGTTGGCAAATAATAATCAGGCTATGGTGCATTGTAGGATCAAGAATACAACAAAAATCACAGCGTCATGTGAGATTCTTGATTTTGAAGTTTTTTCTGTACAGCCATTGCTCATATCAAATTATCAACTATCACCATGTTCACAAACACAGTTGAGATTGATGTATAAATTTAAACATATTAAATATTAAGTAAAGAACTTGACTAATATCCAAGAAAACGATAAAAGTTTAAAACATGCAAATAAAAAGAATGACAGAGGAAGCATATCATGCAAAATAAAGATCAAACTGAGACCATGTGGTTTATTCAAAATATTGGTAAAACAAAAAATAAATTGAGAAAAGGAAACAACTGCTTGATTGGTTGGAGAAAGCAATAGAACCTGCAATTACTAAACTAAACACATAGTGCTCAATGTCTCTAGATCTCAGCATAGTGCTCAATGTCTCTAGATCTCAGCATCCTAGTGTAAGGTGATTTCCATTTGACTCTTTCCATCAGTTCACGTATAATAAATTTCTTATTTGCACCGCCTTTAGAAAATTACAATATCTATTCTATGGTCATTCTATATAAATTGGAACAATTTAATACTCTTAACATAGATATCAGTCAGCCTTTGGTGTATTGCATGATCAGTCAACCTTATGTTGGACACCGGGAGCCAATAATATTGCATGATCAGACAACCTTTAGCTGAGATCAGATAACCTTATTCCTATGTGTGCAATCAATTCCTATATATATCTATGTTACTTGTGCTTATCCCCTTAGTCCAAAAGAAAGTTAAATAGCCATAAGTGAGAAAATTATACCATACTGATGAGTATGAACATCAATAAAAAAAAATCAGTTATCCAATAAAAAAAACTTGATGCTATGGCGATAAAGGTTTCATGGTTTCTTCTTGCTTGTTTCTTTAAAACAAACTTGATCCTAGTGCGATAAAGGTTTCATGGTTTCTCCTTGCTTGTTTCTTTATTGGAAAAATGAAACTCAATATAGCATCATTACATTATTAGGATTAAGAATATTGTATCCATAATCCCGTTGTGATTTTGTCCTCTATCTCCCTTCTACCGCCTCTATCAACATGACAACATTCACAGCCACATTTGTCTTTCCAAAAGCAGAGGCACGGGCAGGGACCACTCCTGACAATGTTTATGGTGCCCTCCTCCCTTCCTCTCTCCCTTCCATAGATTGGACAACCCCTCCCATTCCTTCCCTTCCTTAGTTGCTTTCTAGTTTTAGGTTGGCCGCCTATGCAGAGCCTAGCCAACCCCCATCCCTTAATTAGTGCCTAGAATTTTGAAAATTTGATCACAATAACTAACTAAAAGGCAACTGACTCTACCATCGTCTAGAACTATTCTTTTTTGCATAAAGAGGTTGGCATTGATCCAACAAAAAAAAAAGATTGGCTTTTATAATCTAGTTGAGGCTCAACTAGCTGCCTCTAGAGTCTAACTGAGTCTCAATTTGTATACCATTGATTAACTAATTAAATGTTTTCCTTTTTTTTGCAACATTGTTTTTTTTGTCTAAAACCACAATAAAAGAAAAGGATGTAGCAAATTATGTGTCAATACAATAAGGAGCAAAACAAAATGTAGTACAAAAACTTTTATCAAGAATGGTAAAAGAAGTAGCAAATACAAAATTTTGGCGCACCGCATTTTGAAGAACAAATTAGTGATAAAATATAAAAGAGCACGCGCATAGTCATTTAGCAAAATATCTGAGTGGAGTATTTTGAAGTGCAGATGTATCTTAAATTTCATGTGGTCCTCGCATTTATCAAAGACTAGAACAAATATCTATAATTGTATATGAAGGTATCGATCATGAGAGTGTTGATATATGCATAGCCTAATACTAATTTGATTGAAGACATAGTACATGTACTGACTATATTGTCTCAAGTCAAAATCATGCCAAAATCATCTGATGAGCAGTAATCTACCAAAACTAGAGCGTATGACGAAAGAACCTACTAAATTGGTACAAACATGCTAGCCCTGCCGTAGATGAAACAAATAAGGCAAGCATATAAACCACAAATCAAATTGCACAATTAACCGTTTTCCATGCATGACTAGCACAAATGCGCAGATAACCTTGCACACACAATAGTAGCATTTCAATAACTATTGCATATCTAGCGAGGTCAATTTTTGCAGCCATTGGCCCATTACTACTACTGAGGAGCGTATCTTTCAGTACCTGTAACAAACCGTAGTTATTTCCACTGAAAAATTGAGGAGCTGAAAGGAGAGACATTTGTGATAGGAAAGGGATGCCGAAGCATACAAGCTAACAAGTAAGTATACGGTAATGTGTGACAGTGACAACGGGAGGGAGCACGCAAGTACGCCGCCACGGGCCACCCCACCGTGACGCCGTACCGGCGTGCTCTCTCTCGTTGTCACCGCCGGCCAGCACCAAATCAAACCCAAGCAAGTAGCCGCCTGCACACATAAAGCAGAAGCCATAAGAGGAGAATCTATCCACAAGAGACGATGGAATGAAGAAGAGCAAAATCTTAATCGCATGGTTGAAACAGCTATTTACATGTACATCCGGGCTTCGTGGAGCCCGGAGGAGATGATATTACATGGGGTGAATGATGACTGAAAGAACACAAAAGTAAGATCCAAGATTAATTTTATCTGGAAGCGAAAACCCAAATAAAATAAGAGAATATGAGGCGACCAGAAACAAGCAAGAATACATCTGGATTCAGAGACCATCAATAACAGATATAAAGAGAAAAAAAATATCACCACACCTCAGAATCAAGAAATGGTCCAGGATATGTATTACTGCAGATCAGGAGGGCGGGAGGGATCACCTGATGACGAGGAGAGTGAAAGGAGAAGAAATCCCCTCCAACAACCATGGATGTCAGATGGGAAGCTTGCGTAAAATATACGGTTCTCGGTTCTGAGGCACAAGCCTAGGGAGAGGGTTGGAGGAGGAGATGGACTAGTCTTCGCCGCTCCATAGAGCGCTGCTTTTTTTGGCGAGTGAGGTGTGAGCGGTGGTGGCGGCTTTATGGAGGGAGAGAAGACAGAGAATGTTTAATTTAACTCCTGTGTTGAACAAAAATATAATGCGGGTAGTACATTTGTACTGGAGTTTGCTGCATGTCTAGTACTCCTACTAGTAAAATGCAGTGGAAGTGTACCGGCTCCGGGATTCAAAATGACAGAGGTGTACTTTGCATATCAGTGATTTCAATCTTGACGACGGTTGTTGGAAGTGTTTTCGTTCTTGAAATTGGTGTGATTTAAGTTTACTTTAATCCCCTTTCGAAACCAATTATCATTTATGGACATATCGTTGTGTTTTATTTTACTTTTTGCCTGTTCATAAATACATACTTTCTCTATCAAAAAATTAATACTTTTAGCTTTTAAATTTTATCTAACTAAAGCAATACTCACACAAATAACAAAAATATACGAAGAGCGCATAGAGACAATAAAATGATATTGTTGTTTCTTTTATTCCAATGCATGCTATTTTTTTCAGGATCTAGAATATACCAAACAGACAACATAGATTTTAATCACAACTATTATCAGTAAGGGTTTGTTGGGATGGACTAAAGCTTAAATTTACATATGACTAAAGTTTGGAAGTCTAAATTTTAGCTGACAATGTTAGTCTCGTACTATTTGGATCCGGGGTTAATTTTTAATCCATATATTAAAGTTCATTCTACCCTTGGTGGAGCCTGCTGCAACTGCTCATTCTTTTAGTGGAAGGGTATTTTGGCATCCATGGTGTGAGATTAGCCCTCAGTAGCTAGTTTTGGAGGGCCAATGAACTAAAGTTTAGTTGAAGGGTTAGCTCACTTTTAGTCCCCCTATTCGGATAATTGGGGGATAATTTTTGGTAACTAAATTTTAGCCACTAATTAAATCAAATAGGCCCTAAACAAAAACTAATTGAAAAACTAGTTGCATGAGTCAAAGCTATCTTATGACTAGTTTAGCTACCAAATTATGTCAAGCAGTCAGTTTTATCCCCAACTAAAGTATGCCATTTGATTCATGACATTTGCCATTGTAACATGAGGATAATAAACTATATTATACTGGTTAGGAAATTTCTCTTTAAGGGATTTAGAGCCAACCCAAATATCCTCCCCAAATCTAGTTTGTGAGTCAAGTTTTATTTTGAAGGTCTCACATTTTAGAAAAAAAAATTCCTAACCTTCAACAGACTTTTCCAAAATTGCGAGTCTCTAGGTTTAATTTTAACCTGAGAAAGACACTTGAAACTCAAATATTTATTTCTAAGTAATGTCAGGCACGTGTGATCTTCATTCAACAATTTAAATAACCATTTGTTGAGTAGACATTTGTTTTTATCTGGAGGTTAGCTTTCCTAGACACCGTCGATCTTTAGGACGCCACAAGATATCCCATTTGGCAAGGCGATATTTCCTTTTATCATTATTTCCTTGCAAAAAAAAACTGGATCGATAGATATCTAGTCTTTTTAGGACACTTTTAGGAATCTCAAAAAAAGACATCATAAACATAGGTAGGCTACTCAAAATTGAATTCAATAAAATTAGTCTTCCCCCATAGGATAAATGTTTAGGCTTCCAGGTACTTAGTTTGCGTTTGAATCTTTCCTCAATAACAGTCACACTCTAGTGCGCATTACAGAGCTTGTTGTGATGCATCGAGATTCCTAAGTACCTATAAGGATACGATCCTAAGTCACAACCAAATAGTTCAGTATACTCCCAATCAAATAGTTCAGTATAGTCCCACTGATATTGTTTGGCTTCTTCATAACAAAATATTTCACTCTTTGTGGAAGTTGATTCTTAAACCTGACAATCGTTCAAAGACGCAAGCAAAAGTTTCATATTCTTAGCTTGCTTTAAATCATGGTCCATGAATAGATGCAAACAATAGCAAGGTTACATTATTTAAAAAATTGAGTAACGATTTTTCTAAAAAGTTTATTTGAAATATTCAAATAGATGTTATCATTCCCAAAACGACGGTTATTCATGATTGAGGAATACAACAACTCATTAAATTTGTTTGTCATATATAGTTGGCGGACAGCTTCTTCATAAAAAAAAGATGTCGTACTTCTCATCCTTAGAAAATATCGGACAACTTGTAGCTATATGTATTACATGAAAAACTAAAAATACATTGCATGTGTTAAAGTTTAGATTCTTTGGATCCATGGATGAAATCATCACCTGGTCCACTAGAAGATTTTTTTTCCCTTTAAAGAGCCACTGCTCCCTCCGTCCCTTATTAACTGTCGCTGTTGGTGTGCGTGCCACAAGTTTGACTCGATTTGTAGAAAATACGTATAACATTTGTATCTTTAAATAAATTTGTTAAAAACTAGACTAAAAGATTTTTCCAATGATACTAATTATGTACCATAAATATTAATATTTTTTAATATAAAATTAAACAAAGTTTTTTCTCGAGAAGTGAGAAAGACAGTTATTTAGGGACGGAGGGAGCAGAACATTGACGCGGCACCTATCGAATCTAATCCACTATGAATGAATGTCAAAAGAGCTATATGTAGGGCATCTGATTCGTCATTCCAAACGACGCAATACTAAAAGGGTTAAATCGAAGGTTGGCTCCTGGAAAAAAGATGTTTTTTATCATTCCTGGAAAAAAGATGTTGCTCTCCGTATGCAACCAGGGTAAAAGCATCTGTCAGATCCAAACGGCTGGCCTCACAAGTACACTGAATTTTCCCCAAGGCGCGCCTCGCTTGCTGGGTGCTAATACTGACACATCATCACCGTACCTGCAAAGCTTATCCATCGCAGCAGTGACCGGCCGTTCTGCGTGGTGGAGCCCAACCGAGACCATCGGTCGCCGTGGTGGTGGTGGGACGTGGCAATGCGTGTCGAGGACCGGTTGGTGATATGGATTTATCCGTGCTTTAACTCGACGATCACTGATCAGGTGTGAACCACATGCATGAGGGCATTCTGATATTTATATTCTTTTTTTAAAGATAAAAACTTATATTCATTCGCATGCTTTTTATCGCATGGCCCTGGAACAGGAATCTGCAAGCAAAACTTAACAGTAACAAAGTTTAGTCCAGGTCATATCCGGTGTTCAGATGTCAACTAAAGGATTAAACATGAGTTAATTATAAAACTAATTACATAAACCGTGGCTAATTCATAAGGCGAATGTATTAAGCCTAATTAATCTATGATTAACACGTGTTTACTGTAGCACCACATACCAAATCATGTACTGATTAGGCTTAATAGATTAATTAGGCCAAACAGTAAGAGAGGACCCTTAGGCCGGCTTGGCCTCGAAAGGTTTCTATGTGACTGAGTAACTAGAGATAAGTGTGTGAATATGCCCTTTGAATACCTATGGCCCTCTTTTTATAGGCTCGAAGGAGGCGGTAGGTCATGTGGAAAGACTGTTTTCGGGGATGAATATTTGTGATACATATTTATCAGATAAAAGGGCAGCGAAACTAACAGCTCGCCCGACCCCTGCCATGCCAGGATCAGGGGCTCGCTCGGTCATGGTGCTCACCCACTTGACCCGTTAGATGGAAAAAAGGATCGGGCGTAAAACACGCGTCTGCTGCGCTGCCGTCCGAAGGACCCACCGGGGACATCTCCTTTGGACGGTGCGACATGTCTCGACAGGAGCGGAGCACAGGTCACACGCGTCCCTGTCACAAGCTGTAGGGCCTGTACACAACACACCTACATGGCTACGTCAGTCAGTAGCTTGCCGCACGCGATATCCCAGGGTCAACATCGACTAGGCTCATCAATACGCATGCACGGTGACCAGGGAGATCACATCTGGTGCAAGTACCTCCTTTCTCTCTCCCTTTTTTTAACAAAACTCTCTCCCGTTTTTCCTTCACCCGTCCACACACATGCAAAAGGGTTGGTGGGCCCCATGACAACGACATCCCTGGAAAACCCCTCTTCTCTCTTCGTGCATGTGGACTTATCTGTTGCGTGCGTGAGCTGCCACATCCTCTTCCTCTCTTTTCTCTCTCATAATTACTTTCTCATATTTTCTCTCCTGTATGACATGCATGTCATATACTCCTCTCATGCATACAAAGGAGTCATGGGGCCCACGATAGGGACATATTCCCTCTCCCACTTTTCTCTCCTGTGCACTGCATGCGACCTGCGCAGGTGCAGGCAGGGACAACGCTGCTGCTCCCGGGGGTTGGGATATCCGCTCGCCCGACCCCCTTCCGTCTCGGCCGACCCTCAGCATGGAGGGTCGTGAAGCATGCCTGGCACTTCAAGCTGCCCATACGCGCACTCCGGTCAAGACAGAGCACCAACGGTTCAACACAGAACGTACGGTGCACGATGCCAACTACTCCCCTTTCTTCAGGTATAGCTATAGCTCCCATCATGACGACTATATAGAGGGCGGCTACGGTTCCCCAGGACAGCGGGGTCTGCGACAAGAACTGAGCCTCCTGCTACTTTTTACTTTTTTTATTGTACTCTCTCGCCCTTTCTTTTTACCGTCTCTGGCCTCCCCTGAGTTATAAAGGAGAGGCCAGGTCCCCTACGAGGAGCATCAGATTCTTTTTTCTTCCTTCCCCCAGAGGCTTGCTCTGGGCAAGCTCTCTGGATTTCTTTTTCTTCACAAACCATGCTCAAACGCACTAAGACTTGGGAGCCAGCCTCCCTCTCTTACCTGTTTGTACCCTCCCACTGCAAACCATAGCAAGCAACACGAGCAGCTTGAACTAGACGTATGGTCTTATATCTCGGGTAGCCTGAACTAGTACAAATCCTTGTGTCTGTCTTGCTAACCATCCGGAGCTTAGACGCGCAACCGTAGAAGTTTACTAGCCGGGTCTTCGAAACACCGGCAACTCTCTTGCCCCCAGTATAGAACTCCATGGCAGGCTCCCCCGGGAGCTCAACGACTGACAACACAAATGACGCGAGGGAGATGATGACAGCCCTGAGCCGTACTGCATCCTCCAGGACTTCTCCGGAGGTCGGGCTCCTCGGCCGCCCCTATTTTTGCAGGGGAAGACTTCTTTCTTTCGGTACTCCAAGGTGCCTCCATTCCGGAACTCCTTCGGGGCGCTTTCGTTCCGGGACTCCTCCGGAGCACCCTCGTTCCGAGGCTTTTCCGGTAATGGAACTCCTGAGACTTCCTCGGAACAGCTTGACTGGGGCGCCGTACGGGGGTCGCGGTCTCGTGGTCCCAGAAAGAAAGAAAAGGAAGAGGGGAGGGGGGGGGGGGTGTTGGCCATTTCCCCAACAAAAAGTTTAGTCATGGGTCACCCACTCACCCCCAAAAGTGGATCAATTTTTTGTCACTTTCATACTGAAAGTTTGTAGAGGCCTGTCTAGGTTGTTTTTTATTTCTTGTATTTCCTAGTATTGGATTTCACTTTTTTTTAATATAATTAGCAGATGTTATGTATATCTGGTTTGTTATAAAAAAACTTATGTGTGGTAGTTAGTATTTCATGCCAACGCCCTTCCACTCGTGGTGCCTACATGCGACTAAGGCAGACACCGCTTGCGCCATGCCTGTCATTGTTGCTACCCCCGACCCCTGCTCCTCCTCGCCTCCGGCCTTCTAGTTGGTGGCAAGGATGAGCGGGTATCCATCCTCTAGAAGATCTACTGCTTTGTTTTCTTTTTAATATTTTTTCTTTTTCCCATAATAATAGGGTTACGTCTTGGATCGTTGATTTAATGTTTTTGTTCGGGCCTTCTGCTTCGTCATGGTGTTTCTTCTTGGGATGCGTCGTCCTCTTCGTATGCAGTGTTTTCTCTATTGAGGGATCAAGATATGTTCACCTATTCCGCTTTGAGGAGGGATTATTGGATCATTTTTTCCTTTGGTGGAACCATCTTTGTGGTCGCTAGTGCTACTATTAGCGGTGGCAGATCTGCTCTTTCCAGCCGCCATTGGTGATGGCTAACGAGTAATGACGGTGTCAGATCTCATGGTCAGTTCAACCTTCAGAAGATATAGCCGATGTGTTTTCGACGCCCTTTACTCCATATATTGGTTGAGCATATTGTGCCTCTTATGCAGTTTCCACGTTTGTGGAGTCTTTTGTTGGTAGGGACTGCGACTCTCGGGTTGGATGTGGTGAAGTTCCATGGCGATGGTTTCTCCTAAAACAATGGACGTTATTGGATGCAAGGAAGATGAAGAACAGAGACCTAGTGGCGTGCTTCAATATAATTTTATTTATATTGAGATCTCAATTGTAAAAAGGATTCTATATTAATGAAATCCAGTCCCTTTCTCAAAAAAAAACTTGTGTGTGTACGAGCTTAATATTCTCCTTTCATCCTAAAATAAATCGATTTGTTAGAAAAACACTTAGTCCCCATGAAGAGCTGATCTTTTACCCACACCAAATCCCCTCTTAACCATGTATTTATTATTTGCATCAATCAGTTGAAATATTCAACAAGCATTGCACATGGTGTGGGGGGAGGTCCTTTACCTTCACTCGGATTGACGAGTCCTTACATTGGGCTCAATCAAGCATTCCCAAGACATTGAGTTAAGGTGGTCATTATTTGTGAAAGAGCTTCTAGCCTAGTGGTTAGAGTACTTGAGTAGCATCCAGCATACCCATGTTCGACTCTGTGTAGGAGCGAATTAACGGAGTCTGAAATAATTTTTTGTACGAAAAATGGGTTGAGGTTTTCTCTAATAATTTCGTAAAACAAAAGTGGTCACTATTCTTTGTTGTCATATTGCTGTCCACCCTTATTTTGAGGTTGTTTCTTCTGAGAGGTGGAGCCAAACCCATAAGGGAAGAGGCTCATCTTCCCCCCTTCTTCTTCTCCGCTCTCATCTTTCTTTTCTTCATCCTGTTTTATCTATGGTGAGAAATGTTAAGGAGGGCTTAGAGGGACTACATGGCAGAGGCGGAGCTCAGGCTCGTCACCGAGGTCTGCTAACCCGACGACTTCGGAAGATTTTAGTAGAAAATCAATGTATATACTATAGCTGATAATAGTCTTAATAACCCATTCTTTTTTACACAAGACCTCGGTGCTCTCTCATTCTGGCTTCGCCCCCAAATGGTACTACTAGGTGAAGCTGAGTTCTTTGCACTGCACGTGTGTGATTTCTGTTAAGCTCCTGCCATGGTGATCCGTCTCATCGTAAGAACACATCAACATATCTAGTGATCCATGCCTATTAATTAGGTACTCCCAAATAAAGGATCCACTAAAAGTTCATGAAAAACAATAAAAAAATATGAATGGACAGATGATGCATAGATCTATGTCCATTCAAGTTCATGAAAAGAACAAAAAAAAATTATGAATGGACAGATGATGCATAGATCTATGTCCATTCAAATTTTGTGCAAAAATAAAAAAGTTACAAACAAGCATGTGAATAGATGTGGGTTGTAGATCTATATGAATATCACATCCGACCCGATTACATGCTCTTTTTAGTTTTTTCTTGTACAATTCTTCTGAAACTTTAAATTTTTCATATCATTGCATTCTTTATACACTTATATTTTTTTGAATTTTTATTCACGTTTTGATGTATTTTTAATCACGAGAGTACGTCTGTACGGGAGCACATAATAATAGGCTTGTAGTACCTGATAAGAGCATCTCCAGCTAGGCTCTGACTCAAGCCTCTACCCAAAGTAGGGGCCGAGAGTAAAAAGACTCACTTCAACAGGGTCTTGACTCGGGTCTCTACTCTAGGGGAGGCACCCAAATCCCCCCTCCAGCCCCATCTTAGACGGGTGTCTAGGGGCCTCCCTACCTTTTCCCGTTGGACAATTTTCCTCCTACGTCAGCGTTCAGCGTTCATCGTATAGAACTCGATCCGCCGCTCGCCCGGAGCTCCCACACCATGGCCGCCATTTGGGGCTCGGGTTGCCCATCCACTGCGTCGTGCCTACAAAGATCTTGTCATCCCCACGCGATGGAGGAAGACAGGATGTTGGAGAATGAGCAAGACGCACCGCTGGTATGCTAGCCACCCATGGATGCCGGTTCTCTCTCCCTCGCTCGCCGCCGGCTCGCTTACCTGCAGCGGCCTGAGCCTTACACGCGTGTTGACCAGCGGCCTGAGCAAACGCACACCAAGATCCACCACAAGCGCACGGATCATTGTAGCTTTTCCCTCAAGAGAGTATTCCCCCAAGGTTTATCAATCCATGGAACTAAAGACACAAGATCCAATCTAACTAGCAAAGAAACACTTTGAGCTTGAATCAATCTAATCAACTAAAGATCAATTTGAAGAACGTCAAAGGTAGCAAGAGAAAGCATAAAGATAATCAATCTAGATCGCCTAGATCATGCAAACGCTGCAGTTCCGAGCAAAGCAGTGAAGCAAGCAAGATGAGAATCTCATTGAAAGCATCTTTAAATCATGGCCTCCGGTCAAACTCCCGAGGATCATCGCCAAACACGAGTAACGTCCTGTCACGACGCCCTCTATCTACGAGATGAATCACAAGGGCACGTTCTATGAACGTGTTGAACATCCTTGGTAGATCCGGTATGAGCCCCTAACCACCACGGCTAAAAGAACATCCTGATCGATCTATCTTGATAATAGATCTTAGAAGAAGCAAACCCAAGAACGAGCAATATCATAAAGAGAGGCACTAGATTGCTAAGAACAATCGGAAACTCAAATAGACTTCACTATGAATGATAGAATGTACATCATGATCACCACCGGGATCCTACCTTGATCTTGATGAACTAGCTACAGAACTCTGACGTGGTCTTCCTCGCAGGGTTTCCATGTCAGCTAGGGCAACCCTAGACAACTAGCACGACCCTCAGCTCTCCAATAGGTGTCCCTCTAGCTTCTCTGCTCCTTCGGCATCGAACGAAAATGAATTGATGGCTCCCGAATGAAATGAGAGATATATATAGCCCTGGGAAACCCTAGGTCAAAGGGGAAGGCGAGGGGCCACAGGGATGGCCTGGGCGGCGCGGCCAAGGGGGCCCTAGGCTGCGCGGCCTGGCCCTTTCCTGGGCTGCGTCGGCTTCATCTTTTTCCCCAAGCTTCATGGTCGGTTCTGGAATGTTCGTCTCTATGCATGTGGGTCCTGGACGTCGTTTACTTCGGGATAAAATTATCTCTTGATGACTTTCCATTTGGAGAGGTAGCCGTCCATCTCCTGTTAGCGGTTAGTGAAAAGAAAAAGTATATACATGATCTAAGAAAAGTAGTGAACTAAGTCAGATGAATCTGTGGATGAATTTTCAAGAGAGTTAGAATAGATCTAATCTAAAAGAAAAAAGTCAAAAACAGATCTAATCTAAAGAAAAGAGTCAAAAATAGATCTAATCTAAAGAAAAAGTCAGAAAATATTTACGAGTGCATTGCTAAATCAGAACTTGATCATTAGTTCCCCAGCAACGGCGCCAGAAAAGCTTGTTGGCAGCGCAAACGCACACCAAGATCCATCGCAAGTGCACGGATCATTGTAGCTCTTCCCTCAAGAGAGTATTCCCCCAAGGTTTATCAATCCGTGGAACTAAAGACACAAGATCCAATCTAACTAGCAAAGAAACACTTTGAGCTTGAATCAATCTAATCTACTAAAGATCAATTTGAAGAACGTCAAAGGTAGCAAAAGAAAGCATAGAGATAACCAATCTAGATCGCTAGATCATGCAAACGCTTGTAGTTTCGAGCAAAGTAGTGAAGCAAGCAAGATGAAAATCTCATTGAAAGCATCTTTAAATCATGGCCTCCGGTCAAACTCTTGAGGATCATCGCCATACACGAGTAACGTCCCGTCACGACGCCTTCTATCTGCAAGATGAATCACAAGGGCACGTTCTACGAACGTGTTGAACATCCTTGGTAGATCCGGTATGAGCCCCTAGCCACCACGACTAAAAGAACATCCTGATCGATCTATCTCGATAATAGATCTTAGAAGAAGCAAACCCAAGAACGAGCAAAATCATAAAGAGAGGCACTAGATCGCTAAGAACAATCGGAAACTCAAATAGACTTCACTATGAATGATTGAATGTACATCATGATCACCATCGGGATCCTACCTTGATCTTGATGAACTAGCACTAGAACTCCGACGTGGTCTTCCTCGCAGGGTTTCCACGTCGGCTAGGGCAACCCTAGACAACTAGCACGACCCTCTGCTCTCCGAGAGGTGTCCCTCTAGCTTCTCTGCTCCTTCGGCGTCGAACGAAAATGAATTGATGGCTCCCGAATGAAATGAGAGATATATAGCCCTAGGAAACCCTAGGTCAAAGGGGAAGGCGAGGGGCCACAGGAATGGCCTGGGCGGCGTGGCCAGGGGGCCCTGGGCCGCGTGGCTTGGCCCATTCCTGGGCTGCGTCGACTTCATCTTTTTCCCCAAGCTTCATGGTCGGTTCTGGAATGTTCCTCTCTATGCATGTGGGTGCTGGACGTCGTTTACTTCGGGATAAAATTATCTTTTGATGACTATCCATTTGAACTCGCCTTCATCTCGAAGTAACTTGATCTTATCTTCATTGCTTAGTACTTAAGCAATCTTGGAGTTTGGTGGGCTGGATCCGGGCATGAGTGGGCTTCTAGTCCATGTCCTGGGCGCCTGGGCCCAGTAGGCCTTCTTCTTGTGGTCTTCCGGCCTTCGCTTTACGCCTGTCTCGAATTTAGCCCAAATCCATCTTGATTTTATCATTTATCCTGCATAAACCAAAATACTCCAAAAACACATGCATATACGAATATGTCCCGATTATAGAGTATGATCATTAGTTTAGACATTGTTGATGACGTTTTTTGACACGTGTCAGAGCCGGCGCCTTGAAGGAATTTCAATGAAGATTGAGTTGAAGTTGAAGATAATGTTTGAATTGAAATCGGATTGGATTTGTTTCCATAAGAAGAATCAGTATCAGACTCAAGACTTCAGAATCATATCGGACTCGGAAAGAAGGATTGAGGGCAGTCAGTGAGCTTTGGGCTGAAGTAGGCCATAATGGGCCGGCCTTTTTATTGTTATTTAGAGTCTTAGTTGAAGTAGTTTCTTTCTTTTGCGTCAAGTTTGTTCATGTCGTAATCGACTAGGAGTCTATAATTCCAGGGTATAAATATAAACCCTGAGGGTCGTGAAGAGTTTACGAACACATCAATACAACAAACCTTTACTACTTGCATTTACTTTTCGCAATTTATTTTCAAGTCGGCGACTTCATCAAGTTTTTCTCTTTCACGAGTTCTCCTGAGCTAGTCAAGGCGATCCAGATCTCTAAGGCTTGCTCGTGAGTTCCGCTTCTACTGAGTAATATCTGAGCTTTAGCATCGGGCGCATCACTGTTGCTTCGTTTAGATTTATTCGACAGTTATCGATCTTTGCTAGATCTACAAGTTTTTTCTTGTTGTTTTAGCTTTTATCACCACCTATCCAGCTTAGAATTCTATCTAATCGGCTCTGTCAAAGTATTAATCCTGAAATCCATCTAATAGCTGATTAGTTCAATTCTAAGTGTTGTTTTACTAAGCTGTATCCGATCACTTTATGGTCGTCTCTTACTGCTTAGTTATCAATCGGCTTTCAGCAGTTTGATTATCAGAATCGGCTCCCTGTGTTGTTTCACTACATATCAGAATCGGTCCTATCATATTCGATTTCACTAACGAGAGAATCGGCTCTTCAGCTGTTTCTTAACGTCCGATTTTATCCTTGTCAATTAACAGGTCAGATTGACTGGCATGCTTAAACCTTGCTCGTGCTCGAGTAAGTCTTCGATAGAAATCAGCGTTGCCCTCCGATGTCCAATCCCTGCACTTGATCACATACGAGAAAGAACAAAACACTCCCAAGGATTTTTTAATTAAAGTTAAAGTTGTAACCAGCTCTTTCTAGTATGAAGGGTAGATACGAATGAATTGCAACCCACAAAGAATTTAAAACACATGCTCTCAAGTTTAAACAAATCTCAGGCATAAAGAATTTTGATTTTAAAACAAAACTGAACCGAGATCAATAATTTAAACCTTGCAAAAATGCTCATGGAAACTCTCAACTCATCTTGCCTCTTGAACCTACTAAACATTCAATCCTTTCTTTCTCTCAGGTATAAAAGTGTAGGCTTTATCTGGAGCTTGGAAAGGTTAGTCCTAGCAAAAGATATTATAATTAAGATATTATTAAAACAAGAAAAGCTTCTCACGGACTTACCGAGACTCGTCAAAAAGGCCAGGAGAAAATAATGTCTTTGTGGAGAGGGAGAAGATGGACACACACTTTTTAGATGGTGGACATGCGCAAATGGCAAATGATGACAATGAGGCACAAATGAAGTCCTCCATGTCGGATTGCACATGGTTGGAATGATTGAGTATAGAATGAACTTTTCTAAGCATCAAGAAATCAATGAAGTAAAAGAACTAAGGAGCATATTTCTTTTCTCTCTTTTTTCTTTCTTCCATTTTTTTCTTTCTTTTCTTTCGTTTATTCATTTTTCTCTTTTCAATATTTTTGATATGCTCCAAAGGACTCTTTACAACATTAATTCTACTCAGTGATGGTCAGAGATAATGCGATGACTCTCCTCCCATGCTTAAACGATTGCTCGTCCTTGAGTAAATGAGAGGGAAATTAAATTAACGCTGAGCGGAATGTGAAATCTTCTAATCTCGCAGAGGATGACTTAGAACTTTGAGAAGGACTTGCACAAAATTTTTGAGGCAACTAGAGGCAAAAATGCCTCTGGCCGCACAACCCAAGGGGGTCCTGTCCGCGCCGCCCTGCCCTTTTTTCTCTCTGTTTCCTCTGATTTTCCTCCAGTATGCTTGTAAGCTCCTCCCAAATGTATATTCTTCATATAATGGCTCTGTCTTGTCAGAAATTCCATCGAAATAAATCTCCATACTCAAAAGTGTTTGGATTGTGGTCAAGGAAGTAATCACAAAAGAAATTTTGGGTTTTGGGGGTATATCCAGCGAGGTTTGCCAAATCTCCAGAGTAGAAATTAGCAATGCATGGATAGAGAGGCTAGCAATAAGAAGATACGCAAAAATGGAATGGCCAGCTTCTTAGTCTCGTACCGAAGAAAACAAATCTTGAATCAATGCACTTGAGAATAAATCTTAATCTAAGGTTCATCATGATAAAAATTTTGTAGGATTTGGATGGGTAGAGCAATTTGCAAAGGTATTATTGACAAGGTCAGCACACAACGAATTTTAATAAAACACCCTTTGATAAATTTAAACAAGAGAGTAAGAATTAATGTGTATGGGTCTTGTATTAATCATAACCATCACAAAAGATAGAGCTAGTGTTTAAATTAATTTCAGTTCGTATTTAGGGAGAGTGTTAGTCCAAACAAGCATGTGATTAGTGCAAACGAAAGAATAAAGCGGCAACGATCATCATTTTTCATCATTACAAAAATTTAAATTGTCTTCACCATTAATCATATCATTTAAGCATAGGTGATCACATTTATTTATTCACTAACACTAACACACATGACTCTCACACACGCTGAAATTTAAATAAAGAAAATAGAAAAATACGCTACACACACAAAGACTTGCACATACTGAAGAAAGAAATAAAAGAAAGGTTGGAAAAACGCAAACCAAATGCACAAGTTTTATTCTGATGTCCCGCTAATCACTGCCCACTGTAGTCTCCGCTCGGTCCTCCATAGTTGTCATAATATCCTTGTTCGTAGTACCGTTGAACTGCTCCTCCTTGAAATTCCTCTGGAGGCACAACTCTGAGCTGACCAAAGTGGTATGTCATTTCGAAAATCCCATCCGCGATACTTTGCGTATGCCTCTGAATTTCTTCATTATCCTCCAGATTCCTGTTGGCATTTGCACCGAAAGCTTGGACACTGCGCTGTGGCTGCGGTAAATGTGCGAACTGCGCCCTGATTGATCCATCTGGTGCTCTTCCTTGATATGGGTCAGAAAGATATGGCTGATGCGCATACTGTGGCACATAACCCGGCTGTGGCATTGCATAAGCAGGCTGCTGAGGAGGCTGGACAAAATGTCCTCTCACCCATGATTCAGCTGGCGCCTCTGTCCAGGCTGTCTCAGTAGGTGCACTTGGCGCTTGACCCCATGGCCCTTCATCAGGCGGTGTGTGCTGTGGTTGCGCTCCTCCTCCCCCTCCCCCTTCTTCTTCTTCGATGGCTGCTGCTTGTGATGTCGATCCCTTCTCAATTTTTCTTTTTGCACTTCTCATCTGTACCATGATCAAAGTATCACAACAATCTTTCTTGCCTCTTGTAAATAATCTGAGTCTTTTGTTCAGCAAGAATATATCAGTTCCTAGAATTTTATATCCTTTACTTTCATTTCCACTGATATATTTTCCTTGCACCAAAAATTTCCCATCCATCTCTGTGCCTTTCACAAAAAATCTGACATTCATTGCTATGTCAGGGACTAAGGCAAAGGCAATAGTTGTCAAGTAGCATTCCATGCCTATCTTTCCGGTGCCTGATGATGCTTCATCGACCCATCTTTTCATCATGATATATGAGGGATCGATGTGTTGTTTCTTCACCAATGCAGCGTACATCCAGTTCAATTCTTGCTCAGTTACTTTGCCTTCCTTCATTCTTCCAAGAACCTGCTTGCTCATCCATGTATGAAATATTTGCAACAGAATGTTGCAAATTCCTTGCCCTGTATGTGTCATAGCCTGAAATTGTTAGATTTTGGGATGTGATTAAAAAGAAAAATTAAACAACGATTTCTCATAATTTTAAAACATTTTCCAACATTTATTTCTTTTACAGGGAATTAAGTGTAGGAAAAACAATTGATTGACGTGTTGGAATTAAATGACTTTGTTATGTGTGCATTCATGCTGATGCATTTTGGTGTTTCATGAGTGCAAAGCTTTTAAAATGTGTTTACGCAACGTTTAGGTTTCGTGGGATATTGGTACCTAGGGGCCCCTCACCGACCAGGATTGTGGGCCGACTCATGGCTGGGCCCATAAGACAGCCCGAGCTTGCAGGACAAGACTGTGAAGACTTAGCCCCCAAGGCGTGAGGTGAGACACGATCAAGCGAGATACGCGCGACCCAGCTGGCAGATCGCGCCCGGATATCTTGGAGATCACACCGCGGCCGACTCGGATTGCCTTCCAAATTGTAAACCGATAGGATTAGATCTCAACCGACTTGTAACCCTAGGCCGTCAGCCTATATAAGGCGGCCTAGGTCAACCCCCTGAGGGCATATATCTCATCTGTTCCCCGTTGTAACTGCTTATTGACTCGCCATTGCTCAAGAGCTTTGGCCAGTTCATCAATATAGGACACCACCGAACACAGGATGTAGGGTTTGTGCCTCCTGGCCGGCTGAACCTGTATAAACCTTGCATCTCCTGTGTTACCTCGAGCTCCCTAGCCAACCTTGCCTATAAATCTACCAATTGGGTACCCCTGGTGGATTGCCGGACCCAAAGTCTGACAGTTGGCGTGCCAGGTAGGGGAGATTGCAGGGCATCTACAGCTAGCTCGATGGCAGCTCCTCGCCGCGACGTCATCTTCCCTGAAGCCCTCAAGGAGATTTCTGAGCACCTTGAGGGGATCAGTTTCTTCGCAGAAATCCACAGCTGCGACGCCGTCAACCCAGGCCTGGTGCTTGACGTGCTCCCTGATCCGATCGGATCCGACGATGAGGTCCCGGAGGCACGTCCTCGGATCATCATCCCGCTCTTCCACCGCCCAGGTGTGCTGGCCTTGAGGGACAGGGTCCTGGACCTGCTGCCCCGGCGCAGATTTCTGTCACCCGGCGAGATCATCGCCGGGTTGGATCGCATCTACGATACCCTCTCTGACTGCGTCACCATGTCAGAGGAGGCCCTGCGTGGGTCGGCCGCTCGGTTCCCGTTCGGCCTGAAGAACGTTGCCGCTACATACACGGACAGCCCGTGCAGGTCGCCGGCATAGGCCCCATCTGAAAACCCAGCCCACCCCACCCAGTTTTCAGATGGCGGCGAGTTCCAGGTCGCGGTCCGCACCCTTCCAGCGGACCAGGCCACAGTGGAAAACTACGATACTTCTCCACAACGAGAAGTGTTTGTCCCTTAAGACAAGTCCACCCAGGATGGTCAGACCGACTCCATGGGGGATCGGCGGAGACAGCACAACCAGCAGAAGGCACGCTAGCGCGCGCGGGACGCTCAAGCAGTGGCCGCCGCACTCCCAGCCGCCGCCGCTGCCATTCCTCAAAGGCGACAACCCCCTGTAGGCGACGTTGCCAATGACAACGCGACCGACAAAGATCAGTGTCATGACAACGCTGACAACGACTACGATCAGCGCTACGACAACGATGTCGACGATGACGACCGACGCAATGGTTGTCGGCAGGACCCCCGCAGACGCCTCGATGCTCGCATCACGCCCAGGAACCTCGAAGCCGACTTCCGGAGGGCATACAGAACTCCCCAAGCTAATGTAGCTGCTGCTCTAGCAGAGCTAGCGCATGTCGACGATAACCCGGCGATCCGTCGTGCAAGAGAATGACTTGAGGCTGCTCAGGAGCAAGTCGAGAGGTCGTATCAATCTGGACGCGGGTACTCTGGCAGGGCCGGTAGCAACCGCTCGGGACACAGTCGGTCGGGTCAACACAGACACCGACAGGACAAACCCCGGCTCCAGGCTATTAACGAAGAGGTTGACCAGCATAACCCCGAAGCAGCAGACAATTAGCTCGGCGATGGGCGCAACCCCCGCAACAGGCGTGACCCCCAAGACCAGCCCCGCCAGCCAGGCGACCAGCGGGTAGATCGGAACCGACAGGTCACAGGAGATCTCCGCGGCCGACTCGAACAACATGCCCGCGATCTTCGACCAGGCCTCGAGGACCGCCACGCCGCGCGCAACGCTGCAGAGCTGGCATGGCGCGCTCGGTACGATGAGGACTACGGCCCCCCACACCGGCGGGGGCGCGACGCGAACGACAATGACGCCGAAGCGGCAGAAGAGGAGCGACGTGCCTTCAATGAGCTCATGGAGCGTGATCGCTAATATCAAGAGTTTGATGCTCCATGTGACGGCAACCGACCCAACCCAGAACCAAAGCGCGTAGAGCGCGTCCGACTCAGAATCGAAGCCGGTCGGCTCCCACGCTACGAGAGAGTCCTGGGTGACGACGACAATTTTGATGGATTCGTCGCCTTCACGCCACACCTACGAGCTATCGTCTACCTAGACGGTTTCATGCCCACCCAGGTGGAGAAGTACAACGGGCAATCCGACCCAAAGCTGTGGCTCAAGCAGTACCACACAGCCGTCCGAGTCGCACATGGGTCCAACGACCAGGCAGCCGCCTACTTCCCAGTAATGCTCGGATCCGAAGCCTTGCTTTGGTTCGAGGGTTTACCCCGCAATTCCATCGACAACTGGCAAGATCTTTACACAGTTTTCTCCAAGAACTACCAGGCCAGCTACACACCCCCTGGTTCACGCTACGATCTTGACAATGTCAAGCAAAAGAAGGGTGAAAGCCTCAGCGATTACGCCAACCGCTTCTTCGACAGTCGTAACAAGCTTACGGACGTCACAGATCGGGAGGTAATCGATGCCTTTCGCCGCAGGCACGCACAGCCAGGGCTTTTTTGCACTCTGTTCAAGATTGATCCTAACGACGTAGGAGAGCTCATGGACGTCGTTAACCTTGAAGCACGCACTGATGAAGCCGAGCAAGCCCAGTTCAAGAACAAGGGCAAACACGTCGATGAAGACGATCGCCCCGACCATGCCAAGAAGCATGAGTTGGCTAGAGTCAGAAGACAGGGTCCTGAACCCGTGGTGGCCGTAGCCGAAGGAGAAGACAAGACGACCTCCCGATTCTTGCCGGAGGAGTTCCACGACACCCTCAACGACTTCTGCCCCTTCCACAAAAACGCCTCACATTCCTTCCGCGAATGCCGCAACCTCCTGCAAGAACTCGGCGTCACCCAGCCACCAAAGAAGCAGCGCATCCAAGCTGGGCCGTGCTACAATGACAACGCCCGGCCGTTCAATGACCGTCGAGACTACAACAACCGCAACGACTACAGGCGTGACGACTAAAGGCGTGATGACCGCCCATACCACCGACCAAGGCGCCACGACGATCGTCGTCATGACAACGAGAGGCGGCGCGAAGAACCCCACAGAGAGCCGGCACAGCAAGATAACCCCAATGGCGAGTTCCAGCCTGCCGACCGGGAGGTGCACGTCATCATTAGCGGCCCTAGCAAGACCAAGCGCCACCAGAAGCTCCAAACTCGAGAAGTCAATCTCGTTTCCACTCGGCCAGTTGAGTACCTCCAGTGGTCCGAGCTACCGATCGCCTTCAGCCGTGACGATCACTGGATCCACCTCCCAGAACCCGGCTCCTACCCCTTGGTGGTCGCCCCGGTGGTGGATCGAGTCCTACTCTCCAAGGCGTTAGTGGACAGGGGCAGCGCCCTCAACCTAATCTTCACGGCCACGCTGAACAGCATGGGCTTTGATTACAACAGGCTTCAGGAAGCGACAGAACCTTTCTTCGGGATAGTGCCCGGCAAGGCCTCATATGCTGTCGGCCGTGTCACCCTACCAGTCACCTTTGGCACGGCTGACAAAAGTTCCTACCATGCCATCTTTGGCAGGCCCATGCTGGCCCGCTTTGAAGGACCGAAACGGCGACCAGAGAGGGGGGGGGGGGGAGTGAATGGGAGCCGATAAAAATTCTTTCCAACCAATCCGGCTATTCTCCCAAATCAACTCCAACGCCTCCGAAAGCGATCTTGCCAAGATCACATAGCCACTGTCAAGCTACTGACCCTAGGAACAAGAAAGACGCAGCGGAACTCGAATCGATCGAAACGAACATAAAACGAACTGAAACGAGGCAAAACCTTCTCTACCCAGCCAGGGGCGGTTTAACCTCCCTAGGGGCGGTTTAACCGCCTAGGGGGCGGTTTAACCGCCTGGCCTGGGAGCTCTCGGGAAAAAGTCAACTCGTGAATCGATCTCCCAAACGGCTTGAGCTCTTGAGACGAAACTTTGGGGAGATGATGTACACCTTCAGTGGAGTGTATTCCCCAAAAATCTCGGCTTCAAACACACTAGAACTCCCGGAATCTCAGATCTCGTGAAGAACACATCCACCCCGAGTTCATCCAAAAATCCCCAAATCTGAAGCGATTCTTTGCATATTGAGGGGGCAAATCACCAGGAAAAGAGTGTCCACGACCTCATGTGTGAATCCCCCAAACAAACACGCAAGGAAACGACCTCAAACACAAGGAATCGAAAATCTCCCAAAGGGGCCAAAAAGAGCCACGGGATGAACAACGAAATCACACAAGGAGGGATACAAGAAAGCCAAATCTTCCATACATCACGAGGTCAACTTCTTTACAAAGAGGCTAGCTATCCTCCCTTCATCCAACCCTCTCAAAGATTTCTCCGGTGAAGCACTTGGCTAGCCTATGGAAAACTAGAAAGAAAAACTAGAGGAAAATAGTTCAAGTGCAAGGGAAATAAAACTAGACTACCTAGATGACAGCCACCAACCCCTAGGGGGTCTATTATATAGTCCAAGTGGTGCTGCTCTAAAGACTAAACTACCCCTAACAGATACATACCCCTCAGGGGCAAATTTGACATTTGACTCGTAGATTTTTCCGGCTGGGACACCTTCCACCGCAAGCTAGCTTCCCTCCGACGCAAGCCTTGCGGTCACGCCGCGTGTCCTTCGGATCGAAGCTCCTCGACGCCGATTTTGGGCCGGCCCAGGGGGAGGCGGTTAAACCGCCCCTGGCTGGTCACCTCAGCCCTGCTGCCCAAGCTCCGCCTCATCGAGTCCTCGGCCTTGGTTTTGAGGCCCAAACCAAGGGAAACGGTCCACCGATGATTTTGTGGCCAAATCACCAAACCCCGCGTACAAGCTTCGGTCGTTAGCCGCCACCTTGCACCGGCTTCACGTCCAGCAGTACGAGCTTCGGTTGTGAGCCGCTACCTGGCACCGGAACCACGTCCCCTTGCTCGTTCTTGCCAGCATGTGAACCGCACTTGATCCATCCGGCCACCGGGTCCCTCGAACAAAGCCTACTTGTCTCTCCGCTCCTCGGAGGCCACCATGGCTAAGACCTTTGCGCCTGTTCTTCACCTGCACCAATGCAACCAAGCCGCATTCTACACCTGCAATACTTGAGCCAAGGGAAACGTCAATCCACACCACGTTGTCAATCACTCATCACACCAGGAAGCGACCATCCACCGGTCCTCGGACACACCGGGTCCTCACGCTTCATGGCAATCCCTAACCACACCTACCTCGTCCTGAAGATGCCAGCCCCCAAAGGGGTCCTCACCAT
The DNA here is from genome assembly GCA_015476505.1 of Urochloa ruziziensis. Lineage (NCBI taxonomy): Eukaryota > Viridiplantae > Streptophyta > Magnoliopsida > Poales > Poaceae > Urochloa > Urochloa ruziziensis. Next base: position 33,767,559 of record CM027120.1, on the reverse strand, counting down.
CCGGGGAGATGTGAAGATCTCCTTCGAGTGCGATAGCGAGGCGATCCGACTCGTCGAGCTGTCCTAGCAAGTCGGCAATAGCGAGCTCATGGTAGCCGCCGCAGCCAAAGCAGCCACAGACCCAATGGAGATTCCAGAAGCAACGCCTGCGACCACCACACTGGAACCAGCTGACGCGCCAAAGGAAATCGGGCTCGGCCTCGACGACCCCAGGAAGACCGCCCTCAAAGGGTCGAGCCTCACTCCTAAATAGGAAGACACGCTCACCTCCTTCCTCCGGGCCAACTGGGACATCTTCGCATGGAAACCATCAGACATGCCAGGGGTCCCGAGGGAGAAGGCTGAGCACTCCTTGGATCTAGTTCCAGCTGCCAAACCGGTGAAGCAGAAGCTACGTCGGTTCGCGCAAGATCGCAAGGAGGCCATTAGGGTAGAGATTAATAAACTCTTAGCCGCCGGGTTCATTAGAGATTGTAAGCACCCAGAGTGGCTTGCAAATCCTGTACTTGTCAAAAAGAAAACCGGTGAATGGAGAATGTGCATTGACTACACCGATCTCAACCGTTACTGCCCTAAAGACCCCTTCCCTCTTCCGTGGATCGACCAAGTTGTCGACTCCACTTCCAGCTGCGTACTCCTCTGCTTCCTAGATTGCTACTCTGGGTGTCACCAGATCTCGATGAAAGGGTCCGACCAGGACAAAACAGCCTTCATCACGCCCTTCGGCATATATTGCTATAAGTCAATGACTTTCGGGCTGAAAATGCAGGCGCTACGTATCAAAAAGCCATCCAAAGCTGCCTCAGCGATCAAATAGGTCGCAACGCCGAGGCTTACATCGATGATGTCGTGATCAAGACCTACGACACTGAAAACCTAATCGGCGACCTACAAGAAACATTCAACAATCTCTTCCGCTTCCGGTGGAAACTCAACCCGACCAAGTGTGTCTTCGGAGTACCCTCAGGCAAGCTCCTAGGGTTCTTGGTCAGTCAACGAGGAATAGAGGCAAATCCAGTGAAAATCAACGCCATACGAAAGGATGTCATGAAACTCACGGGCATGATGGCAGCATTAAGCAGATTCATCAGCAAGCTCGGCGAACGAGGCATGCCCTTCTCCAAACTGTTGAAAAAAGCGGATCGATTCGAGTGGCCCTAGGAAGCCGAGCAAGCCTTAGCCGACCTAAAGGACTTTCTGGTTACGCCACCAGTTCTGGTCGGGCCGGCCCCCAGGTACCTTTGCTCCTTTACATAGCTGCTACAACCCACGTGGTCAGCACGGTACTCATCGCCGAGAGGCAGGAGCCGGGACACGCCTATAAGGTGCAATGGCCCATATACTACGTCAGTCAAGTACTGGCCAACTCCAAAACACGATACCCCAATCTGCAAAAGTTGTTATACGCAATATTCTTGACCTCGCGGAAGCTCAAGCACTATTTTCAAGCCCACACAATTACAGTTGTGTCCAACTTTCCACTCGGCGCTATCCTCCACAACCGTGACGTTGACAATCGCATCATAAAATGGATGGTGGAGCTCGGAGCGTTCGATCTCCAGTTCGCTCCACGAACCTCCATCAAGTCACAAGTCTTAGCCGACTTCGTCGCCGAGTGGACCGAGATTCAAGCACCTGCACCCGAGGAACCGCCAGAACATTTGACGATGTACTTCGACGGAGCACTCAACCTTAAAGGCGCCGGAGCAGGCGTCCTGCTCATCGCTCCAGACAGCCAACAGCTGAAATACGTACTCCAGATTCATTACAAGGTGTCCAACAATGGCGCCGAGTACGAGGCCTTGATCCACGGTCTCAGAATCGCGATCAGCCTCGGCATCAAACGACTCCTCTGCTACGGTGACTCCAAGCTGGTTGTCGAGCAAGTCAACAAGAACTGGGACACCACAAAGGAAACAATGAGTGCATAATGCACCGAGGTACGCAAGCTCGAAGCCAACTTCTACGGGCTAGAAGTCCACCATGTCGTCAGAGACGACAATGTGGCAGCCGATGTCTTATCCAAGCTAGGTTCCAGGAGAGCCAACGTTCCAGCCGGGATCTTCATGCAAGATCATCGCACCCCATCCATCAAGATGCTAGAAGACGGATCCGCACCGCTAGAGGCACCCGACGAGCCGCAGCTAGTCGGCAATGACGCCCTGGTCATTGAAACCGACCTGGCGGGCCCCTTTCATCGCAGGCATCGTCGAGAACAAGGTCCTCGAAGATAAAGTTGAGTACGAACGCCTAGCCCACCGAGTATCTAACTACGTCGTTATAGGCGACGCACTATACCGCAAGGTAGCCTCTACAGGTATCCTCATGAAGTGCATACCGCAAAGCAAAGGGATCAGCCTCTCCACGAAATCCACTCGGGCTCATGCAGCAACCATGCCGCAGCTGGCAGCCTAGTCGGCAAAGCGTTCAGATCAGGTTTTTACTGGCCTACAGCCATGGCCGACGCCAAGGACCTCATTCAGAAGTCGCCGGCAGCCAATTCTTCTAAAAACAGAAGCACCTCCAGCCCAAGCACTCACAACCATACCACCCTCGTGGCCATTCGCCGTGTGGGGGCTGGATGACGTAGGACCCTTCAAGACAGCCCCAGCAGGATTCAAGTATCTTCTTGTGGCGGTGGACAAGTTCACCAAATGGATCGAGTACAAGGTGGTCAAAGATACGAAGTCTGCCATGGCAGACAAGTTCATAGAAGAATTAACTCACCGCTTCGGTATCCCCCACCGCATTGTGACAGATTTGGGCCCACAGTTTTCCGAAAAAGATTTCTGGGACTTTTGCCAGGATAACTGCATTGATGTGTATTACTCTTCCTCAGGCCACCCCAGGTGCAACAGCCAGGTCGAGCGTGCCAACGGCATGGTGCAAGAAGGACTCAAAAAGGACTTATACGACGACATTAACCAGCATGCTGGTCGGTGGGCCCAGGAGGTACCACACATTATCTGGGGTCTGCGCACACAAAGAGCCGAGCCATAGGGTATACCCCTTTCTTCCTCGTCTACGGATCGGAAGCCGTCCTACCTGCCGATCTCGCATACGGCGCCCCAAGAATCCAGCATTATGAAGAAGGACAAGCCGAAGTAAGTGGGCGTTTTGACCTCGACAGTGTCGAGGAGCATTGCCTCGCAGCCGTCATCCAGCACGCGCGCCATGAGCAGCAGATTAAGCGTTACCACAACAAGAATGTCCGCGAGAGATCCCTCAATGTCGGCGACTTAGCGTTGCGTCGAGTGAAGTCCACCAAGGATAAGCATAAACTGTCCGCCTCATGGGAGGGGCCATTCATCATCACCGAAGTCGTTTCACTCGGCACCTACAGGCTCAAGTGGGCAGACGGACAAGGCGTTCCTCACCCATGGAACATCGAGCATCTCATGAAGTTCTACGCCTAGATAACCACAACTATGTACCTTTGTTCCCTCTTTTGATATGAATAAAGTTCATCCTTCTTTCTATCCTTTTCCCCTCATGCTCGGGGACTGGGTTGTCTTTCTACGACTTCCCAGGTCGTTGTAGCGGGCATACGGTCCCCCAATTGCTAAAAACCAAACCCCGCAAAGGACATCTATCCGAATCAAGATAATCAACATGACATAACCTCCCGTGCGGACTAAGCCAGGTTAACCCAACACGACTAAGCCACCATAAACGCAACTCCCCAGGTTCCGTACCCACCCGGCGCACCGCCTACGGAGTAACACTCCACGCAGAGCATCGTAGAGCGGTAAGCCGTCCTCCACGAGAGCAGTTGTCAGCCGGGCCAAAAGGGGCGACTTGCGATTTAAGGGGCCCGTCGGTTGGCGTCACATCTGACGACGTTTTAAGTGGGCACGTTTTCCCAAAAAGCTTAAAAAGCATATCATCATCACAGCAAAATATTCACATCCAGTTTTTACCGTTCACAAGAGCTATATGATACAACTATATACTTTGTCATGTTCACAGGCCCAACTTGGTGGCCACTATTTCCGCCGCCGGTACGAAGCTCTTCACCAGCGGCTCGAAGTCTGCCTCGTGGAAGTTCGCGGCCATGCCTTCTTGGACCCGCTCCACCGGCAACCTCGGATACTGTGTCTTCAAGACCGCAAGCACCCGACTCCCTACACCGACAGCCGTCTCCTTCAAGAGGCAGGTGATTCGGGGCGGCGCTGCACGGAGCCGCTCCACCACCAACAGAGCACCGGGGCACTCGTCAAGCGGCATTAACGCCCTGACATTCTCCTCAGTGGCACCTCGCATCTCCGCCAATTCTGCTTGCAAACCTGATCAGGATGCAGTTAGAAGATTGATTGTGAAGGACCGATTAGGCGACCAGAGAGGGGGGGAGTGAATGGGAGCCGATAAAAATTTCTCTCACGAATCCGGCTACTCCCAACTCAACTCCAAATCCTACTAACCGATCTTGCCAAGATCACGTAGCTACTGTGAGGCTACTGACCCTAGGAACAAGATCAACACAGCGGAACATGAATCGAACAAGTCCAACACGAATCGAACGAAAACCACACGAATCACCAACTCTCAGCCAGGGACGGTTGCACCTCTCTCCAGGGGCGGTTGCACCGCCCTTGCCTGCCAGGGGCGGTCACACCGGTATCCGGGGGCGGTCGCACCGGTCTTGCCAGACAGCACGGGAAAAAGGTCAACTCGAGAACAGATCTCCCAAACGGCTTGGAGTTTTGAGACGAAACTTTGGGTAGATGATATACACCTCAAGGAGAGGCTATGCCCCAAAAATCTCGGCCTCTAACTCCCTAGAACTCCGGGAATTTCAAATCTAGCGAAGAACACACCCTCCACGAGTTCATCCCGAAAACTTCAAATCTAATCCGATTCCCGGCGTTTGGGGGCAAGGGATCACCAGCAAAAGAGGCACAAGGCACTCATACGTGATTCCCCCAAAGAAATCCGAGAGAAAACGGGCTAGAAAGTGAAGAACGAAAATCCCCCAAAAATAGCTCCGAAAATACCTCCGAAAATGGGAAAAAGAAAGGAGCTCGGGAAATCAAATCATGGCACAAAGATGAGCAGCACAAACTCCATCACATAACCATGAATTCACCTATACAAAACTAAGAAAGATTAGAAGTAGTTCTAGGTGAAGGGGATGAAGGGAAAACTAGTTCAAAGGAAAACCAAAGAGAAAACTAGAAGAGATCACAGCCACCACCCCTAGAGGGTCTATTATATAGTCCAAATGGTGGTGCTCGAAAGACTAAACTACCCCTAAGCGATACATACCCCTCAGGGGCGAATATGACATTTTTCGCGAAGATTTTTCCGGCTGGGACACCTTCCACCGCAAGCTAGCTTCCCTCCGACGCAAGCCTTGCGATCACGCCGCGTGTCCTCCGGATCGAAGCTCCTCGACGCTCACGGGCGACCTGCCCAGGTGGGACCGGTCACACCGCCCCTGGGGGCGGTTGGACCGCCCCTGGCTGGCAGGCCGGGCCGTCGCTACGTCGAGTCCTCGGTCCTTGGTTTTGAGGCCCAAACCAAGGGAAACCGTCCACCGATGATTTTGTGGCCAAATCACCAAACCCCGCGCGCAAGCTTCGGTCGTTAGCCGCCACCTTGCATCGGCTTCTCGTCCGCGTACGAGCTTCGGTTGTGAGCCGCTACCTCGCACCGGAACCACGTCCCCTTGCTCGTTCTTGCCAGCATGTGAACCGCACTTGATCCATCCGGCCACCGAGTCCCTCGAACCAAGCCTACTTGTCTCTCCGCTCCTCGGAGGCCGCCATGGCTAAGACCTTTCGCGCCTGTTCTTCACCTGCACCAATGCAATCAAGCCGCATTCTACACCTGCAATACTTGAGCCAAGGGAAACGTCAATCCACACCACGTTGTCAATCACTCATCACACCAGGAAGCGACCATCCACCGGTCCTCGGACACACCGGGTCCTCAGACTGACGCGTTTCCACAAGACTGGGACATGATTTTACCTTGAATAGGTTTCAGGTACTCTGCCATCGTTTGCCGCTTCTCCACCTAGGCTTGACGAAGCTTGTCCTCAAGCGCCGACTGCTTTTTAGTCAGCTTGCCGATCTGGGCATTCAGAGCCTTCTCCTTCTTCTCCGCGCCTACGGTCATGACTCGGCACAATTTAGTACAGAATCACTCAAATTGACTACTATATGTCAAGAACGTTAACCTACCTGTCAGGAAATGCTCCATGTCCTCCTGGAGCTCGCGATTCAGCTTGGCCGTCGACTCAATTTCTCGCTCCTTCTCGGCCATAGCCGCCCGTGCTTCTCCAGCCATAGTCTGAACCTTGGCCCTCAGTTGTTTCATCTCACCAAGCTGTGCCTCTGCATCCAGGATGATGTCCACGCCTCGGTTCGCATGAGCGAGTAACTTCTTGTCACACCCGGTTTTACACAAAACCCGAATGCTGCCATATGTGTGCCCAGGAAGTCCACACAACACATATAGCTTACAAATATGGTATTACAGAGAACACAATGCTCGAATAAAGCAATTTACATCAGAGTTTACAAAGGATACATGCCTTAACACAACGGAAGACTAATTTATTAACTATCATCTGGTAGAGCCTCAAGCCCACAGGGACACCGACTGGTTGACCACAGCTCAGATGTACGAAGGGTCTTCTGGTAAATCTTCAGCCACTGCCTCACAAGCTGCTCCTTCTGATTACCCGTCCGAGATTTTGTTGATTGAATGCAAGTGTAAGTAACTCATCTTACTTAGCAAGTATAACAGGAGTTTATGCCAGGCTAAAAAGGCTGACTCGGGTTGACTGCTTTAGCACTTTTAGTTGGTTCATTTTATTATTTGCCTAATTACTACAAGTGTATGAGAACTCCCAGTTATAACCCCATTAAAGGTGTAAGAACATTAGAACCATCGATCATCATCATTAACATCATCTCCTAATCAAAAAGGATCCAGGCCGCTCGTGACCGTGAGCACGACTATCAAGATAGATTTACACTCTGCAGAGATTTCGCCCTTTCCCCAACCGTTAGCGTAAAAGCTCAAAGGAACTTTCAACCCAACCACGCACGTACCACACTTCCGAGGTGTGAGTGCATAGGGACGCTACTAGGCTTTTCACAAAACACCCTAACAAGCATAGTGGCCACTATGGTTTCGGCAAGGCGCATGACCCTGAGGCATCGAGATCGACCCATACTCACGACGCTCCGCGAGCGGTATCAATGGCATCCAGAGCGCTAAACGAACAGGCGCAACATGCGAAGCTCCCAGAGCGCAAGTAAGGCGCTCCCAACACGGGACATTGCCAACGGGGCAGAGCCTACGGATCCCATGTAGCAACATGTGACCGTCCTCGATAGATCAAGTCCACACTTAAAACCCACAACCCCCACTTAGTGCCTTTCGGTGACCACTAGCAGGCTAGAGACGTACATGTTACTTGTCCAAGACCAGAGCCATAATGGTTACGGCGTCGGTGACAGGTTCCTGGGTTGCCGCTTAATGAACCGGACCTTAAGGAGAGACACTAGAGCCTACACGAAGCAAAGATCTAGCTCCCTGAACTATGTTGCTAAAAAGCAGATTTTATCATTAAGTTTAAGTGAACCATTATATCAGTGTTAACAGTTAATTAAAGGATGACAGTGGCTGCGCTTAGCAAAGTCTACCTGCAAATGCATAAACCCTGGATGTCAAGGTATAAGGTAAAAGTCTAGGTATAGCCTTAGGGTGAACAAAATTAGACACATGCATATGAAATGAATTATTTCAGTAGTGTATAGGTATCAAGGATTGTTCATGCTATACTTACCTTAAATCCAGATGATAACTGCTCAGAAGGTCTTCAATTCTTGTTCTTCGAGATCCTCGAACGGAGTTCCTTCTCCTACTCATAGCAATCGTCCGAAGCAATTCACTCTAAAGCAAACATACAAGCAACAAATAGAGACTACTAAGAACAGTACATCAATCAAAAGAAAAGCTTTAAAAGAGCGTTCTAAACGATAGGGCTTGATCGAAGGACACGCGACCGCGAAGAAACGCTTAAGGCGGACTACGGGTGGGAAGAAACAACTATCGAAAGATTTCTGATTACAAAGCAAGGAACTATATGCTGGATATATTTTAATTAAGTAAAATCATGTGCGTAGGTTATTTCAAAGAAATACCCTATTTGTAATTACCACAAATTATATTTGCATTTCAAAACACGAGTTGAACTTAGCCAATTTTATTTAGCAACATTAAAGTTTAAGTTAAACCAATTAAACAGTTAACTTTAGAAAAGTAAAGTATATGGAACATCTAATCGAATAACTTTGCTCTCCATGTTTGACTAATCAAATATTATTAGGGAACAATTGTAGTAGTATTAATCATATTAGCTTTACTCATAAAACCGAGGTATAACCTATTTAACTTTTATTTGGAAAACCAAATGAAATATATATTAGTCAAGTTACATTTAATTTAGAAACACCGAGATATAGTTCTAATTGACTTTTATTTAGAAAACACAATTAAATAGCATTAGTCAAATTGATATTAGTTATGAAAATCGAATGTAAGGCCTAATTTGCTTTAAGTAAGAAAAGGCATTCTATTTGACATTAATCGAATTAATTCCAAATTAAATTATAAAAGCAAGTTTCATGGTGAAAAACTCCTCTAACGTATGCTTTATGTTATTATGAATCTAATGCAACTTGAACGTATCGAAACAGAGCTAAAACGTGGAATCTAGGGTTAAAACAACGCTGTAGGGACCTATACGTAATTAACCGTAGACTTCGAGGGTTAGCTGAGAAGTTTCACAAGGCTCAGTGAATAATCACTGAATATGCAGAAACCTCAGGGTTAGATCTGCAAATGTGCAGAGCCTGGGCTAGGTTCAAAGGATCTAATGTTTTTAGGGGGGGGGTGTTTCTATGAAATAACTAAGACTCACATAAAACTCAAGGAATTACAGTTTTCCTCAGGGGCTAGATCGCAAAACAGGGGGGCTTCATCTTCCTGGCGACCGGCGGTCTGGGCGCTCGGCTCGCCAGCGATTTGGGCGGCGCTGGGCTCGACTGAGCTGGGGAAAGGAAGAGGGGGTCGAGGGCATCGCGCAGATGGTCTCACCGGCGGCGGAGGCAGACGGTGACGGCGGGGATTTGGCCCGGCGGCGGAGGATGGCGGCAGGCACGGGTTCCTTGTGCGTGGGCATGCTCCGGTGGGGGTCGGTCGACGAGGAGAGGCGGCGGGTCTGCGGCTTGTCGTGGCGGACCTCGTGGACTCGTCGGCTTCGTCCAGCGACCAAAGGAGCCGGCGAATCGGGCGGCCAATCCTTGGCGGTGGCGCTCGGTTCGGCAGCTCGTGCGGCGGCGGCACTGAGCGAGGGAAGGCTGAGGCGGCGGCGGCGCGGTGGTAGGAGGGCAGCAGGGGGGTGCGACCCTAGGGCGGTCGCCCTTTATAGGGGCGCGGGCGGCGGCACGCTGGCATGCACGCCAAGGAAGGCCAGCGACGGGTGGCCTGCCGTGCGAGGCAGCCGCAGGCGGCCTGATGGGCCATCACGAGCCGGGTCCAGCCCGTACCGGGCCTTGCAGGCTCGGCCCGATAGGAGTGGTGGAGGCCCACCAGCAGAGAGGGGAGGAAGGCCGGGCGGGTTAGGCCCAAACGGGTCGAGTTCGGGTGGAATCCGGCCCGGTAAGGAGATTAGGGTTTATATTTTCTAGAAATCATTTTCAGCGCAAGAACAATTCCAGAAACTTCTAGAAAATGCTTTATAGCACCAAAAATACCCAGAAAATCCCAAAAATTCTAGAAAAAATTCTCAGTGATAGATTGGGACAATATGAGTCCAAATAAAATATCAGGAGCTCATGAAAAGCATTTTAAAAGGAGAATTAAATTAGAGAGAGGTCCAAAAAATTCCTAGAAGAACCTAAACGTTACGGGGGCGCATTTTAAAAGCTCTGCACTCATGAAACACCAAGATGCATTGGCATGAATGCAACACACGCAACACACTTATTTAATTTAAAAAGAACTGTCAATTGTTTTTCCTACACTTAATTCCCTGTAAAACAAATAATTGTTGGAAAAAGTTTTAGAATTATGAGAAATCGTTGTATAATTTTTCTTTCTAAACACATCCTGAAATCCAACAATTTCAGGGTGTGACACTTCTGCGCCAAATCACAAATCTCACATGTTCATTCTTCAAATAGCAAAGAAGGGTCGCCCCGAAGCTGAAGTCGTACCTCGACTGCGCCGACGACAATGTTGCCGGCCTGCTGTAACCTCCCTATCTCGGCGCTAAGGGACTAGGTCAGCGCCATCACGTCCGCGGCCCTCTGGCCTCCTTCCATCCCGGTGACCACCTCTAAACACGGCATGTCCGGGTCAGGATCGCCAAGACCAGCACCAGCGCCGTCCTTATCTCCACCTTCCTGCGGAAGCGGGGCGCTCACCTCTGGCGCAACGTTGGAGCGTTCAGCTGACGGCCCGCTGCCAGCCAGGACATCCTCCACTCCCAAGGTTGGTGTTGCACTCGCCTCAGGTGGCGCGCTGCCCCCCGCCCCTGTGCCATGCGCCACATTGCTCCCTCCGGGAGCCGAGTTGCTCTCCTCCTCGGTGTGCGCGCGCTTGGGCGCTCGCTCATCCGCCGGCACCCGACCTTCAAGCCCGGGTTGCGGCTCCTCCGCCCCACCAAGAGTTTGGTTGGCAGGCCTGGAACAGAAACAGCCAAGGGTTGTTTTTTCCTGCACAGTGTCCGACAGTTCAAAGGACTATATGAAAAGGCACTCACCGCAAACTTTTAAAGGTCCGAAACTTCAGGCCTACAGGCTTTATCACAGGTGGCGGCGGCGCCGACCTCTACAGCGCTGGAAGAGATGGTTGCTGCGCCATGTTACCTACGGCAACACCCGTGTTCTCGGCCGTGCGCTGTCCTTCGCCTCGGCCGCTGATGATTCTCCTTCACTACCCGCTGGCGGACTTCGCCCACGTCGACTTGGTCCGCCCGCGGCCGCGCCAGCAGTCTTCTGGACTCGATGCTTGCGGACGGCTTGCCGCGTCCGTCGCGGCGCCACGGATTCTACAACCCCCGTGTCGCCTACGTCTTCATCCTCCGACTCACCGACCCGCTCCTCCGACTCCCAGTCCATGTCTGTCGGTGGCTGCCGCACCTGAGCCGCCACAGACGACTCGGCGCCCTCGTCCATTTACTTTTGTGCCCGGTCCCGTGGCATGGCCACTTGAACAGAACAGAAATACTTCGCAGGGAGCTCCTGCATCATACCAAATGTCAGTTTATTCCTACGGCGCAACTAAACATGCACCTTGTTCAAAGAAACTCACCGGGTCAGCCGGATTCTTTAGTGAAAAGGCACTCGGCGCCTTAAGATTGTTGATCGGCCCCCTCATGAAGTGGGAGATCCTTTCCTTCGCCTCGTCTCCCGACACCACTCGCGCCTGCTCCCGAGTCGGATCTGTCGGCCCCCAGTACTCATACGTTGGAAGAACTCGGTCCTTGATCGGCTGAGTCAAGCGCTGGCAGAAAGATAGCATTACCGCGCTCGCGGTCAGCCCTGCTGCCTTCTACTTTGCGAGCATTGCAAGAAGATCATCCATCTCCCCAACCAGTTCATCCTCTAGCACGGCATCCCAGCACGGCAGCGCCACTGGGGGATATCCAGTCCGACTCGGCACGGCCGGCTCGTGGTTGCCAATGTAGAACCAATCATTGTTCCAACCTTTGTTGGAATCGTTGGAGTCGAGTACCAGGTACCTCTTGCTCATCCCGGATCGCAACGCAAACCTGGCTCCGCCGACAACCTTTGGGGGTCCAGCGCCTCCCAGACCAACGCCTATGGACTTCAGCTTGTACAGCCGCCTCCAAAAATTGAAGTGTGGAGCAATTCCAAGATATGCCTCGCAGACATGGATAAAGACTGCGATGCTCAAAATTGAGATTGGATTCAGATGAGTCACCTCAATCTTGTAGTACTCGAGCAGCCCGCAGAAGAAGTCGCCCGTAGTGATTCCAAATCCGCGCTCGAAGAATGACGTGAAGACCGTAATCTCGCCGGTGTTTTCCCAAGGCCGACGGTATTTCCCCGGCGACCGCCATTGCAACTGTTCTTTGGAGCCCATCAGACCGCGTGTCTCCATCGCCTCCAAGTGCGCCTCCGTGACGCGCGACGGTGACCAGTGTTGCTCCTGGTCTGGCACCAAGTTCTCCTGCCCCGCGAAGGGACTGATGACCTCCTCCGCCGCATCTGCGGCCGTATCACGCTCTCTTCGACCCTCCGGCCATCCTCTTCACCCGGAAAGTGATTGTGTAGGATCGAAGCCCTCTAATATAGCTATCAGAGGGGGGGGGGGGTGAATGATAGCAAAACTCGCAGCGGAAAACTTTTCACCCTGAAAACAGATTCTGGATGGTCCACTAAATCGTGTGTCGTTCTTAGACAGTAACTCCTAAAAACGTGTTCTTTTGTTAGCAAATGACTTATCAAATTGTGAAACTAACCGAACAAGAATCACATTGATCCGATGTCTAGAACTCCAGATATAAAATAAACAAGCAGGTAACGTCGGATGGTGTCGCGAATTAGCCTAGCCCTAATTTCGAGATTAGACAAAATATATTTAGAGCTAACTAATAAAACTTTGCAGAACACTAACTTGATGCGCTAGCACGGTTTTGGATGGATCAAGACAAGTCTACGCACGTTGATCAATAAATCAATCTACCAAAACCGAGCATGCAAGGTTGAAAGCAAGAGAGTGAGGGAACGAGATTACCAACACATCAATTTGTAAACCTTGATCTTTATTGCATCAAAGATGTATTTAAAAGATGCTTACACAAGCATCCATACAAAGATCTCCGCGAGATCCCAAAACCCTAGACTCCCTCTAGGAAAAACAGAACCGGCGCCGTCTCCTGCGTGACATCCTTGACTAATAGGACCTCAGTTCCTCCCTGAACTTAGTCCCGAAACCTCACTTCCTCCCGAACCTAGTTCCAGTCCGTCACCGACCACGCTCCGCCTCAAGCAACACCTGCACATGAAACACGCGCAACCGCGTACGAGCACAAGTCCACGACTTGACTCAAGATCAGTCCATGCAACATCACTCACACGAGTGTGTCACATAAATATCAAAACCACCTACACTACCACGAGTGTATCAAAATAAAACATTTTGTAACAAGCATACCAAAATACGCCAACACGAGCGCAACACATTATCAAACATGCATATCACCCTATGCCAATTATGCTAATCACTTTGCAATGCCAATTTCAATATAAACCAATTTTTCATCACACATGATCTCACAATCTCCCCCTTGATGAAAACATTGGCAACACCATATAAACATTAAACATTGGCATTCACTTCCATATATATTATTTTTTATTCAAAAGCAAAGTGAAAAGATCATGATAAAAGATCCAAATAAAAATTCTCCCCTTTCTTCAATAACAAAATCTCCCCCTGCGAGAAACCAAAGAAGAAGGCAAAAGAAAATATCTCATATGACTGTGTAATGTGTTGTGCAATGTGCAAAACTCTCCCCCTTTGACAATGGATTCATCAAGAACACAAAAGAGAAGAGAACTTTTTATTTTCAGATTTATCATTTTTTTTACAATGAGCATCGTAAATCATCCATGTATGTAGCAAATTATCTGTCCAAGCCATGCTAGAAAATAGTTGCACCTTCACATCCATACATATACAATATAATTTCAGCACAACTAAAATATCAAGTGCAGTTAACAATTTATTTGCATGACATGATCTCCCTTTCTCAACTACTTCAAAACTTGAAACTTTTGTGCACTTTATTGATGCATAAAAACTGATTTCGTTTATTGATTGCAACAAAAATAAATTGCAAGGAATTATATGCACCATCAGCCTTACTTTTCAACCTAGTCAAGCCTATGTCATTTGACAATTAAAAGCTTAAGAACAAGGTTTCGGTCATACACAACTTCTTTCAAGTTCATATCAAAGTTCAATGATAAGCCATCTCGTTAAGAAGAAGTGCGACAATGCATATTTCCTTGATCTTTCTCATATCATTTTTTTCAGCATATATAACTTTCATAATTCAGAATTAGCACTTTTTAGAAACAAGCTCAAAGTAGACAAGAAAGTTCATTCATGACACCATTTAATTCAAGTTGTCATTCCATTTAAAAAGTCATGCCAAAATTACACCATACATGCATAGGTATGAAAGACACAATTACATTATAGCATAAGCATGGCTTCAAATGTCATACATGAACAAAATATAATGCTCATTCCTTTTTCTCAATTTTCTGAATTTTTTATTTTTCACAAATTGAAACTCACAAAGAAAACTGAAAACTTATAACAAAGAGTTTCAAAACTCCCCCTCAAAACAACCATCTCAAATGTGCTTTTTCAGAATGTGTCATCCAATAAATAAGCCAATAACTCCCCCTCAAATGAATAACCAATGGAATCAAGAGAGACAAAGTGAGCCACATGTGTTTTGAGTTAATATGGTTTGTTCAAATAAGCACAACTATAAATCATGACATAGCACATACCAAGCATGAAAAGGCATTATATAAGATATATCATGATCGAACAAGCCGAGGATAAAAATATGAGCATATCAACGAGCATCTCATCTCATACCACAAATCAATATATATGTGAATGTAAAGGTATGAGTGTAAGTACCTCACATAGTGTTGCTGCACATGTCTCATAAAGCCCATCTCAAAGGTGTAGAGAACCATCAATATCTTGATCATATCATATCAAAAAGATCAAGTACATAAAGCTCATGTTCTCCAACCCAAATCTGAAAACCTACATAGCACTAGGTGATGTCGAGGCCTTTGTACTGGGGTTAGTAATAAAACATTTAGGAATCCAGTACCGAGACACACGACGAAAGCCTGTAGGTACAACACAGGTATTTTTATGATAAAAATCAGATCTGCGTTCACTTGTATTTCTACCAACAAAAGGTGTTTGCTTCACCGTATGCACATAGTGATCTGCCACAAACTCACGAGGAACAAAATGTGTACTTCTGAAATTAGAACTAGCTTTAGCACTTTCTTTTCTTTGTTGTTTAGCTAGTCTAAAACAAAATTCTTTCTTATGTCCATCTCTACCACAATGAGTGCAAGTGTACTTGACTTTATATTTAACTTGAGAAGTAGAAGCAACATTTGCATCAATTGTGCTAGTAGATGACATAACTCCAGTAGATTTAAAAACCATCTTTTTAGGCTCAACACGAGTTTCAAATTTACCACTACCAAGAGATTTAATAATAGTGGGAGCATTATTCTTGGAGTGAGTATAAGGATCAAATCCTAAACCAGTTTTATATTTTTGTGAGCTAGTCTTTTATTCCAAAATTTGATTCAAACTTTTAGTTCCCATTTTATTTTGCAAATATTCAATGCGATTCAAAAGGGTGGAACAATTATCACAAGAACTAGACATAGATTTCTTTTGTTTAGCACAACTAGAGCAAGAAAGAACCTCATGTGTAGAAAAATCATGTTTCAATTGATCAACTCTAGCATTTGCATCTTTTAACTTTAGTTCAAGAATATCGCAATTATCACAAGAAGTTGGTTCATCAATTATACACACATGATTCTCATTTTTCTCTTTTTCAGATTTAAGTTGCTCTAAAGTTGAAGCATGCACATCTCTTAGAGAAGTAAATTCAGCATATATTGAGTCACATGATTTGCATGAATCATCACTAGGAATTAAGGTTTTAAGCCTATCAATTTCAGCATGTAATGATTCAATAAAAGCATCATGTTTCTTAATCTTTTTATTTCTTTTCTCTAACAAAGTGCCAAGTTTTTCAACAGCAACAAATAAATCATCATATGAAGGTTCTACCTCATTGTCGTTGTAGCTATCGACGTCGCTATTGGTGAAGCTCTTGTTGCTTGCCATGAGATATAAGCTTGTCAAATTACGCACCTTCTTCCTTTTAGATATTTTCTCTTCATCGCTGCTGTCCGGATCAACATCGCTCAAGTTTACTTGCTCAAGTGCTGAAAGAACTTGCTGCACCACTTTGTTGTTCAAGTAGCTCTTCTTTTTGTTGCTCTTAGATGTGTGCTTCTTCATAGTAATTTCAGCAACATCCTCTTCTTCAGAATCCTCATCATCCCTTGAAATCCTTGCTAGAAACTTTGGGCACTTGGGACGAATATGTTTCAGCGAGCCACACTCAAAACATCGAGGACTGGAATTTTCTCTCTTCCTTGATCTCACATTTTGCAAAGCTTTCTTGAAGCGAGTAGAGAGAAGTGCCAAATCATCTTCCGGGAGTTGTTCTAGCTGTTCATCGGTTAGTGAAGACAAAACAATGCTAGTAGAGCAAACATCATCATGAAATTTGCTAGATTTAGAAGCTAAAGCAATAGACATGGAACTATGCTTCCTAGCAAGAACATCTAATTCATGAGTTTTCAATTTAGAGTAAAGCACATCTAATGTAAGAGTACTCATGACAGTAGATTCTCTAATTGAAGTAACTTTCATCTCCCATATAGACATATCTAATGCTCCAAGTAATTGGCGTGCATTTTCAGCATCAGTGTAAGTAACATTAACAGCACGCAAATTGCTAAGAATTTTATTAAAGCGAGCAAACAAGTCATCAAGTGATTCACCGGGTTTCATCTCGAAACGCATAAAATCTTTCTTATACATATCTTGACGTACCTCTTTAATTGTAGACGAACCCTCATGATAATCACATAAAGCTTTCCATACCTCATATGCAGACTTGTGATGAACCACACGATCGAAGTCGCTCCTTCCTAGCCCTTGAATGATTAAATTTCTTGCCTTGCTGTTGTTCTCCACATTCGCTCGATTATCATTGTTGACTTGATCTGGTACTGCAAAAGGAGTAATAACCTTCTTCCAAATCAGCGAGCCTTGTGCCTGAATATATGCCTCCATCTTCGCTTTCCAAAACTGAAAATCAACACCATCGAAAACACACGGTTTTGTGGAATACCTATCCATTGCTAATAATTCTAATCACTGGTTAAGATCAATTAGAAAACAACTAGCTCTGCTACCACTTGTAGGATCGAAGCCCTCTAATATAGCTATCAGAGGGGGGGTGAATGATAGCAAAACTCGCAGCGGAAAACTTTTCACCCTGAAAACAGATTCTGGATGGTCCACTAAATCGTGTGTCGTTCTTAGACATTAACTCCTAAAAACGTGTTCTTTTGTCAGCAAATAACTTATCAAATTGTGAAACTAACCGAACAAGAATCACGTCGATCCGATGTCTAGAACTCCAGATATAAAATAAACAAGCAGGTAACGTCGGATGGTGTCGCGAATTAGCCTAGCCCTAATTTCGAGATTAGACAAAATATATTTAGGGCTAACTAATAAAACTTTGCAGAACACTAACTTGATGCGCTAGCACGGTTTTGGATGGATCAAGACAAGTCTACACACGTTGATCAATAAATCAATCTACCAAAACCGAGCATGCAAGATTGAAAGCAAGAGAGTGAGGGAACGAGATTACCAACACATCAATTTGTAAACCTTGATCTTTATTGCATCAAAGATGTATTTAAAAGATGCTTACACAAGCATCCATACAAAGATCTCCACGAGATCCAAAACCCTAGACTCCCTCTAGGAAAAACAGAACCGGCGCCGTCTCCTGCGTCGCCGTCTCTACCATCTCAAAAAAACCTCTTCTCGGTCAATCAGCCCTCCCCCTCTGGTTCGGGCTCCTTTTATTTTCCAAGGCCGACGCACCTAGCCGGCCACCAAGTCCACATGCTGGTCGAACCAACCTAGCAATCAGACTCCAAGACCGAGTCCTGGTCGAACTAGGCTGCTGCACGACCCACAGCAAACCGTGTCCAACATTGACACGATCCAAACCATGGTCTCCTTGACCCGCGCATGCAACACAGCTGCATGCTGCTCCATGCCATGCATACATCTTCCTCCATGCATACATAAATCCTGCACGCTCCACCTTGAGCCACTAATCAATTAACCAACCACAAGCCAATTAACTAGCCAAAACTCACGCGACCACAACTGGCCACTCCAAAGCTAACACATCTCCACGATGTTTAGCCTAGCTACTGCTTGCACACACACGTGCCAGCAACCATGCGTCCACGACGCATATCCGGCGGCCACACCACCCTCCGATCAGAACGCTGGCAGTACCGTTCCGATCAACATCATCTGTCGACACCGAGACACATGCTCGCGCATCGACAAATCCTCACGTGCACCGTTCTCTAGCCCGAACGTCCCGCGTGACATCCTTGACTAATAGGACCTTAGTTCCTCCCTGAACTTAGTCCCGAAACCTCAGTTCCTCCCGAACCTAGTTCCAGTCCGTCACCGACCACACTCCGCCTCAAGCAACACCTGCACATGAAACACGCGCAACCGCGTACGAGCACAAGTCCACGACTTGACTCAAGATCAGTCCATGCAACATCACTCACACAAGTGTGTCACATAAATATCAAAACCACCTACACTACCACGAGTGTATCAAAATAAAACATTTTGTAACAAGCATACCAAAATACGCCAACACGAGCGCAACACATTATCAAACATGCATATCACCCTATGCCAATTATGCTAATCACTTTGCAATGCCAATTTCAATATAAACCAATTTTTCATCACACATGATCTCACAGATTGGTTTCTTCACTCTCATTCACTTGCTCACGAAGCGTGCACCCCCGACTACGGCGGCGATCCACAGGACTTGGTGATCTGCGACGGCGCACTGGGGCGGCGGAAATGGCTGTGGCTGTGGCGGCGCTTGATGCGAGAGTGAAGAAGACGACTGCGGTAAAAACCACCTTTCCTTTTATTTACTAAAGACCCTAACCCTAACCGCGCCGTCGCGATTGGACGGAATCCGCGGCGGGGCCGTTAGCGGCCCAACGGGCAGATCTAACGGCGACAAATCTAACAGCTCGAACTGGCGTTACTACGTCACAGTCGGCGCGTCCAAGAAACCAGGCTAGCCTCATATACTCGGGGACTAGGCGCCTCAATTTTACTCGGCGCGTCCAAGAGACCAGGCCAGCCTCGTATACTCGGGGACTGGGCGCCTCAATTTTACTCGGCGCGTCCAAGAGACCAGGCCAGCCTCGTATATTCGGGGACTGGGCGCCTCAATTTCACTCGGCGTGTCCAAGAGACCAGGCCAGCCTCGTATACTCGGGGTCTGGGCGCCTCAATTTCACTCGGCGCGTCCAAGAGACCAGGACAGCCTCGTATACTCGGGGACTGGGCGCCTCAATTTCACTCAGCGCGTCCAAGAGACCAGGCCAGCCTCGTATACTCGGGACTGGGCGCCTCAATTTTACTCAGCGTGTCCAAGAGACCAGGCCAGCCTCGTATACTCAGGGACTGGGCGCCTCAATTTTACTCGGCGCGGCCAAGAGACCAGGCCATCCTCGTATACTCGAGGACTGGGCGCCTCAATTTTACTCGGCGCGTCCAAGAGACCAGGCCAGCCTCGTATACTCGGGGACTGGGCGCCTCAATTTTACTCGGCTCGTCCAAGAGACCAAGCCAGCCTCGTATACTCGGGGACTGGGCACCTCAATTTTACTCGACGCGTCCAAGAGACCAGGCCAGCCTCGTATACTTAGGGACTGGGCGCCTCAGTTTGACTCGGCGCGTCCAAGAGACCAGGCCAACCTCGTATACTCGGGGACTGGGCGCCTCAATTTCACTCGGCGCGTCCAAGAGACCAGGCCAGCCTCGTATACTCGTGGGCTGGGTGCCTCAATTTCACTTGGTGCGCCTAAGACGAATGAGACCATGCTCGTACGCTCGGGAGCCAGGTCCCTTGTTATTTCACTTGGCAGAACAATACAATGTGCATTTCTTAGATAGAAAGATGTACATAAAGTGATGCGGCTACTTGCCGCTTACAAACAAGCAAAGATATTTGCACCAACTTGGTGCATATACACAAACACCAGTGTGCCATCTGCTACATGCCTTGGCAACTTGGTCCACATGACCTCATCGCAAGTTTTCTTATAGCATCCGGACAACAACTGATGTTTTTGCGGAAGGGAAGTAAAAGGCTGGCAGCTTTCAGGTTTCCCTCGGCACCGGCGATGCTATGAAGTGCACAGCTCCTGCGCCGCCTGCTACACCCATAGCAGGATAAGGGCCACTAGCTGTCTGGGCTTTCCTCCCTCCGCTCACAAGCTTTCTTCTAGCACCATGGACGACAGCTCCTGATTTCCATTACGGCGGACGAACGGTCTTCCCTCCACCGAATAATATCTTTACCTGGCTACCTTTCATCTCCTACACTTTGATGTTTCTTCTCAAGATCTATGGGCCTCCTTTTATAGTGCCCGTGGCTGTGCATGCACAGGCCTAAGTTACTATTCGCGCATGACTTCCGGATCGTGACAAATCTGCGCCTCAATGCGCTGGCCCGCCTTTATGTCGCTGTAACGTTTTTGGCCTTTTTTGCATGCATGCATGCGATGATCACGGGATCTCTATTTGTGCCTTGACCAGGCCGGGCTGTCATGGCGTTCTTATCCTTTGGGCGGCCCGGCAGTTTTTTAGGCTTGGATTATCTTCTTTTTGACCATTGGTCCGATTATACTAATCCCACCAATGCTCGGGGACTACTCCATATGGAGAGCTCCTTTCAGTCGCTCTCCATATGCCCTGACAAGTCGGGTCATTTTATCTCGAAGTGACTTGGCACCATCAGGAGTTCGACTCGGCCACCGGATGGCACCCAGCCACACGGGCCTGATCAAGATCAGCCCCGATTTTTAATCAGCACCGTACACCCTTGTGTCGGCCTAGTGATCAAGATGCTTCAACCATTTACGATGGCCTCGCCCCTTCATCAACAGCTCTCCATGCGCCTGCACGTTGCTCGAGGACTTGTGGGATATTGGTACCTAGGGGCCCCTCACCGACCAGGATAACACTCGGCTCAGGCCCACGTCTGACAGCATTGTGGGCCGACTCATGGCCAGGCCACAAGACAGCCCGAGCTTGCAGGACAAGACTGTGAAGACTTAGCCCGCAAGGCGTGCGGTGAGACACCCGGATCAAGTGAGATACGCGCGACCCAGCAGGCAGATCGGCCCGGATATCTTGGAGATCACACCGCGGCCGACTCGGATTGCCTTCCAAATTGTAAACCGATAGGATTAGATCTCAACCGACTTGTAACCCTAGGCCGTCAGCCTATATAAGGCGGCCTAGGTCAACCCCCTGAGGGCATATATCTCATTTGTTCCCCGTTGTAACTGCTCATTGACTCGTCATTGCTCAAGAGCTTTGGCCAATTCATCAATACAGGACACCACCGAACACAGGACGTAGGGTTTGTGCCTCCCGGCCGCCTGAACCTGTATAAACCTTGCGTCTTCTGTGTTACCTCGAGCTCCCTAGCCTTGTGATCACCCTTGCCTATAAATCTACCACTTGGGTACCCCCTGGTGGATTGCCGGACCCAAAGTCCAACAGGTTCTTCGGGGAATTTTCTAGACTTTTCTAGAAATTAATTCTCCTTTTCCTAGAGCTCTTACTATTTATTAGAAGGCTCTATAATCCTTTTCACGATCTCCAGATATTTTATTTGGACTCATCTTTCCCAATCTACATCGGGGAATTTTCCTAGAATTTTTGGAATTTTCTAGGTATTTTTAGTGCTTTAAAAACATTTTCGGGAATTCTCTAGATTTGTTTTCGCACTGAAAATATGTTTTCCAGAAAATAAAAACAAAACCCTAACCCTTAGCGGATCGGTTTTATGAGTAAAGCTAATATGATTAAAACTACTATCATTGCTTCTCAATAATAATTTGATTAGTTGAACGCGAATAATAAAGCTATTCGATTAAATGTTCATGTACCTTTATTTTCTGAATTAAATGTTGAATTTGTATAATTGATACATAAACAATTATAAATAAAATTTGACTAAGTCTACGTCCGCTTTTTAAATACAAATATAACTTTTGTTAATTTTAAATAGGGTGTTTCTTTGAAATAACCTATGCACATGATTTCACCTAATTAAAATATATCCAGCACTTAGTCTATTGCCTTGTAATCAGAAATCGTTCGATAGTTGTTTCTTCTCACCCGTAGTTCTATCTTAAGCATATCCTTGTGATCGCGTGTCCTTCGATCGAGCCTTTCCGCTTAGTACGTTCTTTTAAAAACTTTTCTCTTTGATTGGTGTAATATTCTTATTTGTGCTTGTCTGTCTATTTGTATGTTTGTACTCGATGCTTGCTACGAGTAGAAAGAACGCCGTTCGAGGATCGCGAAGAACAAGAGTTTGAAGAGCACGAGCTGAAGATTCTGAGCAGTTATCTGGAATTGAGGCAAGTATAGCATGGACAATCCTTGATATCTATACACTACTGAAATAATTCATTTCATATGCATGTGTCTAATTTTGTTCACCTTAAGGCTATACCTAGACTTTTACCTTATACCTTGACACCTCGGGTTTATGCATTTGCGGGTAGACTTTGCTAAGCGCAGCCACTGTCATCCTCTAATTAACTGTTAACACTGATATAATGGTTCACTTCAACTTATTGGTAAAACTTGCTTTTTAGCAACATGGCTCAGGGAGCTAGAACAAGTGCGGTGTACTTTGTTCTAGTGTCTCTCCGTAAGGTCCGGTTCGGAAAGCGGCAACCCAGGAACCAGTCGCCGCCGTCGGAACTATTATGGCTCTGGTCTTGGTCAAGTAGATTGTACGTCTGTAGCTTGCCGGTGGTTACCGAAAGGCGTACGTGGGGAGCTTGCGGTGCAAGCATGGACTTGATCCATCAAGGACGGTCTCACTTGCGCTTGAGATCCGTTGGTTATGTCTCATTAGGCATAGTCCCATGTTGGGGGGCCCTGGACGGCCGGCCAAGCCTGTTCCTGCCTCCTCTCTTCTCCACATTTTTCTCACATGTTCTTGTCTTGATTACTAGCCCATGTCCTTGTGTTCCCTCTGGTTGCA
Source organism: Urochloa ruziziensis (assembly GCA_015476505.1). Lineage (NCBI taxonomy): Eukaryota > Viridiplantae > Streptophyta > Magnoliopsida > Poales > Poaceae > Urochloa > Urochloa ruziziensis. Next base: position 33,744,497 of record CM027120.1, on the reverse strand, counting down.
CCGTCCATTGCTTGTGAACCACTCCTTTTGATTGAAGATGTTGTCAACTTGCACATGATTTACTCCTTTGAGTCACCTCCATGTCTTGGCATCAATTATGCACCACATGAGGCCACCAATTCTGCCACATCTTGGTGCTTTGCATGCATGGGTGTTTCCTCTTTTGTTTGATCTTGCATGTGGTGGTAGGTGGAAGTAGAAAATCTTTCCCGTGAACTCAAATCAAGCCGTTAGATGTTAATCAACTCATAAACCATTCAAATCATGCTTAGATGCTTAACCTTCCTCCAAATTTTGAAATTCAAAATTAACTAAGAGCTAGCAATGAGTTCAAATAAATATTTGGAGGAATTTTGAAGCATCAAAACATTTGTAAGTCGAAAAAGTTTCCAACTACATTGATTTTGGTTGCACCGGTATTGTTCTTTTTCCTGAATTGAAAGAGAACGGTTTCGATTTCTACCGTGTGGGTGTGGGTTGAGGTTCTAATTTTGGCTAAATAAGAGAGAGGATTTTGAAAGAACAAAATAAAATTTGGCTCCGAAAATTTCTATTTCTAGAGAAACCGGTAAATTTTTCATGTCTCAACTGAAATTTTTCACCTTAAAGTTTACGTTAGAGCTTACATGCGAACGATGAAATAAAACAATTAGAACAAACGCGTGGCTCTAGTTGTATGGTTTTCATGAGAACAAGAATAGTTTACATAAAGTTCGTCATGGAAAGGACGAATTTACGATGGGTTTTCAGGATTTTGGTTCTAGTTTCTCCAAAAAGAAGCAAATAAATCATGGGAAGGCTCAGATCATTGGTTTTTCATAGCAAATAAAATTTCAAATGTTCAACTGGAAATTGTTCAAATGTTCAATGTCTTACATAGCGAAAATTCTGCAACTAACTTACTTTTATTCAGGGTTGTCCTCCCAGTAGCTTATTCTTAAGGGTTGTCCTCCCAGTAGCTTTATTCTTCAGGGTTGTCCTCCCAATAGCTTTATTCTTGACTCGATGAACGGGTTGCCTCCCGCAAAGCGCTTCGTTTATAGTCTATAGCTAGACTCTTCATCTTCTCTTCACTTCTGGCCAGCACTCGGTACTGGTGCTACAGCCTTGGGTACCCACTTCTGCACGATCTTTGACTTTGGTGTAGGCTTATTCGTCGGCTTCGTCATCTTTTTGGTCTTCATAGGCTGGCGTTCTTCCTTGGTCTTGACGGATGCGACGACTTCTTTCACCACCTTCGCTTCTTTCTTGGGCTCTTCCTTGATGGTGCAGCGATGAGGCGGAACATATTTAACACTAATCATGTTACATACCTCAACTCGTGGACGAAACTTGTACGTGCTCTTTACTCCATTGATGTCAAACATATTCTCTTCCTTGCCGACGTCGATGTTTGCTCCCGTGATCTTAAAGAACGGCCTCCCAAGGATGAGTGGCGCCTTGGCTCCTTCTCCCATGTCAAGTATCACAAAGTCTATGAGGACCAAGTGATTCCCAATCAACACGGGCACGTCTTCGGCGATCCCTTCGGGGTAGCGAACTGAGTTGTCAGCAAGCTCAAGACACATGGCTGTCGGTTCCGGCTCTGATAGGTGTAGCTTCTCTAACACTGGCCTTCAGCATGACGCTCACACTTGAGCCAAGGTCACAAAGTGCTCTCTCATATGTGAGTGTGCCGATGGTACACGGGATGGTTGGACATCCCGGGTCCCTCTTCTTCTCAGGAGCCCTCTCAGCAATGGCTGCGCTGCACTCCTCTGTTAGCTTGATGTAGTCTGAAGCTGTCGGTGTCATCTCATACTTGCGAGCAAGTATATCTTTGAAGTAGCGAGAGTAGGTGGGAACTTGTAGAGCATCCAGGAGCAGCATACTGATGGTCAAGCTGCGCACCACTTCAACAAATTTCTCAAAGTTCTCATCGATTTTACCTTTGCGGAAGTGTGGCTTCTTCGGTAGGACCCTCGTGTCGCTTCCAACCATCTCAAACTTTGGCTCAAGCATGTCGATTTCTGGCACTTGAGCTGGCGCCTTCTCCTTCTCCTTTGTTGTCATCTCTGCCTCGGCAGCTGGCTTAGGCTTCCTCGCTCCGGCTAGAAATTCTGGATCCACTGTCTCCTTTCTCGAACGAGTCTGAATAGCTTTGGCTTTCTATGGGAGAATGGGTTGTCCAGGCAATCGTCCTTCATTGCTTCGTAGGCGTCCGACAAGCTGGGTCATCTGTGTCTCTATCATCTTTATCATGTTGATCACTTGGTGGTTCGAGCTTCCAACCTCTGCAACTTTCACATCAATGCTCTCTAATGCCTTGTCCATAGCTTTGAACTTGTTTGCGGTAGCCATATTCACCTTGCCTTGTTCTTCTATGAATTCCTTCAACTGCATAGGTAGAGGCACTGCATTCTGAATAGAAGAGCTTGCATTGAATTGAGGTCTACCTTGTCTGTTAGCGAAAGTTAGATTGGGAGTACCAATCTCTTTCTTGATGTAGTCAAGCACTTTAGCTTCCTCTGGACAATTCTTCTAAACATGGCCATACTCGCTACACTCTTCACACGTTGATCTAGCTTCGGCTGCCTTCAAGTCTTGAGTTTCTTTCTTTTCCATCTCCATCCTTTCAATCTTCCTTGTGAGAGAATCGATCTTCCCTTCGAGCACCTGTTCACGATCCACTTGCAACACACTTTTCGCGCTCTCGGTTTGCGGGGCTGGCACTAGGCGCCCAGTTGATGCCCATGCATCATTGTCTGCTACCTTCTTGAATAACTTGAAAGCTTGAGTGGGGGTGAGATCAATCATTGAACCTCCGGCAGACGCGTCGATGATGATTCTTGACATAGGCTGCAATCCTTGGTAGAACTTCTGAATGAGGTCTTCTTTTTGGAGCTTGTGATGAGGCATGGCTCGGACGTAGTTGTTGAAGCGATCGTAGGCTTCTGCGATCGACTCCATCAGATATTGCGCGAAGTTGAGAATCTTGTTGCGCAAATTCTGGGTCTTGCCCGGCGAGTAATACTCCTTCAAGAAGGCTGTCATCAGATGATCTCAATTCTGCACCGTGTCTGGCAATAGCGAGTAGAACCACTGTAGAGCTTTCCCCTCCAAAGAGAACGGGAAGAGCCTTGCTCTCATCTGATCTTGAGTCACTCCCTCCATGTCGAAAGTGAGGCGTAGCTGCGTAAAAGCTTGAATATGAAGATTTGCATCTTCTTTACCAGTGAACGACGAATTCTGCACCATCCTCAGCGTCGGGATCTTGATCTTGAACGATCTTGCAATGTTATTGAGGTTCATGAGAGGCAGATCGGTGATGCTCGGGATGAACAACTCCTCAATAGTACGCTCCGGTTGCGGTGCTTCTCCCATCTTGTCTTTAGGTTCTTCTCCCTTCGGTGTCGACGGTGGAGTTTCTTAGAGGACGATTCCTCTGTCTTGCTTGAGTCTCCCAACTCCAGTTTCTTCAGTCTTGCTTCGTGTCTTCTTTGCCTGTAAAGTTTTTCTAGATCATCCATAAAATTTTTCGGTTTGTTGGAGAGGTAGCCGTCCATCTCCTGTTAGCGGTTAGTGAAAAGAAAAAGTATATACATGATCTAAGAAAAGTAGTGAACTAAGTCAGATGAATCTGTGGATGAATTTCAAGAGAGTTAGAACAGATCTAATCTAAAAGAAAAAAGTCAAAAACAGATCTAATCTAAAGAAAAGAGTCAAAAATAGATCTAATCTAAAGAAAAAGTCAGAAAATATTTACGAGTGCATTGTTAAATCAGAACTTGATCATTAGTTCCCCGGCAACGGCGCCAGAAAAGCTTGTTGGCGGCGCAAACGCACACCAAGATCCATCGTAAGTGCACGGATCATTGTAGCTCTTCCCTCAAGAGAGTATTCCCCTAAGGTTTATCAATCCGTGGAACTAAAGACACAAGATCCAATCTAACTAGCAAAGAAACACTTTGAGCTTGAATCAATCTAATCTACTAAAGATCAATTTGAAGAACGTCAAAGGTAGCAAAAGAAAGCATAGAGATAACCAATCTAGATCGCCTAGATCACGCAAACGCTGCAGTTTCGAGCAAAGTAGTGAAGCAAGCAAGATGAAAATCTCATTGAAAGCATGTTTAAATCATGGCCTCCGGTCAAACTCTTGAGGATCATCGCCATACACGAGTAATGTCCCGTCACGACGCCCTCTATCTGCAAGATGAATCACAAGGCCACGTTCTACGAACATGTTGAACATCCTTGGTAGATCCGGTATGAGCCCCTAGCCACCACGACTAAAAGAACATCCTGATCGATCTATCTCGATAATAGATCTTAGAAGAAGCAAACCCAAGAACAAGCAAAATCATAAAGAGAGGCACTAGATCGCTAAGAACAATCGGAAACTCAAATAGACTTCACTATGAATGATTGAATGTACATCATGATCACCACCGGGATCCTACCTTGATCTTGATGAACTAGCTCCAGAACTCTGACGTGGTCTTCCTCGCAGGGTTTCCACGTCGGCTAGGGCAACCCTAGACAACTAGCACGACCCTCAGCTCTCCGAGAGGTGTCCCTCTAGCTTCTCTGCTCCTTCAGCGTCGAACGAAAATGAATTGATGGCTCCCGAATGAAATGAGAGATATATATAGCCCTAGGAAACCCTAGGTCAAAGGGGAAGGCGTGGGGCCACAGGAATGGCCTGGGCGGCGCGGCCAGGGGGCCCTGGGCCGCGCGGCTTGGCCCATTCCTGGGCTGCGTCAGCTTCATATTTTTCCCCAAGCTTCATGGTCGGTTCTGGAATGTTCCTCTCTATGCATGTGGGTGCTGGACGTCATTTACTTCGGGATAAAATTATCTTTTGATGACTTTCCATTTGAACTCGCCTTCATCTCGAAGTAACTTGATCTTATCTTCATTGCTTAGTCCTTAAGCAATCTTGGAGTTTGGTGGGCTGGATCTGGGCATGAGTGGGCTTCTAGTCCATGTCCTGGGCGCCTAGGCCCAGTGGGCCTTCTTCTTGTGGTCTTCCGGCCTTCGCTTTACGCCTGTCTCGAATTTAGTCCAAATCCATCTTGATTTTATCATTTATGCTGCATAAACCAAAATACTCTAAAAACACATGCATATACGAATATGTCCCGATTATAGAGTATGATCATTAGCTTAGACATTAAATCCATGCAATTATCGAAGTTAAACAGGGGTAAAAGTGTGTCATTTAACAGCGCCAACATTCACCCGCAACTACATAGATTCCGCTGGCCCAAACTCGATCTTCTCCACTGTGATCTTCTTCGCTGCTCAATCCACATGGGCTTCCACTATGTTGTCGCCTGCCTCTAGAGCTCCAGGGCTCAATTCGTCGAAGCTCGGAGCTTGCGCTTCCACTGCTGTCGGTGTTTTACCTGCAATCCCACTGAGGGGTGTCCCAAGGTAATAGAGTTTAGGCAAAGTGTTCTAGGAATCAAGAACTCGATGGTTACGTGACATGAGATTTATAAAGGTTCGGGCCGCCAACTAGGCGTAATACCCTACGTCCTGTTGCTGATCTTGTATTCCGTAGTGTAAATACGAGTACAAGGTTGAGATTCAACATGTGATCTGTTGAACTTGAGATTGATTGGATTGACTTGTCTAACTTGAGACGTGTTTTGAAAGGGGTCCCTGCCCAGCCTTATATACCGGCGAGCAGGGTTACAGGACGGAAAGAGTGGAATCCTAGTCCACTTCGACTAGTAACTCGTGCTGGTTTCGCTCCACGAGTACTTTCCATATATAACGACTAGTTTCTTTATATTGTAGAGTCATGTGTCATCATGCGCCATGGTCTCTACTCGTTGCCATATCCTCCATTGGAGTCTTCATGCGTCCGTGTGGGCCCTATGCCTCCATGTCCGACAACTATGTCGTCGCCCAGAGCTCGAACTCCCCTTACCGCCACCGTCACTGCTTAGATCTCGTGGAGCTCAAGCTTCCAACGCCACCGCCATGGCTTTGCTCCGCCAAGCCTCCATTTTCCTCGTGGTTCTTGGATCGGGATGGAAGAGGTCCAGAGAGAGGAGAGATAGAGAGCGAGCCCCACTTGTTAGGAAAAATGGTAGACAATGATTTATGGGTCCCATCTCTCACGGTGAAAGCAGGGGCCGAAATGTAGAGGCTATAGCTAGAGTTAAGCAGAAAATTAGAGCCACAAAAAGCTAAGGTCAACCTCTACTTAATGAAGTAGAGGCTCTAAGTGGTGGCCATTGCTGAAGATACTCTAAGGGGTATTTAGTTGGGTGAAAAAGTGAAAAGTTTATGGATTAATTCACGTAAAAAATAAACAGATACAATTTTTTAGTTGAAATTTTTTAAGTATTGTGTGGAACTAAACAAAGCCTAAGCTAAAAGAAATTGGAAAAGGTTTCCTACGTTCGGCTCAAGGCTCTCGGGCAGTCGGGCCTAGTTTGGCTCCTACTTTGGAGTCTTTTACCTGTGTACCATTATAAAAGTTGGCGTTTACGCGTGTGCCACTAAAAAGTTTGCAGACATCTGTATATCATCGCCCGAACTTTCTTTTACCTACATACCATTCCGCCCACATTCTGTTAGACTTTAGCCCTGACAAGTGGGACCCACTTAAGGAAATGTCCATTGTGCCCCTGACCCTATATCCATCAGGTTGTGAGTCTTTTACGTGTATGCCATTAAGAAAGATGGTGGTTACCTGTGTGCCACAAAAAAGTTTGGAGTCACCTGCATGTCATGAGCTAAACTTTGGTTTACCTGTGCACCATTCCATCCACCATCTGTTAGAGTTTAGCCCTGCCAGGTGGGACCCACCGATGGAAATGACCTTTGTGCCCCTGGCCTTTTCTCCCTATGGCAAGTGGGACCCACGCGTCATCCCCCTCCTCCAGCCTGTCGAGCTTCATCCATGGCCGCCGACGCAGGGCTGGGCGGGGCCGCCGGGCCATCGGAGACGATGCTCCCGCCGCAGTCCTCGCCGTCGCGCGCACTCGAGGCTGCTCCCCGTCTTCCACGCCATCTCCCGCCGGACTCCGCCGGCGCCCTCGTCCGCCACCACTCCCTCGACCGGTCCGCCCCCGTGGCATGCGCCAGGCCCCCGGCCGCCATGGCCGGCGGCCCAGCTCGGCATTGCGCGCGACGGGGCTCGCGGCGGGAGCTTCGCGCGCCATGGCCGGCGGCGCGAGCTCCGCCGCGGCCGCGCCCCGCGCACGCCGGCCGCCGAGGACGCCGCCGTATAGGATTCGGGTGGGGACTGGGGAGGGAGAAGAGACGGAGGAGGGAGAAGAAGAGACGGAGAAGAAGAAGAGTGGGACCCACAAAGGGTAAAATAGTCAATTCACAGCTCCGTTACCTTCTGTTAGACTATCTCCAACAAGTGACCCAAAAGGAGACCCAAACCCAAAATGGGTCTTTCATGGCACTATTTCAGCCTCCAACAGAGTACCCATACCCAAACCCAAAATGGGTTTTAGGAGAGATAGAACCTAAAAATGGGTATCCTCTCTCCTGGTAACCCATTCGCAGAAAGGATTCTCTTTTGGGTGTTCTGTTGGAGAAGAAAGTTTATGGGTCGCAGACTTTTTTACTGTAGACAACCTAAAGTAGTAAATGGGTCTCCGATTTAGGTCTCCATTGTTGGAGATAGTCTTAGACCTTCTTTCTATCCAAAATGGCACACATGTAGTTGTCACACCTAACCACCGTCTTTCTTAATTGAATACACGTAAAAAGACTCTCAGGTTAAGCGCTCCGAATCGCTCTACCCACCTCCGTCGACATCGTGCGGTCCCTTCCTCCCCATCCGGATCCGCCGCCGTCGTCGCCCTTCCTTCGGCCCGGCGAGATCCGCCCGTCGCCCACCTTTCCACCGGGCCGCCGCGCGTGACGCGCCAGGCTGCGGCGGCAACTCCAGGCCGCGCGTGGAGGGCCAGGTGCCGCGCTGCCTCCAGGCCGCGCCGCGCCACGCGTGGAGGGCCAGGCACCACGCCTCCAGTTGCGCTGCCGCCGCCGTCGAAGAAATCCGTGCCGCCGGCCACAAGGCCCTCCCTCACCCCCTTCGCTTTTCAGTGAACCCGACCCTCCCGCAAGGCCACAAGACCCGTCTCCACGAGCGCCCATGAACCTGGCCGCAACGGCGACGACTTCATCGACGCCGCGGAGCTCCGGAATGTGCTCGGGTCGCTCGGGTTCTAGGCCGCCGGCGCCGGCGCCGATGAGTGCCAGCGCATGATGGACGCGTACGACGCGGCAAGGACAGCAGGATCGGCTTCTACGAGTTCGTCAAGTTCATGGAGACAAGCGCGTGAATTAGGACGCGGATTAGATTAATTGGACAGCGGCCGGGTTCATGGCCGGATGGCCGGTCGGATTCATTCAGGAATTCTTTGTTCATTCGTTCGGTCTTCTCTGTTTTCTCTTGGCCAGAATTGAGCCGAAAGATACATATACAACATGTGTATACTCGAAATGTAGATCTGGAGACATTTTCTTAAGATAGGGAGGTTAGGGTTGACAAGTGGACCCGTAGAAGGGTAAAACTATCTTTTTTTCATCTTTGTTAGCCTTGTTAGCCCTCTTTCCATACAAAATGACACACGGATAAAAAAAGTTCAGGCGTTGGTCTTACCTCCGTTAGCCTATGTTAACCCTTTTTCCGTCCAAAATGACACATAGGATAAAAAAGAGTTTCAAGCGCTTGTACAGGTATCGTATCTGCGAATCTTTTAGTGACACCGTATAAACACCAACTTTTGTAAAGACGCCCACGTAGCCACGCATGCCTGTCGCCCACTAACCCACCCCTCCCAATGGCGCGCCGCCATCTCAGCCGGGCCACGTACCTATAGGCCCCTCGCAGCCGCGTTAGCCGACCCGCCACGTTCCATTCCGATCACTGACAACCCGAGCCCACTCCTATCCGGACCTACATGTCATCCTCCATTTCACCCGGGAACAATGTCGCCGAGCGGCGCCCAGACGCGACCGCCCGCCCGCGCCCCCACGGCCACGCGGAGCGCGACGGGCCAGTCCGGCCCCACTTCCCCCACGGGACCTACCTGACAGTGGCCTCCCACCGGGCCCACCCGCCCTCGCTTCATTCCCCCCTCGGGTCTCGTCTCCTCCACCGCGACCGACCAGGACGAGAGAGAAAAGAAAACAGAGGAGCCAGCCACCCGCCGACGAGCCCCGAGCGCGCGCGCGAGGGAGGGAGGGAGGGCCTTGCCGTTCGTTCGCGAAGAGGAGGGGAGGGCGGAGCGGGCGGGGTGTCGGAGATGAACGTGTTCCGGCTCGCCGGGGACATGACCCACCTCCTCAGCGTGGTGGTGCTGCTCCTCAAGATCCACACCATCAAATCCTGCGCAGGTAACGCCTCCGCCGCTCCTCTCCCTCTCTCTCGGCTCCTCTGGGATCGAGGAGCGGGATCTTGCGGGCATTTCTCTCCGGATTTCACCGCTTGGCGTTCCCCGGCGCCCGCGGCCGCGCGTGATGGGGCGGGACCGGAGATCTCGATCTCGTGGAGAGGTGGTGATTGTGGTGGTGCGTGTCCTACCCGTCGATCCCATGCCCCACACTGGAGGAGATTGGGGCTTCTTTTCGACGCGCGGCGCACGGGAAATTTGCTGTTAGGATAAGGAGGAGCGTGAGGGGGAGTTAAGGTTTGGGACATTGAGGTTGAGGCTGTTCTGGTCCAATTGGGTGGCCAGGGTTGAGGAGGCTCTGTTGGGTATTGGCTGCAGGTTGTTGATCTTCAATATACACCCCCCTGCAGACTGACTCTGTTCGGTTATACTATGTTCTTCGGCCGTGCTCGCCAAGTCGCCATAACAAGCAGGGGAGGGTGATTTTTAACAATTCCGTGTAGCTAATTTGTAGTGCGGTTATGCATTTAATGCCATGAGGGTAAAAAATGCTGGTGGATTGTGGGAGCTATATGCTTTGCCACAACATGCCAGCTGATATATCCGCGGATGGAGCTTAAAAGAACAAAGCGTGTTTTGCTTTAGGGAAGATTTCAACCCTTGCTATTTATATAAGCCATCTGTTGGGGGGCACCCCATCTGGTTAGAACTTCAAGTCAATTCATTTTTTGTCCCGATATTCTATTTAGCTTTAACCAATCTTAACATCATACTGGTATCTTTGCAAGCATCTATTGCTGTTTGGCTTGATGGCTTTCTATGTTTCATACTGCAATTTATTGCAGGCATATCTCTGAAGACGCAGGAGCTGTATGCACTTGTTTTTGCAGCTCGATACCTGGACTTGTTTGTTCATTTTGTATCTCTGTATAATACTGTCATGAAGCTGGTCTTCTTGGCTAGCTCTTTCTCAATAGTTTGGTACATGAGGCGGCATAAAATTGTGCGGAGAACATACGACAAGGATCATGACACCTTTCGCCATTACTTTTTAGTGTTGCCTTGTCTTCTTCTGGCTCTACTCATTAATGAGAAGTTTACATTTAGAGAGGTCAGTGTTTTTTTTCCTTTCACAACCTTAGTTACTAACTGCTTACTCTAAAACAGTAGATATGCAATCCAGTCAACACTTCCTTTCCAGATAATGTAATGACATTTGACTTTTGGTGTTGCTTTGTTGGAGCCATTGGTTTTAGACATGGTGGAAATCTGGTTCCATCCAGTCTTGTTGAAAGTCCACTTCCTAAATTGTGTGTTACGCAGTTACTTATCATTTGTGTCGTTCTCTGAAGCAGGTGATGTGGGCATTCTCCATTTATTTGGAAGCTGTTGCAATATTTCCACAACTTGTATTGCTGCAGAGGACAAAGAACATCGACAACTTGACTGGCCAATACGTCTTCTTCTTGGGGTAAGATCACCTGCAGAAGTTAGGTTGAAAGCACTAAGCAAAGAAAAGAATATTATACTGGGACAAACCACATGGCTGCACTTTCATGGGTTAAATGTTGTGTATGATTGATGCTGCATTACCTACCTATTGAGTGAAATAGATGCTAGGGGATGAAGAATTCAATCTTTTTATATTCAACATATCATGCTAGGACCATGTCTTATTCTTCGGGGGGCTTAATTTGTCTTCTTTTAGTTTAAAGGGTTACTTAAGTATGCTATTCCTAAAGCACATTTACTTGGTGATGATGCAGTGCGTACCGCGTGCTTTATATCCTTAACTGGATCTACCGATACTTCACCGAACCCCATTTTGTTCACTGGATAAGTATGAATTCCGTGCATCTGTTTTCAGTTCCTATGATGGTGGATGTAACCGTTATTCATGCTGCCACTGTATTTTTTTCTAAATGCAGGCTGGGTTGCTGGAATTGTGCAAACTCTGCTCTATGCTGACTTCTTCTACTATTACATAATGAGGTATTTCCTTCGCCTACCTAAAACATTTTGTTACAGCTGTTCTAAAACTAACTGTTGACAAAACAATTTTGCAGCTGGAAGAACAGTGTGAAGCTAGAGCTGCCAGCTTAAGCTTGTTGTTCCCTTCCAAAATAGACTAGGGTAATACATGGATAGGCAGACTACAGACCAGATACACAGCATGAGCATCGACATCGCCCGCAGGGTTATGACATGCATTTTGGTTCTTTGGCTTATATCTCCTCGTATCTTTCTATTATTATTGGGAGGAGGGGTAGGCTGGGGCTCACCTTGTAACTTGTACAATAAGCTGTGTAAGAACAGCACCAGGAAGCTGGGAATTATGAGTGCTTTTGGGGTTTCATGCTGCTGTAACCCTTTTGGCTAGTGATTCTCATTCATACATATAATCTCATACTGGGAATGAGGTAATTGTGTGAAATCCTTCGTGGTTGGTACCATAGCTGCTGTGTTTATGGTGTTCCTTTTGATCTTCTTGGGGAGCCGAGTTCTGCTGCTCCTTTTTTGTACGAGACGTATTTCAGAGTTTTATATAGCACGTACTCTAATCATGTCAGCACTTTATAAGTCTAAATTTCAATTGATTATGCTTAGAGAAGCTAAATAGCAACTTACCTGACACGCATGGGTAGATACATCATATATGGGTAGCTAAATAGTTAGCATAGATATATGGGTAGCTAAATAGTTGGCATCTTATGTACGCTCTAGAAGGGGCATTCCAATACTTTACATATCTCTACATAAACTTTTCTGAATTCAAATCTTTTACAAACAGAATTTTTCTAAAATTGTCGAATTTTTTTAGTGGAGTTACGAGTTGGAACATAAAATAAGAAATTATGTTTCAGATATCCTCTTGGGCCTTAATTAAGTTCGGCCTACAGGCTAAGCTTAATGGGTATTCAATCCAACCATTTGAATTATCCAACCGGATATTTGATATACGACGGACATTTGCCTTGTTTATATTTGAATATGATGAATTCGTATATGCTATAAAAAAACTAAGTATCTAATTCTTCTGTTTTTTTAATATACATTCGCAACTGCGAGTTGAGCGTATGTTATCGGGCCCAAAGAGAAATAAGTATGAAAATAGTCAAGTAAGGCAAAGTTTTAAATTAACTATATATATCCGCTTGTGAATTATGATAGTGCGGTACTGCGGTTCCATAGAAGTGTCAGGGAAATACTTTTAAAATGTTAAGAATTGGTTTCTCCGAGAACTAGTAGAGCACCATTTTTTTTGTAAAATAAGTGACAGGCTAACAGTGAAAAAGGATTTGCGATCAGCCGAGCAGTAATAACACTACATCATTCTTTCACATTGCCACTTCTCCTTTTTTTTTACGAGCAGTGGAAGCTATTCATTCAATACACCTCTAGCTCTTAGGGGCAAAATCTTTAATGGACACATCATGGAGCTCAATATAAATTGCATTGGATATTACATATGTAGTCCCAAAGATGAAAATAAACTAAGCAACTAAGATTGAACACCATCATGGCCACCATACTGCTCATACCAAAGAGAAAAATGGGCCTCCTCTTTAATTACTAGCAGAAATACTGCAATGAATCTAGAATACCGACTATAGGGGGTGATGAAGGACCGAAACGGCGACCAGAGAGGGGGGAGTGAATGGGAGCCGATAAAAATTCTTTCCAAACAATCCGGCTATTCTCCCAAAGCAACTCCGAAACCTCCGAGAGCAATCTTGCCAAGATCACGTAGCCACTGTCAAGCTACTGACCCTAGGAACAAGAAACGAGCAGCGGAACTCGAACCAATCGAAACGAACACCAAAACGACCCGAAACTCGGCTCGATCTAACACACCCAGGGGGGGGGGCGGTTAAACCGGCCAGGGGGGGCGGTTAAACCGCCCGGGCCTGGGAGCCTCGGGAAAAAGTCAAAACAAAAGTGGATCTCCCAAACCGCTTGAGCTCTTGAGGCGAGATTTTGGTCAGATGATCTAGACCTCCAGTGGAGTGTTTTCCCAAAAGATCTCGGCCTCTAACTCAGTACAACTCCCGGAATCGCAGATCTCGCGAAGAACACCATGACCTCGAGTTCATCCCGAAAATCTCAAATCCAGAGCGATTCTCGGCGTTTGGGGGCAAAGGATCACCAGCAAAAGAGGCACAAGGCACTCATACGTGAATCCCCCAAAGAAATCCGAGAGAAAACGCCCTAGAACAAGAAGAACGAAAATCCCTCAAAAATACCTCCGAAAATACCCACGAAAATAGAAAAAGGAAAGAGAGCTCGGGAAATCAAATCATGGCACAAAGATGAGCAGCACAAACTCAATCACATAACCATGAATTCACCTATACAAACTAGGAATGATTCGAAATAGTTCTAGGTGGAGGGGATGAAGGGGAAAACAAGTTCAAAGTAACACCTAAAGAGATAACTAGAGAGATGACAGCCACCAGCCCTGAAGGGGCCTATTAGTAGTCCAAGTGGTGGTGTCCTAAAGACTAAACTACCCCTAAGTGATACATACCCCTCAGGGGCAAATTTGACATTTGATCTTCAGACATTTTCCGGCTCGGGCACCTTCCACTGCAAGCTAGCTTCCCTCCGACGCAAGCCTTGCAGTCACGCCGCGTGTCCTCCGGATCGAAGCTCCTCGACGCCGTTCTTGGGCCAGCCCAGGGGGGGGGGCGGTTAAACCGGTCCTGGGGGGCGGTTAAACCGCCCCTGTCAGCCCACACAGCCCAGCTGCCCAAGTTCGCCTCGTCGAGTCCTCGGTCCTTGGTTTTTAGGCCCAAACCAAGGGAAACCGTCCACCGATGATTTTGTGGCCAAATCACCAAACCCCGCGCGCAAACTTCGGTTGTTAGCCGCCACCTTGCGCCGGCTTCTCGTCCGCGTACGAGCTTCGGTTGTGAGCCGCTACCTCGCACCGGAACCACGTCCCCTTGCTCGTTCTTGCCAGCATGTGAACCGCACTTGATCCACCGGCCATCGGGTCCCTCGAACCAAGCCTACTTGTCTCTCCGCTCCTCGGAGGCCGCCATGGCTAAGACCTTTCGCGCCTGTTCTTCACCTGCACCAATGCAACCAAGCCGCATTCTACACCTGCAATACTTGAGCCAAGGGAAACGTCAATCCACACCACGTTGTCAATCACTCATCACACCAGGAAGCGACCATCCACCGGTCCTCGGACACACTGGGTCCTCAGGTGAATAACCGGTTTAGACTAATCAAAGCATTAATAAAAGTTTATTAGTAACACAAGAGAAATCCTATTTCTATTCAATTCTAATCTAGGTGAGGTTTGCAACATAGGGTGACAAGTAACAATTCAATCTCTAAGAATATAAAACCTCAAGATAAATTGTTAGAAAGTAAATAAGCAACAGAAATAACCTATCTCATAAGAGACTGGATTTATGCCGTAGTGTCGACAACTTGTCGGTCACCCCTAATCCACGTTGAGTTGGATTCAAAGCTTCAACCGCTTATCTATCAAGTCACACTTGATGTATGAGCCAGCTTGAATCAATGAACCTATCCAAACCTCGATTCCACTAGAGTTGTCCTTCACCGCTTCGGCGAGGTGGGCACAAGACCTCCGACAAGAACAACCAAGGCATTTTCACAATCTTTTTGAAGAGCTTAATGGTTTCCACAGCTCCAAGCCATTTAGGAGGCGGCAACCTCCAAGAGTAACAAGCCGATGACTCTTGCTTGAAGACTCTCTAGTGCCACAAAGCTCAAACTCTTGATGCAGTGCACTAGGATGCTCTCAATCTCATAAAGTTGCAATCCCTAAGCCAAGTGAGTGAGAGAGAGGAGGAAGAAGGCTCAAATATGTCAAGGAAGCTTTTTAAAGTGCCAAGGGAGCCTCCCATGGCCGGGATTCAAGTATTTATACCCCCTTTCCTCGTAGCTAGCTGTTGCATTCAAAATATGTCAAAACAGGGTACTCGCGGACCGTCTGGCTCACAAGTGTTGGTGTTTCTTAACGTCACTATGAAATGCCAATCACGGCAGTGACGCCAAAAGACCAGATGACAAAGGATAACGATCACGAAAGAATCCGCAAGCGCACAGATGTCATCAAAGCTCTCCCCTAAGAGTATTCCAAGGGTATCGAATCCAAAGAACGTGTGTGCACACTACCTACGCTAGGGGATCCCAAGGATTACCAACCAAGAAGATGAGAAGAGAGGATATTCTATGATCCTAGCAAAGAACATCAAGGAGTCTCTACTTTTACTTGCTTCGAGCACCGGCTTACACTGCATCCACAGTGACTCCGGCTAACGGATCGACGACTTAACCGAACGTGGGGGATTTCGAAGGGTCCAACGTGGTTGCCACCCCGGCCAAACTGTGGGTTAAAATGTGCAAATGAAGTGCAATTTACGACTCAGGCACCACGCCTACGCCACAGATTACTACTGTGGTCCGTAAACACTTTCCGGCACGTAAACTTGCCACGACACTCCACAAGAATGTGAAGCGACGAACCCATCAGTGAGAGCCGAAACTTGCTACTACTAACAATACTGAATCATATAAGATCAAAGAGACTATACAGTATTTACTCTGGTAAGAACAATGGAAGCATCTTCAGGAAATACATGGTGGATGAGAGTGTTCATGATGAACATGAACACATCTCCAACTCACTCGCTCCCTCTCTCTACCTCTCTACCCCTAGGCTGAACTAGCCTAAGCTATTCTCCTCCATAGAAGCCTCCTCTTGAAGTGAAGGGAGAAGGTGAAGTGTTGGAGAGTGCTTGGTTGATTGTTGTCTTCTTCTTACCCTCTCCTCTAGTATTTATAGGCAAGTGAAGGTCGGTAACTCAAGGATCTCCACAGAATATTCCTCCAAACTACCATAGGACAGGACACGTGACGGCTAGGGACGAGGGGGGCACCCTTGGTTCGGCCGAACCAGGGGTTCAACCGACCTAGTGTGGGCCTTGCCCATAACCGCCTTTAGACATGAGGCTGGCAGGTGGGTCCTGAGGTGAGTCTGGGTATGTATGGGGTAGACTTGCTCTCGTAGCTCCTGCTTGTGGGCCCTTCAATCAATGTACTTACACGTGATTGGTCAGAAATGTGCTTCCTTGCTCTTATGGGCCCATGGATCCGTGGAATCTTAGGTGGTAGCCCTTGGTTGGCTGGATTTTAGTATTTGAGCCACTTTAATCTTGTATCCACTTCATTTACATCGTTAGGTGGCCTGCATACACATATTTATCAACACTAGTTGTGGGATATTGGTACCTGGGGGCACCTCACCGACCAGAATAACACTCGGCCTGGGCCCACGTCTGACAGTAATGTGGGCCGACTCATGGCCTGGCCCACAAGATAGCCTGAACTTGACGGACAAAACTACGAAGACTTAACCCGCAAGGCTTGTGGCGTGACACCTGGATCATGCAAGATATGCGCGACCAGCTCGCAGATCGTGCTCGGATCAGGGTTTTTTTACCGTTGGTAACCGGTCCGGTTTGACCGGTTACCGGTCAAACCGGTCCGGTCCGGTAGCATAATAGGGCCGGTTACCGCTCAAAACCGACCCTACCAAACCGCTCCTACTGGTTAACCGGCCGGTTTGACCGGTTTACCGGACCGGTTTTTATTCCCGAAAAAACCGCTACTGTAGCGAAAAAAAACCCTGGCTCGGATATCTTGGATATTATGTTGTAACCGACTCGGATTACTTTCCCAATTGTAAGCTGGTAGGATTAGATCTCAACCGACTTGTAACCCTAGGCTGTTAGCCTATATAAGGCGGCCTAGGTCAACCCCCTGAGGGTATCTGCTCCCCATTTATTGTAACCACCCACCGACTCGCCATTGCTCAAGAGCTTTGACGAGTTCATCAATACAAGACACCACCGAACACAGGACGTAGGGTTTGTGCCTCCCGACCGCTTGAACCTGTATAAACCTTGCGTCTCCTATGTTACCTTGAGCCCCCTAGCCTTGCGATCACCCTTGCCAATAAATCTACCACTTGGGTACCCCCCTAGTGGATTGCCGGTCCTAGAGTCCGAAAGTTGGCGCGCCAGGTAGGGGAGGTTGCAGGGCATCCACAGCTAGCTCGATGGCAGCCCCTCCATGCGACGTCATCTTTCCTGAAACTCTCGAGGGGATCCCAGAGCACCTCGCGGGAATCAGCTTCTTCGCTGAAGTTCACAACAGCAACACCTCCGGCTCCGGTTCGGTCAGCAACGCCGCAGTCGACCTGGCGCTCGACGTACTCCCAGATCCGACCGGATCTGATGATGAGGATCTAGAGGCACACCCTTGGATCGTCATTCCACTTTTCCATCACCCAGGCGTGCTGGCCCTACGGGACAGGATCCCGGACCTGCTGTCCCGGCGTAGATTTCCCTCACTCGACGAGATCGTCGCCGGGTTAGATCGCATCCATCTCACCCTCTTCGACTACATTGCCATGTCGGAGGAAGCTCTCCGTAGGTCGGTCGCTCGGTTCCCATCCGGCCTGAAGAACGCTGCTGCTACATACTCTGAGGGCGCGCGCAGGTCGCCGGCCAAGACCCCATCTGAAAACCCAGCCCAACCCACCCAGTTTCCGGATGGAGGCGAGTTCTAGGTCGTCGTCACTGTTCTCCCCCCGGTCATGACCGACCAAGCCAACATGGAGACCTACAACACCTCTCCATGACGTGAGGTGTTCGTATCTGAAGACAGGCCCACGCAGGATGGCAAAACCAACTCCATGGGAGATCGGCGAAGACAGCGCAACTAGGAGAAGGCGCGCCAGCGCGCGCGGGACACTCAAGCTGCTGGCGCCATCGTTGCTGCCCCTGCGGCTGCAGCACCTCAGGGGCAGTGACCCCCTGCAGGTGAACTCGCCAACGATACTGTCGACGACGACGATGACCAGCGCTACGAAAACATCGATGACGACTATGACCAGCGCAACGACAATGTCATTGACAATGATTACCAACGTAACGGCGGTCAGCAGGACCACCGCAGACACCGCGATGCCCGTATGGCACCTAGAAACCTCGACGCCGACTTCTGAAGAGCCTACAGGACGCCTCATGTGAACGTCGACGCCGCTCTGGTAGAGCTGGAACATGTAGCTGACAACCCGGAGATCCACCGTGCAAGAGAATGAGTCGAGGCTGCTCAAGAGCAAGTCGAGAGATCGTATCAGTCTGGCTGTGGCTATTCGGGCCGATCTAGCAGCAACCGCTCAAGCCATAGTCGGTCCGGCCAACACAGACGCCGACAGAATGAGCCCCGACTCCAGGCAATGAACGAGGAGGTTGACCAGCACAACCCTGACGATGAAGACCCTGAACATGGCAATGGGCGCAACCCACGCAACAGACGTGAGCCCCAAGAACAACCCTGTCAGCCCGCCGATCGACAGGCAGATCGGAACCGGCAGCCCGCAGGAGATGTCCGCGGCCGGCTCGAACAACCCGCTCGCGACCTTCCGCCAGACCTCGATGAACGTCACGCCGCACATGACGCAGCTGTTCTCGCGCGACGCGCTCAGTACGACGAGGACTATGGCCCTACGAACCGTCACGGACGCTGGGCGAACGGCAACGAAGCTGAAGCTGCAGAAGAAGAACGCCGCGCCTTCAACGAGTTGATGGCCCGTGACCGCTACGACCAAGGGTTCGGTGCTCCACGTGACGCCGGCCGACCAAACTCAGAACCAAGGCACGCAGAGCGCGGCCGACTCAGAGTCGAGGCCGGTCGGCTCCCCCGCTACGAGAGAATTTCGGGCGACGACGATAACTTTGACGGCTTAGTCGCGTTCACGCCAAGGCTACAGGCCGTTGTTTACCTAGATGGCTTCAAGCCTACCCAGGTGGAGAAGTTCAACGGGCGCTCCGACCCAAAGCTGTGGCTCAAGCAGTACCACACGGCGATCCGAGTGGCGCACAGCTCTAACGACCAGGCAGCCGCCTACTTCCCAGTCATGCTCGGACCTGAAGCCCTGCTATGGTTCGAAGGCCTCCCCCGCAACTCCATCGACAGCTGGCAAGATCTTTGCGCATTGTTCTCCAAGAATTACCAGGCCAGCTACACACCCCTAGGATCGCGCTACAACCTTGACAACGTCAAGCAGAAGAACGGCGAAAGTCTCAGAGACTACGCCAACCGCTTTTTCGATAGCCGTAACAAACTTACGGACGTCACGAATCGGGAGGTGATCGACACTTTCCACCGCAGACTCGTCCAGCCCGGGCTGGCTCTTCCGCACACTCTACAAGGTCGACCCCAACGATGTGGGGGAACTCATGGATGTCGTCAACCTTAAAGCACGCGCTGACGAAGCCGAACAAGCCAGTTCAAGAACAAGGGCAAACAAGTCGACGAAGATGACCGCCCTGACCATGTCAAGAAACATGAGTCGACAAGGGCAAGAAGGTAGGGCCCTGAGCCCGTGGTAGCCGTGGCCGAGGCAGAGGGGAAGACATCATCCCGCTTCATGCCAGAGGAGTTCCATGACATCCTCAAGGACTTCTGCCCTTTCCACAAGAACGCCACGCACTCCCTGCGTGAATGCCTCAACCTCCTACAGGAGCTCGGCGTCCTCCCCCCACCAAAGAAGCGGCGCGTCCATGCTGGGCCATGCTACAACAACGGCGGCCGACCATATAATGGCCGTCGCGACTACAACAACCGCAATGACTACAGGCGGGACGACCGCCCATACCATAACCCCTAGCACAACGACGATCGTCGTCACGACGATGAGAGGCGGCGCGAAGAGCCCTGCAGAGAGCCGGAGCAGCACGACAACCGCAACGGTGAGTTCCAGCCCGCTGACCGAGAGGTCCACGTCATTATTGGTGGCCCTAGCAAGACTAAGCGCCGACAGAAGCTCCAAACCCGGGAGGTCAACCTCGTCTCCACCTAGCCAATTGAGTATCTCCAGTGGTCGGAACTGCCGATCTCCTTCAGCCGCGAGGACCACTGGATCCATCTGCCAGAGCCCGGCTCCTACCCCTTGGTGGTCGCCCCAGTGGTGGACCGTGTCCTACTCTCCAATGTACTCGTCGATGGGGGCAGTGCCCTCAACATCATATTCACAGCCATGCTGAACAGCATGGGCTTTGATTACGACAGGCTTCAGGAAGCCACAGACCCCTTCTTCAGGATAGTACCCGGCAAGGCTTCATACCCCGTCGGCCGAGTCACCCTGCCAGTCACCTTTGGCACGGCTGACAACCACCGTACGAAATACATTCACTTCGAGGTGGTTGACTTCAAGAGCTCCTACCATGCCATCTCTGGCAGGCCCATGTTGGCCCACTTTATGGTCATCCCCAACCACAAGTACCTCGTCCTGAAGATGCCAGCCCCTAAAGGGGTCCTCACCATCCGAGGAGATGTCAAGATCTCCTTCAAGTGCGACAGCGAAGCGATCTGACTTGCTGAGCTATCCTAGCAAGTCGGCAATAGCGAGCTCATGGTAGCCGCCATAGCCAAGACAGCCACCGACCCAATGGAGATCCCAGAAGCGCAACTGCCGACCACTACGTTGGAACCAGCTGAAAAACCGAAGAAAGTCAGGCTCAGCCTTGATGACCCCAAGAAGACGACCTTAATAGGGCCCAACCACACTCTTAAATAGGAAGACACGCTCACCTCCTTCCTCCGGGCCAACTGGGACATCTTCGCATGGAAGCCCTCCGACATGCCAGGAGTCCCGAGGGAGAAGGCTGAGCACTCCTTGGACCGGATTCCAACCGCTAAACCGGTGAAGCAGAAGCTAGGACGATTCACGCAGGATCGCAAGGAGGCCATTAGGGTAGAGATTAATAAACTCTTAGCTGCTGGATTTACTAGAGAATATAAGCACCCAGAGTGGCTTGCAAACCCTGTACTTGCGAAAAACAAAACCGATGAATGGAGAATGTGAGGACCGTGTGTGTCCGAGGACCGTGGATGGTCGCTTCCTGGTGTGATGAGTGATTGACAACGTGGTGTGGATTGATGTTTGCCTTGGCTCAAGTATTGCAGGTGTAGAATGCGGTTGATTGCATTGGTGTAGGTGAAGAACAGGCACGAAAGGTCTTAGCCATGGCGGCCTCCAGGGAGTGGAGAGACAAGTAGGCTTGGTTCGAGGGACCCGGTGGCTAGATGGATCAAGTGCGGTTCACATGGTGGCAAGAACGAGCAAGGGAACGTGGTTCCGGTGCGAGGTAGCGGCTCACAACTGAAGCTCGCACGCGGACATGAAGCTGGAGCAAGGTAGAGGCTCACAACCGAAGCTTGCACGCGGGGTTTGGTGGTTTGGCCAAAAGACCATCAGGTGGACGGTTTTTCCTTGGTTTGGGCCACAAAAACCAAGGGTGAGGACTCGACGTAGCGACGGGCCAAGGGGCCGGTCAGCCACCCTGGGGCGGTCTGACCGCCCTCCCATGGGCAGGTCTAAACCGCAGGCGTCGAGGAGCTTCGGATCCGGAGGACACGCAGCGTGATCGTAAGGTTTGCGTCGGAGGGAAGCAAGCTTGCGGTGGAAGGTGTCCCAGCCGGAAAAATCTTCGCTGAAAATGTCAAATTTGCCCCTGAGGGGTATGTACAACTTTGGGGTACTTGAGTCATTAGAGCACCACCACTTGGACTATATAGACCCCCTTGGGGTTGGTGGCTGCCATCTCTCTTGACCTAGTTCTATTTTCCTTTGGTTTTTCCCTTTCTATTTTCTATAGGCTAGCTAGTGCTTCATCGGTGAAATTTTCAAGAGGGTAGGATGTGGGAGGATTGCTAGTCTTTTTAAATAAGTTGACCTCATCATGTATGGCAGATTTAGCTCTTGCCCATCCTCTCTTTGGTAATTTCTTTGTTCATCCCGTGACTATTTTTGGTCTTTTTGGTGGATTTTCATTCATGGACTTTTAGGGCGTTCAAGAGAGTTAGAGGCCAAGATTTTTGTGGTATAGCCTCTACTTGACGTGTATATCATCTACCCAAAGTTTTGTCTCAAGAGCTCAAGCCGTTTGGGAGATCCATTCACGAGTTGACTTTCGGTTTAGGTTTTTCCCGAGGCTCTAGACCAGGCCGGTCTAACCGCCCTGCCTAGGCGGTCTGACCGCCCTTACCTGGGAGCAGACCAGGGCTGATCCAACCACCCCTCCAAGGCGGTCTGACCGCCCCTGCCCGAGAGGAACTGTTTTGGTTTGGATTTGTTCGATTCGTATTCGATTTGATTGATTCGTGTTCCACTGCTGTGATCTTGTTCCTAGGGTCAGTAGCCTCTCAGTAGCTACGTGATCTTGGCAAGATTGGTTTGTGAGGCTTTGGAGTTGAGTTGGGAAAAGCCGGATTGCTTGAGAAGAATTTTTATAGGCCCCCATTCACTCCCACCCTCTCTGGTCGCCTAATCACTCCTTCAATTGGTATCAGAGCCGGTTACGGGTCTTTGCAACTCTAACCAGTCTACAGATCCAAAGATGGCATACCGAGATCGGGGTTCGGGTCCTCCGC
Source organism: Urochloa ruziziensis (assembly GCA_015476505.1). NCBI lineage: Eukaryota > Viridiplantae > Streptophyta > Magnoliopsida > Poales > Poaceae > Urochloa > Urochloa ruziziensis. Next base: position 33,721,659 of record CM027120.1, on the reverse strand, counting down.
ACTTTGATGGGAAGAATTATCCGAATTGGGTTGCGCGTATGGGCGCTTTCTTGTGAGGCAAAGGAAAGTTGTTGTGGGATGTGACGAAAGATGAAGATTATGTCAATCCTACGAAATTAGATGCCCAGGATGCAAGAGATAAGTTCGAGGCCAACGCTAGGGCTGTCGACTATCTGTTTCGTGCTTTGTCGACTAAAGAGTTTGAACGTGTTTTGGGCGAGGACCTAGCTAGCCAGATTTGGTTTAAGCTCAAGGTAGCCCATGGTGGTGATAGCCATGTCAAGGCTAGGCTTTTCTCGGTCTATCGTAGAGAGTACAAGAACTTTGAGCAGTTGCCTAGTGAGTCGGTTGATGCTATGTTTCAGCGCTTTACTGCCATAGTCAACAACATGAAAGCCAACATTACCGCACTCCCGTACACGGATCATGACAGAGCTTTGAAGCTCTTGCTTTCCCTTGATTGGTCCGTGTGGGGTGCCAAGGTTGAGGCGATCATGGAGTCGGCTAACTATGAAACTTTGAAAGTTGACGAGCTTTTCTCCAACTTGAAGTCTTCTGAGGTTGATAGAAAGCTTATTGCCAAGGCTAAGAGTCCGACTGATTCCCATAGTCTGGCTCTAGTCAGTGGATCTGGTTATGGACATGCTAATACTTCCAAACACTTTGCCTTGTCCTCTCTTGTGTCTCTTCCAGATGAGGAGTATGACGTGCTGAGCGAGGAGGATCTCGTGTTGCTGACCAGGAGATTCGAGCGTATGTACCAGAACCACAAGGGCTCGAGGCGTGCAGGGAGTACGTGCTACAGGTACGGCAAGATGGGCCACTTCATCGCCGAGTGCCCGAAGGAGATCAAGAACGACTACAACCGCAAGCACCGACCGCGAGAGGAGCACAAGCACCTCTCCAAGGACGAGTACTGCTCCAAGCACAAGAACAAGGAAGAGAGAAGGACGAAGAACAAGCACAGTGTCTATAAGAAGAACAAGTCTCGAGCAATGGTGGCTGGTGTAAGCGACATCGACACAAGCTCCACCAACACTTCGTCGAGCTCGAGCAGCGAGGATGAAGGCCGCGACCACCGCAAGGAGAAGAAGCACTTGAACACAACTTCAACGGGCTTTCCAGCACCGCTATGAACTTCTGCACCATGGCGCATGACTCCAACATCAAGAACGATTCCGACTCCGACTCTGACTCTGAGGATGAGGTACTGACCGATCCCACCTCTTTGCATAAGGAGATTGCTAGGCTAGAGGAGTTGGTCGATAATCGTGATGATGTGCTTAGAAAGGCCAACAAGGAGAAGAGAGAATTTAGGTCTTTGCTTGGAGAGTCTAAGGATAGGGTTGTGGAGCTTGAGGCCTTACTTTCTGAGACTGGAAAGAAGGCGATGGATTTTGAGTCTTTGCTTAGTGAGTCTAACAAGAAAGTGGCTGAGCTTGAATCTGAGTTAGCAAGTGCTAGAACAGAGATAGGTGTGTTGAAAGATGCTCCCATTGTTTCTAATGAACTTGAATGCTCTGTCTGTGATGTGCATCTTGCTGATTTGGTTGCTCTTAAAGATAAACACATGATATGCCTTGATGAACTAGAAGGAGCTAGGGTTGAGATTGCTGAGTTGAAGTCTAGATCTTCTTTGCTAGGTGCTTGTACTTCTTGTCCTGCTTTACATGCTCAGTTGCTTGAATCTCGTACCATGATTAGTTCCCTTGAGGCTGAATTGAAATCTCCTATTGCAAATTCTTGCTCTGCTTGTGATGTTGTTGTCTTGAAAAATGTTGAGCTTGCACAATATGTTGATCGTCTGCAAGATGAGAATGATGAGTTGCGACAGTGCTTGGGTTGGTTGTTGGGTCGCGAGCCACAACTTAAGATGTTGATTGCTGGGTTCAGGAGAGCTGATGGTCGTGGTCTATGTTCTGAGAAAGCTGGTGAGTGTAGTGGTGAGAAAGAGAGTGAACAAGACAACTCCACCACAAACATTCCAACACCCCCACAGAAAGCCATCCTCAAGAACAACTTCACACCCGAACCTAATCACCTGCTAAACAAGCTTGACACAACTCCTGATCCTCCCAAGTTTCACCCAAAGACAAACAACTTCCAGAAGAGAGTGACCTTTGTGAGGAGTGGGGTTTACCAGAAGAGAGAGAAGCCTCAGCCGAGAGAAACCCCAAAGCCAAAGCCAGTCCGCTTCCATTGTGACCATTGTGGAAGGGATGGACACATTGAGGAGTTTTGCTGGAGGAAGAAGAGAGAGGTGAGACGAGAGAAGGAGTTGGGTAACAGGGACAGGTACTACTCTTCCCGTAGTGTGCCTGTGTCTCGTTCACCCTTGCCTAGGAGAGAGGCTTTTGTGCGTTCAGTTCCTTCTTTGGGTGTTCGTAGTGTTCCAGCTCGTGGTGTGTTTGCTAGGCGGTCTCCTGCTCATGGTCAGTTCGATACAGGGAGGTTCGACCGTAGCTTTGAGGCGAAGAGAGAGTCTAGGCTGCGTTTTCCCCCGCGTGGTGCTAGAGGTCCGACGGTGAGACACGAGACGTTTTCACGGAGTAACGTTGATTTTGCTAAACCCTCTTTTGAGAAGATGGCCTAACACTGTTTGGTTTTCGTCGAGTCGTTCGCTCATTCTCGTTCTCAGCTTTTGATTTTACAGGTGGGAGGCTTGGGGAACTTTTGGTTGATGGACTCTGGTTGTTCACGGCATATGACCGGAGATTGGAAGTGGTTCTCCAGCCTCACCCCGGTTGTGTCCAGGCAGTACATCACTTTTGGGGATAAGGGTAAAGGTAGAGTGTTGTCTGAGGGAGCTATTCAGGTGAGTGACAGCTTTGTGTTGAAACGGGTGGCTCTTGTCAAGAATCTTGGTTTCAATTTGCTATCGGTTTCTCAGCTTCTTGATGAGGGTTATGAGGTTCGGTTTTAAGAGTGGAGATTCTCCGATTCTTGATCCTCGAGGTGAGCTTGTATGCATGATTATTCCTGAGGGTCAGATTTTTCGTGCTGATTTTTCTAGATCATTTGGTCCTTCTCGTTGTTTGATATCCGATACTTCTTCTGAGCTCTAGAGGTGGCATAGGAGATTGGGTCATGTGAGCTTTGATTTACTCACCCGCTTGAGTGCTCTTGACCTTATCCGAAGATTGCCCAAGCTCAAGTTTGAGAAAGATTTGGTGTGTGCACCTTGTAGGCATCGTAAGATGGTCGCTTCTTCTCACCCACCTTTGACTGAGGTGATGACTGAGCGTCCTGGGGAGCTTTTGGATATGAACCTGGTTGGTCCAGCTCGTGTTCGCTCAGTCGGTGGGAAGTGGTATGTTCTTGTTGTGGTGGATGACTATTCTCGCTATGCTTGGGTGTTTTTCTTGGCGTCTAAGGATGAGACTTTTGACTTTGTTCGAGATCTGATTTTGAGGTTGAAAACGAGAATAATGGTGGTGCCATGAGAGGTATATGCAGTGACAATGGTACGGAATTTAAGAACACTCGTTTTGATGCCTTTTGTCATGATCTTGGTCTTGAACACCAATATTCGTCACCATATGTTGCTTGCCAAAATTGTGTGGTTGAGAGGAAGAATCAGACTCTTTGTGAGATGGCAAGGACGATGCTAGATGAGCATAGGACTCCTAGGAAATATTGGGCTGAGGCAGTAAATACAGCTTGTCATGTGTCAAATCGCATTTTCCTTCGTGCTTTCAAGAAGAAAACTTGCTATGAGCTTTTTTGCGGTCGTACTCCATGTGTGAGTCATTTCCAGGTGTTTGGTTGCAAGTGTTTCATTCTTAAGAAAGGAAATCTTGACAAATTCAAGTCTCGTTCGATGGATGGAATTTTTCTTGGTTATGCTAATCACTCTCGAGCATATCGTGTGCTCAATCTTGAAACTAACCAAATCATGGAGACTTGCGAAGTCACTTTCGACGAGACCATTCCATGTAGCTCTTCTGCTTTTGCGTGTGCAGGTGACGATGAGCTAGGACAGTCCATCTTTGAGGAAGAATAGGTTGATGAGGAAGATGATGAAGAAGGTCGTGCACCGAATGGAAATCTTGTACCCTCTACTTCCACTACTACCACGAGTTTCGACGATGGTCCCTCTGCTACTTCTTCGTCGATTCGCGCTCATGATCAAGTTCAAGTGGAAGCTGCTGTTGAGGGGGAGGCAATCTCGAGGCGAGAAGCTCCCCGGCGGGTACAGAAGGATCATCCGTCTTCAAGGATCATAGGTGATTTAGATGAACGCACTATACGGTCAAGGTCACAGAACATCTCTCATTTCGCTCATTCTGCTTTTGTTGCGTCTTTTGAGCCCAAAAATGTTGGACACGCATTATCTGATTCTGATTGGGTCAATGCTATGCATGAAGAGCTTGGAAACTTTGAGAGAAACCATGTGTGGGAGTTAGTTGAACCACCTCCAAATTGCCATCCTATAGGAACCAAGTGGGTTTTTAAGAACAAGAGGGGTGAGGATGGAGAGATAGTGAAAAACAAGGCGAGGTTGGTTGCTCAGGGGTTTTCGTAGCAGGAGGGGATAGATTATCAGGAGACATTTGCTCCTGTTGCCTGTATGGAGGCAATTCGAATCCTTCTAGCATTTGCAGTTGCTAAAGGGTTCAAATTGTACCAAATGGACGTGAAGAGTGCCTTTTTGAATGGGGTGATCGAGGAAGAAGTGTATGTGAGGCAACCCTCTGTGTTTGAGAGTGAGAGGTACCCACACCGAGTGTTCAAACTCCACCGAGCATTATATGGCCTAAAGCAAGCACCCAGAGCATGGTATGGCAGGTTGAGGGGGTTCTTGCTTAGCAAAGGGTTTGAGATGGGAAAGGTTGACAAGACACTCTTCTTGTTGAGGCATGGAAATGTTCTTTTAATCGTTCAGATATACATGGATGATATCATGTTTGGTGGCTCTTCTCACAATCTTGTTGCCAAGTTTGCAGATGATATGAGCAGGGAATTTGAGATGTCTATGATGGGAGAGTTGCAGTTCTTTCTCAGGCTGCAGATCAAGCAACACAAGGACGGAACGTTCGTGCACCAAAGCAAGCACACAAAGGACATTCTCAAGAAGTTTGACTTGAGCGACTCCAAGCCGATGACCACTCCGATGAGTACGACTACAGCCTTAGATGCGGATGAGAATGGAGAACTGGTGGACCAGAAGGAGTACCGGAGCATGATCGGCTGCCTCCTCTACTTGACGGCGACGAGTCCGGACATACAGTTCAGCGTGTGTCTGTGTGCTCGTTTTCAGGCTTCACGGAGGACTTCACATCGGCAGGCCGTTGAGAGGATTTTCAGGTATCTCAAGTATACTTCTGAGTTGGATCTTTGGTATTCTGCTGCTTCTTCACTTGCCCTCCATGGTTATTCTGATGCGGATTTTGCTGGGTGTCGTGTGGATCGAAGTCTACTTCTAGTCAGTGTCAGTTTCTTGGTTCGTCTCTTGTGTCTTGGTCTTCTCGCAAGCAGTCTAGTGTAGCCCAATCCACCACAGAAGCCGAGTATGTTGCTGCCGCTAGCTGTTGCTCCTAGCTGCTTTGGATCACCTACACCTTGAGAGACTTTGGCTTAGATTTGTCCCATGTACCACTTCTTTGTGATAGCACCAGTGCCATAAGCGTAGCCAAAAATCCCGTGCTCCGTTCCAAAACCAAGCACATAGAAGTGAGGTACCATTTCCTGAGAGATCATGTGGAGAAAGGTGATATTGAGCTTGCCCATGTTTCTACCCAAAACCAGCTTGCAGACATTTTCACAAAACCACTTGACCAAGTTACCTTCACCCGCTTGCGAGGAGAACTTGCTGTGTGTTCGCCTTTCTGAGCTGAGTTTTGGAGACTCTGTTGTAGCATATGTACACTAGTGTATCTTTGATGTACAATTTTCTCACTTTTGTATCTTGATTTTTCATCTTTGTATCTTGATGTATAGTTCTTTTTGCATCTTGTGATATATAATGCTGCATTTGTATCATATCTTAGGATGAGCTTCTCCTATATGCAGTGATTGCTACAACATGCTACATCTTAGAGTTTAGGCAGGCTTGCTAGGGATTGGTTGATTGGCTATGCTCTTGATGGTTTTGATATATATCTGTTGAGATAGTCAATTTTTAGAAGTAAAATGACAAACTAAACTTAAACTCTTTTCACCCATGAGTAAATGCTTTTGCATGTCTTATTTGAGCCGAAATGGCTATATCTTGCTTAAGATCATGCTAGGACGTGTTGTTCTTTTCAATTGGGTCAAAGGCCGTTGTCATTGTGAATGTTTAGCCCATGTTTTACCTTGTGCAGGGGCATAAGCTTCTTTTTGTTGCAAAGACATTTCATGTACCATGCTTAATTTGAAAAACTTGAAAAATGAGATGTCTATGCATGAAAGAAGAAATATAAGAAAAAGATATATTTGAAGAATATTTATGCTCATGTCTCTATGCTTTCACCATTGCACACACTTGCACACATGGGTGCTAAGCGGTTGCATGATGTTTGCCGGAGAAGTCTCCCTTGAAGTGAACACATGGCTCCATGCTTTGACATGACATGAGATAAAACTTGGGCGTTTGTAATGATCTTTTGTTAAGAACACTTGTCCTTTCATAATCTTGATGAGATGAAGTTCATGTTTGCTTGAACAATCCATGGTTAGGACTTTGCTCATGTGGTGACACTTTTGATAAAATTGAACAATTTGATCATGGCTTTGTCAATTGGCTATATGTCTTTACCTTCTTGATGGCAATGCCCGTGTGACATGATGAACTATCTAGCATGCCCTTTCTCTAATTTGTAGCATTTTGTATTGCTCATTGTATATTTGAGAAGCTTGTAGTTGCATCTTTTGCATTTCTCACCTTGATTTGTGCATTGTCAACAAGGGGGAGAGTTTGTGATGAATGGGGAGAGTTTCTGATGGTTTTCTGAAGGAAAAACTCTGCTGGACGCTTTTGGAGGTTTGCGAGCTTTTGTGCTTAGTTTTGTGCCTTTTTGTGCTGGGACTGCCTAGGGCGGTTAACCCGCTCCCTAAGGGCGCTTCAACCGCCCCTGTGCAGTGAGCACAAGGTTTTGAGGATTTGAACCATTTTTCGAGTCACTTTCGCACGCACGAATTCACTTGTTCAGGGGGAGTTTGCATCAATGCAGGGGGAGTGCTTTGTGTTTCCTAAAAACTGTTTTGGAGATTTGTGGGTTGTGCTTTGTGATTTGCTCTTTTGCCGATGGTGTTGAGTCCTTTCGCTTCTTCTTGAAGGGTCGGCGTTTTCTGGAACTTTCTCTTGCAAGTGACTTTGTTCTCGGCTTGTTCTTGCTTTTAGTCACTTGCTTGAGCTTTGTTTTTTATTTCTTTTCTGTTTTCCTTTGATACCTATTGAGATTATGTGTGTGTTGTCAATGCACTCATCAAGGGGGAGATTGAGGACCGGGTGTGTCCAAGGACCGGTGGATGGTCGCTTCCTGGTCTGATGAGTGATTGACAACGTGGTTTGCCTTGGCTTAAGTATTGCATTGGTGCAGGTGAAGAACAGGCGCGCAAGGCGGCGTGGATCCAGTGCGAGGTAGCGGCTCACAACCGAAGCTCGTACGCGGACGTGAAGCTGGTGCAAGGTAGCGGCTAACAACCGAAGTTTGTACACGGGGTTTGGTGATTTGGCCACAAAATCATCTGGAGGACGGTTTCTTGGTTTGGGCCTCAAAACCAAGCCCGAGGACTTGGCGTGGCGGTAACGGCCCATCAGGAGAAGCCGTGCGCGTCAAGGAGCCTGGACCGGAGGACACGCGGCGTGGCCGCAAAGCTTGCGTTGGAGGGAAGCAAGGTTGCGGCGGATGCGGTCCGGGCCGGAGGAATATTCGCGACTATGAAAAATTTTCCCCTGAGGGGTATGTATCGCTTAGGGGTAGTTTAGTACTTAGAACTCCAGCACTTGGACTACATATAGGAGGTGGTAGTCATCCTTTCATGTCATATGTTTGGTTATCCATTTTCCCCTTCCCTTTCATCCTCTCCACCTAGAACTATTTTCTTGAATCCTTTGCAGTTTGTATAGGTGAATTCATGGTTGGTTGACGGAGTTTAATCTATTCAAGTTTGTGCCATGATTTGAATTCCCGAGCTATTTTTCTTTTTCCCATTTTGGAGCTATTTTCGGAGCCATTTTTGAGGGATTTTCGTTCTTTGATTTCTAGGGCGTTTTCTCTCGGATTTCTTGGGGGAATCACACATGAGTGCCGAGTACATACTCCCAAACCCGGCAGTTCCGAGTTTTCAAATCCGGCAGTGCCGAGTTTGCCCAGATTCAGACTTGCAGGTTTTTAGTTTTTAGTGGATCGAGGTTCTTTCTGTTTTTCCACTACTTGTATCTTGTTCCTAGGGTCAGTAGCATCTCAGTTGCTACGTGATCTTGGCAAGATTGTGTTGTGAGCTTCGGAAGTGATTTTGGGATGAAAGCCGGATTCGGGAAAGAAATTTTTGTCGGCTCCCATTCACTCCCCCCTCTCTCGTCGCCTGATCGGTCCTTCACAGGTCTAAACCACGGGCGTCGAGGACCTAGTTCTAAACCGCCTGATCGGTCTCCCCCATCTCTCTTGACCTAGTTCTATTTTCCTTTGGTTTTTCCCTTTCTATTTTCTATAGGCTAGCTAGTGCTTCATCGGTGAAATTTTCAAGAGGGTAGGATGTGGGAGGATTGCTAGTCTTTTTGTAAAGAAGTTGACCTCATCATGTATGGAAGATTTAGCTCTTGCCCATCCTCTCTTTGGTGATTTCTTTGTACATCCCGTGGCTATTTTTGGTCTTTTTGGTGGATTTTCGTTCATGGACTTTTAGGGCATTTTTCTCTCGGATTTCTTTGGGGGAATCACACATGAGTGCCTTGTGCCTCTTTCTGAAGGAGCCGAAACGGCGACTAGAGAGGGGGGGAGTGAATGGGAGCCGACAAAAATTTCTTTCCCAAGTCTGGGTTTTCCCAAATCAACTCAAGCCAATCCGACACTCTAGCCAAGATCACGTAGCTAGTGAGAAGCCACTGACCCTAGGAACTAGATCAATGCAGCGGAAAAAGATTCGAACAAAGCAAGCACAAGATGTGACCTTAACAGGAAGAGTTCTGCAGAAATTGTACAGGTCGATTGATCCGACCGAGCAAGAGCCAGTCGATCGGATTTATCGCGTATGCTCCGATCGCAATTGTGAGAATACCAGTGCAAAGTTCAGCGCAGTTTACACAGGTCGATTGATCCAACCGAGCATGGAAAGCATCGGTCTGACTAATCACCTATGCTCCGACCGCTATCAAGTGAAACTGCTGTTGAGTGAAAAATCAGCGATCGGATGATCCGACCGGTCGATCGGAGCTTTCAATCGAAATATCGATCTTCTACCAGAGACGTTGCGAGGCTGCGAGGTGGGGCGATCGATTGATCCGACCGAGCCAAGTATAACGGATCAGATCAATCGATCGACTCAGCAAAAACAGTCAACTTGAAAATGAATCTCGCAAATGACCTGGCGGTCGATTGATCCGACCAAGCCAAGGAACAACCGATCGGATCAATAGATCGACTCGAAAATGGTCAACTCGAAAGCGAATCTCCCAAACGACTTGGATTCTTGAGACAAGATTTTGGGTAGATGAAATATACCTCAAGGAGAGGCTATACCCCAAAGATCTTGGTCTCTAACTCGCTAGAACTCCCGGAATCACAGATCTCATGAAGAACACCAAGAACTTGAGTTCATCCCAAAAACTTCAAATCCAAAGCGATTCCCGGCGTTTGGTGGCAAGAGATCACCAGCAAAAGAGGCACAAGGCACTCATACGTGAATCCCCCAAAGAAATCCGAGAGAAAACGCCCAAGGAAGTAAAGAACGGAAATCACCCAAAAATAGCTCCGAAAATACCTCCGAAAATAAGGAAACGAAAAAGAGCTCGTGGATTCAAATCATGGCACAAAGATGAGCAGCACAAACTCAATCAACCAACCATGAATTCACCTATACAAACTACGAATGATTCGAAATAGTTCTAGGTGGAAAGGATGAAAGGGAAAATACAAGTCCAAAGGAAAACTAGGGAGATAACTAGAGAGGATGCAAAGAGATATGACAGCCACCAACCCATAGGGGGTCTATTATATAGTCCAAGTGGTGGTGCTCTAAAGACTAAACTACCCCTAAGTGATACATACCCTGTCGGTGATATGATCTCCAGCAGTCTTCCACGGGGTAGCCCACAGGAAGTGATTTGTATGTAGGGAAGATCACAATGATCGGAAGCGAGATGGTTAGGGTGGACAGACACAAGGATTTAGACAGGTTCGGGCCGTCGACTCGACGTAATACCCTACGTCCTATTTTGGGGTGTTGTATTGCGTGGATTGTGTGTTGATGAGATGAGTTTCGATGTCTTTGGAGGGGGTCCCTGCCCGCCTTATATATCGAGGGGCAGGGTTACAGGTCGGTTTGTATCCGATCCTATCTCTAAAGATTCCTTTCCTTCTTTACAATAACTCCTATTCTAATCTGAACTTCTCCTTCTAGATCCTTCCTACATGCGCCGACTTGTCCCGCACGTCATCAGGTCCAGAACGGTGGGCCGGGCCGCCCCCTATTGGTGGGCTGCCAGGCTTGCTCGTGAGGTACCTGGGTACTATATCCCCCACAGTAGCCCCCGAGCACTTCTTGGCCGATCGTTGGCTGTAATTGATCTGTCTTTTCTTGCATGATCCGAGTGTTCCCAAGTTGTCTAGGACCTCATCCGAGTGGTTTCGAATAAGATCCGAGTGGTTTCGAGGAAGATCCGAGTGCATGCTCAAACGTTCCTGAAAATGATTCTTCAATTGTAGCCATAGTGAGGGGAAAAAGTGCTCTTTTTCACGACGCGAAAGCGAAGTGTATACACTTTGCCCCGAGCCTTGGGCAATTTTAGTATGAAATTGGCCAAGGGTCTTCAACTTTTCTCTGTCAAAATCTTGATCTTCAATGGTGTGCACCTCCTGGTGCACCCATTGGGTGTAGCCCCCGAGCCTTGAGCAGAATAGAATATTCTGGTCGAGGGTCAAAAATATTGTAAAGCTCTTTTTGAACTTAATCCATCAATGGTGTGCACCTCCATGTGCACCCATTGGGTGTAGCCCTCGAGTCTTGATTCGACTCGGCACGATCGTGTCAAGACTCTAAAAGCTGTGGATCCTGACTGAATCTTTCAGCCCCCATGCCTCTAGGCATGGATTTTGAATAATTTTCTCCTTTTAGGGCATTTTTATTTCCCCTTTTTAAGGAATCTTTTCTCAAGTTCTTTGAACTCGGCGTGACTCCCGAGTCGTGTCCCACGACCCAGCTTGACCATATGGTAAATCACCTTCTCACAAGATTTATACTTGTCAGCACTTGACCCAAATTTCCGAGTCAATTTAGCGATAGTATCGCATGCCTTACGTAAAAATCAATTGCAAGGTTGCAATATTAATTGCAAAAATAAGCCTGGCCGTCGACTAATTTTAACCTCACGACCGAGTGGTTTCTGCCCCTGAACACTAGCTCAGGAACCCACGTAATCGTTAATTAACAGAACCGAAAGGTCGTGCTATATTTTAGCCTATCAAAGACTTAAGTCAGCCCATTTAGACCCATTAATCCTGTTAAGCCCATTGTTTCCTAGGGAAACTAACAGTTGCCTTATGAAGCCAGAATATCGCGAGATATCGCGACTCCAAATCGCATCTTTAAAGCGACGCGACGTGCTAGCGTCGGTTAAGTTCCCGAGACAAACATCGCGCCGCGCACGGGAGGAACGGTTCATTCCATTATAAGCCATCCCCGCCGCAATCTTCTTCCTTTCCTCGCCATTTGCCTTCACAGCATCCAAGTTCTCCTTTCTCGCTCAGGCGCAAACTTGTTGAGGACCCGGTGTGTCCGAGGACCGGTGGATGGTCGCTTCCTGGTGTGATGAGTGATTGACAACGTGGTGTGGATTGACGTTTCCCTTGGCTCAAGTATTGCAGGTGTAGAATGTGGCTTGGTTGCATTGGTGCAGGTGAAGAACAGGCGCGAAAGGTCTTAGCCATGGCGGCCTCCGAGGAGCGGAGAGACAAGTAGGCTTGGCTCGAGGGACCCGATGGCCGGTGGATCAAGTGCGGTTCACATGCTGGCAAGAACGAGCAAGGGGACGTGGTTCCGGTGCGAGGTAGCGGCTCACAACCGAAGCTCGTACGCGGACGAGAAGCCGGCGCAAGGTGGCGGCTAACAACCGAAGTTTGCACGCGGGGTTTGGTGATTTGGCCACAAAATCATCGGTGGACGGTTTCCCTTGGTTTGGGCCTCAAAACCAAGGACCGAGGACTCGACGTGGCGGAGATGGGCTGCTGGGCCGAGTGTGGCTGGCAGGGGCGGTTTAACCGCCCCCCTGGGCTGGCCCAAAACCGACGTCGAGGAGCTTCGATCCGGAGGACACGCGGCGTGACTGCAAGGCTTGCGTCGGAGGGAAGCTAGCTTGCAGTGGAAGGTGTCCCAGCCGGAAAATATCTGAGAACCAAATGTCAAATTTGCCCCTGAGGGGTATGTATCACTTAGGGGTAGTTTAGTCTTTAGAGCACCACCACTTGGACTACTAATAGCCCCTCCCAGGGCTGGTGGCATCCATCTCTTAAGCTATCTCTTCTAGTTATCTCTTTAGTTTTTCCTTTGAACTAGTTTTCCCCTTCATCCCCTCCACCTAGAACTACTTCGAATCTTTCCTAGTTTGTATAGGTGAATTCATGGTTATGTGATGGAGTTTGTGCTGCTCATCTTTGTGCCATGATTTGATTCTACGAGCTCCTTTCTCTTTCTCTATTTTCGTGGGTATTTTCGGAGCTATTTTTGGGGGATTTTCGTTCTTCTCTTCCTAGGGCGTTTTCTCTCGGATTTCTTTGGGGGATTCACGTATGAGTGCCTTGTGCCTCTTTTGCTGGTGATCCTTTGCCTCCAAACGCCAGGAATCGCTTTGGATTTGAGATTTTCGGGATGAACTCGAGTTCATGGTGTTCTTCGCGAGATCTGAGATTCCGGGAGTTGTACTGAGTTAGAGGCCGAGATCTTTTGGGAAAACACTCCACTGGAGGTCTAGATCATCTGACCAAAATCTCGCCTCAAGAGCTCAAGCGGTTTGGGAGATCCACTTTTGGTTTGACTTTTTCCTGAGCTTCCCAGGCCAGGGCGGTTTAACCGCCCCCCTGACCCGGTTTAACTATCCCCCCTGGGGTGTGTTGGATGGAGTCTTGTTTCGGGCCGTTTTGCGTTCGTTTCGATCGATTTGAGTTCTGCTGCGTATTTCTTGTTCCTAGGGTCAGTAGCTTGACAGTGGCTACATGATCTTGGCAAGATTGCTCTCGGAGGTTTCGGAGTTGGTTTGGGAAAATAGCCAGATCGGTTGGAAAGAATTTTTATCGGCTCCCATTCACTCCCCCCCTCTCTGGTCGCCGTTTCGGTCCTTCAATTGGTATCAGAGCCGGTTACGGGTCTTTGCGACTCTAACCAGTCTAAGATCCAAAGATGGCGTACCAAGATCGGGGTTCCGGGCCTCCGCACTTCGATGGGAAGAACTACCCGAACTGGGTTGCGCGTATGGGCGCTTTCTTGCGAGGCAAAGGAAAGTTGCTGTGGGATTTGACGAAAGATGAAAACTATGTCAATCCCTGAAAGGACCGTGATGTCGCCTAGAGGGGGGGGTGAATAGGCGCACCTACAAATTTCACTCAAAATGCAGCGGATAAAATTCACTGCCTGCCAAAACCGGCACTGCCGAGTTTTCCAACTCGGCACTGCCGAGTATACAGAGGTATACTTGGCTGAGCAGTCAATGTAACCGGCACTGCCGAGTTTATGAACTCGGCACTGCCGAGTACACACAGAGCAGAGTGAGTACAATTTCTAAGTGCGAGTAAATAAGTTTTGGATCAAACCCCAAATGTGGAGGATGCTCAGATGATGTTCCTGAGCAGGTTCACACAGTCCCTGCACACAAGAAAACAACAATCTCTCCAAGAACACAAGTGTTCGATGGAGAGCTCCTCAAATCCACAACACAATAATCAATCACAATTGACACAGGGATTTTACCGAAGTTCAGACCCACTGCATGCCCACAACAAGGCAAGATCAGTGGTTCCTAATCTCCGTTTGAGGAGCTCCGCGAAGCCTCCCCGCCAAAGTGCTACTCAAGCACACTATGGCCCTTCACTAAGAAGAATGGTTCCCTTGAGGTGGAAACCGACCTTTACAAACTTCCCGTGACAGCCCACACAACCTGGTGCTTCACCGGGCAACGCCTAGCCGTCTAGGAGCAAAGCTCCAAGAGTAACAAATGCGAATCACACGATTTCGTACCAACTCAAATGCTCAAGGTTTTGCTGTGCTCTTGATGTCTCTCAAGCTATCTCTCTCTCAACCCAACACAAAGATATCACTTTGAATGTGCAATCTCACAAAGAGAGGTTGGGGAGAGCTTACTTGGCTTTTGCTTAGCTTAGAACAGGAAGGAAGCACACAGAAACCCTCAGAAGCAGCAGCTAGCAACAGTTGAGGTCGTGGGGTATAAATACTCCACTCCAAGAATACTAGCCGTTACTAGCCGTTGTGAACCCGACACTGCCGAGTTCACAAACTCGGCACTGCCGAGAATTTGAATGAACTAGCCGTTGGCACACTCTATGTACTCGGCACTGCCGAGTTGGCAAACTCGGCACTGCCGAGTATATGCACTCAGAAACTCACAAGTGTGTGCGTGAGGCTTTTGTGTTTCTCTCAACTCACTTAGGTTACTTGAGCATTGAGACTGAACCAAAACACTATGTGATGCATCCCTCTTGATAGTACGGCATACCTATACTCAAGATCAAAGATAAAATGGATTTCTACAACTTGAGCTTCTCATTTGCATATTCATGCCGTGTCTTGATCTTTCTCAACCTGAGGAGTGCATCTCATTTGGTTCTTTGAACTGAGCACATTTTTCCTTGAGCTAGTGACTTGAACCTTTGTCTTTGAATGAAATCAACTTCTAGTTCAATTCACTTGTTTCTTGAAGATTGACGCTTCTCTACAATAAACTCTTCATGACCAAGATTCATCGAGTTGAATTCAAAGAAAGTTTCTTCACCCTTAGCAAAGACTACATGACTCAAGCCGCAACTTGATCACACATTGCTTGGTACCTTGAAACACTATCCCGAACTTCGACTCTTCACCTTAGCATCACTTAGAGCTTCATGTAGGCTTGCATCATTCATGAAGTCCATTTATCAATTTTGACCATTTGATTTGAATCACAATGTCCATGCCTCATATACAAGCTATGTATTAAGTGTAGATCAATGATGTCCCATACCATCATCTTTCTTGACCATTTTCCCTTAGCTTGCACTTTGATTTTATTTTAGTTCTTCTCTTTAAATAAATATCTCATTTCTTTGTAAGAGAATCCCTTCTAGTGCTATGTCATCATCAACAAGCTTCATCTTGATATGAGATTAAATAGTTGCCATGAACACATGTCTCAATTCGAATTAACTCATTGCTTGCCAATTTTTCACTATTGACCATAGCCTAGTCAAATGACTTGTCGTATGAGCCTCTTTGAATTACCATATGAAATAAATCTCTTGTAACCAATTCATTGATTTTATGACAAATTCCTGCTCATATACTCAACAAGATCATTAGCTCTTTAATCTAGGTGTCACTCAATTCACCAAAACCCACTAGGGGCCTAGATGCACTTTCAATCTCCCCCTTTTTGGTGATTGATGACAACCTTGATTAAAGCTTACAAAATATATATCAATGAAGCTTTTAGATGCTCAGATTTAGGTTGAGCTCCCCCTAAGTATGTGCAAAGTTTGAATTCAACCAATTTGGCCTTAAATGCCAATTTTTGCACATATTCATGAAAACATTGAGCTCCCCCTAAATCTCAGCAGTCTGTGGGGTGCAAAACAAGTGTGTGAACATGTATACCGTGATGCATATGACAAATATCACATAAAGCATAAAATGGAAGAAATGGTCAGTTCTGTCACAATGTACTCGGCACTGCCGAGTTTTTAAACTCGGCACTGCCGAGTGTATTAAGCACACCAGGATGTACCTGCGTACTCGGCTCTGCCGGGTTGCAAGATTCGGCACTGCCGAGTACACAGAGTACACTTGGCTCAGAACTGAGAAAATCAACATTTCATCAAAACAATCCATTTCAACACACTAACATGCATCAAGTCTTGAATTTAAGCAACTAAACAAGGTTCACCACACAAATAGCATACAGTACAATTTTTCTCAAGTCCAAATGAGCTAAAACGAAATTTATTACAACTGTGTGTGGCATACCACACCCAAACCGGCACTGCCGGGTTTGGATACTCGGCACTGCCGAGTATACAGGGACAGGGACACTAAAAAACAGAAATGAAGCTTTAACTTGATCTTTCTCTCCCCCTTTGTCATCTATCACCAATAAGGGTCTCAGGAGAGTATATCTGTAAGCTTCTACTGCTGATCTTCATCATCATTATCACGCCGTCCTCCAAGGCCACTCGATCCTTGGCCTGGATCACCAAGATGAGTTCCAAAGATCCAATCACCAAACGCCTCGGAGCTGGGAGGCTGCGGAGTCATGTAGGAAGGTGGATGTGGAGGAGGCACATATACATAAGGAGGTGGCTGCTGTGGAGGCTGGGACGATGGAGGCACGTATGGCTGCTGCTGTGGAGGTGGAGGAGGTGCAGCTGGATATGGCTCATCGACATTAGAAAAGAAGGTGGATCCATATTGATTATAGTACGGAGCAGCTGCCATCTCACGCATCAAGTCATCCATAGATGCAATCTCTGGCTCAGAACTCGAAGAAGAAATGGGAGAGCGAGGTGGATCGATGTGTAAGGCATTATGAATTAATTTCAGCTCATCCATTTGCTTCTTGTCTCGAATTCTTTGTGCTCTTTGCTCAACTTGGATATCCCTTTGACTCTTGCACATCCCCACAAATAAGTTAAAGATTTTCCTCATTGGGGATGGTGGCTTCTCCACATGTTCCTCCCTGGAACCACCATGCCTAGAACGTGAGCGTGACGGGGCTGGTGGAGCACTAGGAGCCCCTTAGGCACCCCCAATATCTCCTAGGGCTGCCACAGTCTGTCTCATCTGTATCACCTCACTGAGTGTCACACCTGGATGGTAGTCAAGATCAATGCTAATAGCTGTGTGTGTAGTCACACTCAAACCTCATCCGTGTCTTGTGGTTGATCATGAACATCAAGTAAGCACCATAACCACAGCTCTTTTGGGGAGATTTAGATATATCTTTGATCTCTTCGCATATGAAATCAAAAACACAGAACTCCTCCTCAGTGGGTGTCATGACATGTAGGAGATTTCTCAAGAAGGAGGAAATGTTCTCATGATCACCTTCTCTAGGTGCCAGAGTCTTCCTGAAAAATTTGTTGAGATAACCATAGAAAGGAATCAAGCCCTTGGTCTTCCCATATATCCACTCTCTCCCTGGCATATACATGTCCCCCATGTCTTCCTTAGGAAGATGAGAACCAATGTGAAGCTTTCTCCTGTCATAATCATACCTCATGCATCCGAATAATCCACCAAACTCAGCATAGCTAATTTTATACCATTTCCCTTCTGTCATCCAATGAACCCATCTCCTGCTAGGGTCATACTCACTGTCATCCCAATAACAAGTGGCATAAAACTGTGCTATGACCTCTGTGTTCCAATCACATTGGAAACCCATGATGTTATATATGTGCTTTTTCCTGCACTCAAGAATGATCTCATCAAAGATAGGGTCATGCATCTCCTCATATTCTTCCAGTTTATGAACTGTGATCTAGCCACCTTGTACTTTTTCTTGAGAATGGCAGACATATAGAAATCCTGCTGAAACTTGGTGTGGAAGCGATAGTCCACACTCCTGCCACCCCTCTGATCATTAAAATGATTTTTCTCTCTTTCCTTGCTTGCCTTGACTGTCATGCCACGACCTTTGTAATTCACTTTAATGTAGTCATGTGGCACTCTAGGCTCTCTCAGAAATACTCCTGGCACAAACATAGGCTATCCCTGCTCAACACCATGATCTTCCTCACCCTCATCATCTCCACCCTGCCCCCCAATGCCTCCACTGCTAGCAGCACGACCACCGCTGCTGCTGCTGCCTCTCATATACCTACCACTCCTTTTCTGCCCTCGGGGAGATACCCGATAATTTTCATCACTTTCCTCCCCATCATCACTTGAGGTACTGTTGTCACCACTATCGTCTCCCTGATGTTCTGGTGCTGCCTCACTGATGTAAAGAGTGGCCCTAGGAAGTGGTCTTCTTGTTGACCTCCTAGGTTCACCGGTTGCTTTTTGTTTGCCCTTGCTTCCAAAGATTTTAAGAGGACGTCTCGGAGGATCTGTGATCATAAAAATATACCAGATACTCAGAATAAGGTAGAGTTGAGCTGAATCATCTAGAGAGATAGAAATGATTGAATGAGTTGGGTGCTGTCTGTGTGTATCCGGCACTGCCGAGTTTTCCAACTCGGCACTGCCGAGTACACACAGGCAGTGCACAACAAATCGAATCAGAGATGTGGGTTGTCTAGATGATCTGATTCAGGGTAAAGGATAAATATGATTATTCCAATGATAAATGCATGATTAATCTTGCAGGAACACAAGTTGGAAACTCACAGTGTGTACTCGGCACTGCCGAGTTTCACAAACCGGCACTGCCGGTTACACACAGTGAGATCCCAAATCGAGTCCCCCCAAAATCGACCATGGAAACTTGAATCCGTAACATGGAATATCATCTAGGATGTTGCAGGAGATGTTCTACCAAAGGAATCTAAGAGAACAACCCTAGACAAGTAGATCGGGCAAGAATGGCCGAAATGTACCTTGACTCATGGTGGGGAGGGTTTGAAACACAGAACCGGCAGTAGATCCGGTAGTGCTGAGTAGAAACCACCAAGAACAGGCCTTCAATCCTTGAATCCCACGGCCAATCGCCCAAATCGCCAAGAAATCGCCCCTCAAGAACAGTGGGGCGTCGGGCAGGTGAGGGGAGAGAGAATGGGTGAATGAAGGGGTAAGTCACGGGTTGAACAGAGAAATAACTGTTGGAGCCCCTGTGTACTCGGCACTGCCGAGTATATAGGGTCTGTGACATGAATAAAAGAATTTTATGATTTGATAGATTTCTAAGAAGATTGATCACAAGATATGTTCCAGATACTTAAATGTCCATAAAACTTCTTGGAACATGGAGATTTGGAGATGAAAGAAATTCTCAGTTCACATGTAATGTACTCGGCACTGCCGGGTTGTGAAACTCGGCACTCCCGGTTACATAGAGCAATCAGAGAACTGAACTTGAGAATTTTGGATGTGGGAGATGGAGAGACTTTAGGATCACATATAGGTTCCATGACATAAGATATCCCTTTTAGAATAGGAACCTTGCTAAAGATTTGTGAGAAGATAGAATTAAAGTTTAGCCCTTGAGATGAGATGTGTCTAGCTCCTACGGACTTGAGAGAATCTGATCACTTGTGGTTAGCCAACATTCAATCAAAGGTAACAATAACCACAGGTGACTTGACATAGTCACAAAGACCAAGAACCAAATATTTTCCAATAAGCACACACCTAGCATACTAGTTGGATTTTGCAAATTGCTACCTTATGTCACTCAAGCATGTAGCAACTCAAGTCAAGCATCAATCTTAGAATATTTAGCTCATACCCTACAAACTTTTAGGGTTCACTTGACACTAAGCCAAACACATGAGGGTATCAATTAAATATCTAGAGATGCACTAGAAACTTGATGTGCTTCATGCAAAACATGCACACACTAGCATGTATAGGGCCTAGATGCAGAGATCAATGTAAGTAAGCATGAAAATACATACCTTGGCCCTTGAGTCTCTATTCCCTTCACACCTTGAAGGATTTCACATTTGGGCTTGTACTCGTGCAGCAAATGTACTTCTTGTCATCTCACTCTTGATACACCACGAATGGCTTTGAAGCTTAGAGATAACCATAAGTAGCACACGCCCTAGCTTTATGTTTGATAGCCTTTAAAAATCACCTAGGGCAAATTATCAAGCTACCAAACACTAAGTCATGTCATGGAGAGCTGCCACTAGGAGGGGTATCCAACCCATTTTGACGTTAGATACTTATTTCTAGATGGATTGGTGACCTTGAGGTCAAGTGGCATGCTCAAGATGGTTTCTTGCTTATTTCAAGTATATGAAGCATTTCTGATTTTATCCTACACATCATGAAACTTGAAAGCAAGATTAAGTCCAATGACACAAGATATGAAATTAGCTCCCCCGAAATATGTGCATCAAGGATTGAATTCTTGATGAATGCACT
This sequence comes from Urochloa ruziziensis, assembly GCA_015476505.1. Lineage (NCBI taxonomy): Eukaryota > Viridiplantae > Streptophyta > Magnoliopsida > Poales > Poaceae > Urochloa > Urochloa ruziziensis. The sequence goes on along the minus strand of CM027120.1, from coordinate 33,701,226 downwards.
TTCAATCATTTAAGATACTTGAGGATGCTCATTTCATATTTTGGTCAAAATAAACACAACCATAATGCAATAATGAGAGTTTGGTCAAGAAAGTGCTTACTGCCTGATTTGCCTTGTACTCGGCACTGCCGGTTTTGTCAATCCGGCACTGCCGAGTATACATACATGATTCTGATCAGGTACCCTCGGATCATCCGACTCGATGCTGTATCCTTCGGGCACCAGACAGAGCCGCCCGGAACTTCTTGTCGGATCTTCCGAGATATGGTCGGATGTTAGGCTTAGAACACTGTTAGAGGCCCTTTGGTCATTTTCCTGGATCATCTGCTCTTGTACCGGATCTTCCGAGGCTTAATGGAGCACGGGATCGATGTTGGCCTTTGTACTCGGCACTGCCGGTTTTATGAAACCGGCACTGCCGGGTACATATAAGCCTGCCCAGCAGAATAATTCTTGATTTTTCTTGACCTTCCTTGATTGCTTATTGCATGAGAATGCTCCTATGTAGAAAATAAAACTCTAGCTCCACCACAGAGCTTGTTAGGAGCAACATGTGTCATATTGTGACTAATATTTTGAAATTGACACACTAAGCTACATTGGAGTCTATACTTGAACTTATGTTTAGCACACTCGAGTATAGAATACTAAGTAGCTAAGGGAGAGATACTTGTTACTTAAGATGCATTGGAGAACATGATAAATCATTTGTACTTTAACTTGGCATTTTTCACGATTTGAGCAACAACATTGAGCTTGATATGTAAATCATGAAGTGAAGATCTTTTCAAGCTTGCCAAGTTACCAATGCTTCTCCAAGTACCTGCAAAACCTTTTCAAGCACATTTTGGTACCCAAACTCCGATGGGTCCTTTAGAGTTAGTCAGCAATGATTTGGGAACCCAAATAGCCCTTGTGCTTGTAGAGGAATGACTTCATTATCCTACTAGCTTTAGGGCCACCTAAGGATCCCTTAAGTTTATCATTAGCATTGTTGACCACGTTAAGCTTAGGGGTGTTACCATTTGGACAATCCTTACCAAGATGTCCTTTTCCTCGGCATGTGTAACATACCTTGTGCTTGATGCTGCTTGATATCTTGTTCTTGACCTTCTCAGAATCTTTTCTCTCCAAATATTGCTCTTGAGCTTTATTGATGCCTTTATTCTTTTGGGTTGCTGCTGTCTCTTTGTACTCGGCACTGCCGACTTTTTCAACTCGGCACTGCCGGGTACATGCAGTGTGTGTGGCCGCGATCTTGTGTCCCTTCTTGCAGCAACCAAAGCATTTTCTCTTAGACAGACTTCTTTGTCTCTTGGAGAGTGTTTTCTGGCCTTCTAGCTTTCTTGAGCACATAGAAGCGTAATGCCCCATCTTGGAGCACTTGAAGCATTTGATGTGATCTAGATTCTTCTTCTTTGCTTGTGGCTTGCTCTTGTTGGTCTTGGGTGCAGGGTTGCATGAGCTTTGCACTGTTGATCCCTTCTCAAGCTTCTTCACCATGGTTTCACGGTTATCTTGAGAAGGTCGTGCAATGCCCTTGCCTTTTAACTTGGACAAGTCCTTCAAGAGCCTATCCACTTGTTGCTTGAGCATTTCATTCTCCTTGACTAGATCATCATTGCAATCCTCTATTGTTACTTGCTCAAACCATGATTGCTTTTCTTTCTTCTCCTCTTGTGAACAAGAGTGAGTGGTTGGTTGACTTGATTTCATCATGGTGATCACAACCTCATGAGCTACTTCTAGCTTGGCATGTGCATCTATGAGCTCTTCATTTGAGAACTTGATCTCAATGTGTTGAATCTTCAAATCTACATTCATGTTGATGAGCTCATTCACTTGATCCTTGAGTAGTTTATTCTTTTCTTCAAATGGGACAAGGTAGTTGATTTGAGCTTCCTTGTCATCAAGAAGCTTTTCTAACCTTAATATGTCTTGTCCTTGTTCCATCACTCTCTTCATTGTTTTAGTCACTAGACTTCTTGCTTTTCGTGACATCTTGTTAACCTCGGTCACAAGCTCCTCATCATCACTATCACTGTCGGAGTCACTCTCAGATATAGCCATAAAGCACTGATGAGGATCTCTATCAGAATCAGACCAACACGAGGACGTTGATTCTTCACTCAGTTGTTCTTCTTCAACTTTTCCTTTGTACACGGCACTGCAGGTTTCAGAAACGGGCACTGCCGAGTACATAGGCTCAGCAGCAACTAGATCTGAGTTTTGACCATTTAGTGATGTCACTTGAAGTTTTGGGTTGATTGTTGATGAAGATGAACAATTCTCAGGTGTAAGCACATCTTCAGGCTCTTCATCATCATCACTCTCAAAATTTTTATATATATCCTTGATGAGAGACCAAACAAGATGTGCATCTCTTCGGATTTCTTTCTTTCTAGAAATGGTGTTCCATATATCTTCACAAACAGACTTTTTTAAGAAGTTAGTAACACAAACATTGAGTTGCAAGCAAGCTAACTCCTCTTTAGTGATGTTTGTGAGGACCCAGTGTGTCCGAGGACCGGTGGATGGTCGCTTCCTGGTGTGATGAGTGATTGACAACGTGGTGTGGATTGACGTTTCCCTTGGCTCAAGTATTGCAGGTGTAGAATGCGGCTTGGTTGCATTGGTGCAGGTGAAGAACAGGCGCGAAAGGTCTTAGCCATGGCGGCCTCCGAGGAGCGGAGAGACAAGTAGGCTTGGTTCGAGGGACCCGATGGCCGGTGGATCAAGTGCGGTTCACATGCTGGCAAGAACGAGCAAGGGGACGTGGTTCCGGTGCGAGGTAGCGGCTCACAACCGAAGCTCGTATGCGGACGAGAAGCCGGCGCAAGGTGGCGGCTAACAACCGAAGTTTGCGCACGGGGTTTGGTGATTTGGCCACAAAATCATCGGTGGACGGTTTCCCTTGGTTTGGGCCTCAAAACCAAGGACCGAGGACTCGACGAGGCGGACTTGGGCAGCTGGGCCTGTGTGGGCTGACAGGGGCGGTTTAACCGCCCCCCAGGGCCGGTTTAACCGCCCCCCCTGGGCTGGCCCAAGAACGGCGTCGAGGAGCTTCGATTCGGAGGACACGCGGCGTGACTGCAAGGCTTGCGTCGGAGGGAAGCTAGCTTGCAGTGGAAGGTGCCCGAGCCGGAAAATATCTGAGATCAAAAGTTCAAATTTGCCCCTGAGGGGTATGTATCACTTAGGGGTAGTTTAGTCTTTAGGACACCACCACTTGGACTACTAATAGGCCCCTTCAGGGCTGGTGGCTGTTATCTCTCTAGTTATCTCTTTAGTTTTTACTTTGAACTTGTTTTCCCCTTCATCCCCTCCACCTAGAACTACTTCGAATCATTCCTAGTTTGTATAGGTGAATTCATGGTTATGTGATTGAGTTTGTGCTGCTCATCTTTGTGCCATGATTTGATTTCCCGAGCTCCCTTTCCTTTTTCTATTTTCGTGGGTATTTTCGGAGCTATTTTTGGGGGATTTTCGTTCTTCTTGTTCTAGGGCGTTTTCTCTCGGATTTCTTTGGGGGATTCACGTATGAGTGCCTTGTGCCTCTTTTGCTGGTGATCCTTTGCCCCCAAACGCCGAGAATCGCTCTGGATTTGAGATTTTCGGGATGAACTCGAGGTCATGGTGTTCTTCGCGAGATCTGTGATTCCGGGAGTTGTACTGAGTTAGAGGCCGAGATCTTTTGGGAAAACACTCCACTGGAGGTCTAGATCATCTGACCAAAATCTCGCCTCAAGAGCTCAAGCGGTTTGGGAGATCCACTTTTGTTTTGACTTTTTCCCGAGGCTCCCAGGCCCGGGCGGTTTAACCGCCCCCCTGGCCGGTTTAACCGCCCCCCCTGGGTGTGTTAGATCGAGCCGAGTTTCGGCTCGTTTTGGTGTTGGTTTCGATTGGTTCGAGTTCCGCTGCTCGTTTCTTGCTCCTAGGGTCAGTAGCTTGACAGTGGCTACGTGATCTTGGCAAGATTGCTCTCGGAGGTTTCGGAGTTGTTCTGGGAGAATAGCCGGATTGTTTGGAAAGAATTTTTATCGGCTCCCATTCACTCCCCCCCTCTCTGGTCGACGTTTCGGAACTTCAATTGGTATCAGAGCCGGTTACGGGTCTTTGCGACTCTAACCAGTCTAAGATCCAAAGATGGCGTACCAAGATCGGGGTTCCGGGCCTCCGCACTTCGATGGGAAGAACTACCCGAACTGGGTTGCGCGTATGGGCGCTTTCTTGCGAGGCAAAGGAAAGTTGCTGTGGGATGTGACGAAAGATGAAAACTATGTCAATCCCACCAACTTAGATGCCCAGGATGCAAAGGATAGATTTGAGGCGAATGCCCGAGCTGTTGACTACTTGTTCCGTGCTTTGTCCGCCGAGGAGTTTGAGCGGGTTTTGGGCGAGGACCTAGCTAGCCAGATCTGGCAGAAGCTCAAGGTAGCCCACGGTGGTGATAGCCATGTCAAGGCTAGGCTTTTCTCGATGTACAGGAGGGAGTATGAGAACTTTGCTCATTTGCCTGGAGAGTCGGTTGATGCTT